>WBMW01006003.1:142550-215900 GCA_013396635.1 Penelope pileata | reverse complement strand
GGGAGGGGGTGAGGTTCTGTTTTGTTTTTATTTTTTTGTCTATTCTTGTTTAACCACTGCTAAGACCTTGATTTCTGTGATACCTTGCACCCATGAGTTGCAAAAGGAAATATGTTAACATGAACTTTTGCTGATTGTATTTTCTACCTTTCAATTTTACATAAATTCACTTTGCTTTTGTGAAAAAAAGGGCAGAAAAGAAAGACTTTCCTTGATGTGTACCTTCTTTGTAACACACACACATGGGCTGTGATGATTAGTGGCTTACAAAGTTATGAAAGTGTCAAGTATTAACCCTACACTCATCAGTAGTTTTACTCACTCCATGAATATTGATGTGAATTGCTAGTTATAAAATTTCTTAGTGAATACTTTCTTGAACACTGGTAATATAGTTAACACTAAGTTACAAGATGAACATAAATACTAAGTAATTTTTGATAATTATCTAGATAGTAATTTTTATACTAATATACAGTTTGTGAGTGGATAATGACTATCATTAATTCCATTCTGTCAGCCCATTCTGGTTCTGTATAGTCAATGTTGCACATTTAGTCTCCTGTATATCTACATTGTCTACCTATCATCACCATTTTGTGTTTTTTTTTACTCTAAGAAATTTAGTTTTCTTTTTCTTTCTCGTTCTGTGAGCTGCAATCTTTTCACTGGAATTTCTAGAAGACCTACAATTTGAAAGTGGAATCTAATGAGGGCTTCTAATTGTCATTTAAAGTACTACCTGGTATTCTTAATTCTTCTCTTCCCTGAATCTTAGTCTTTCTGATTTCAGTAAAACATTGTTTTTCAGGAAACAAACAAACAAAAGAAAAAAGAAAAAAAGAAAAAGCAAGACTTGGGGCTCAATTTTGTCATTACTTAGTCACCTCTTGTTCTAAATGTGGCCTTTAAATGCAGTCTCCACTGCAAAACATTTATCAGTTTCATTTCTTAGATAAAGTCCAACTGTACCATTCTTTTACTCTGGGCAGTTAAATGAACAAAGTTTACTAATGATATTGTTACAATTTAAAGACTTCTAACTTAATGAAAAATGGATAAACCCCTGCAGTACCTTTTATTTAACTTGCCATTTTACATCTTTCAATTCTTGTTCTTCCTCTTGACAGAATGCCCACCCTGATTTATTTATTGCCTTCCTTTCTTTTGATAAATCAGAATCTCTGAGAAAATGTTCAGCTTTGTTTTAAGCAGTGTATGATAGTTTTACTTCTTAAAAAATTCCTGCTTTGCTGCTCATTTACCTTTGGTGTTATTGTTGTCTATGTATTACAGTTCCATAACTGCTGTCTTTCATTTAGAATTTGTAAACTCTTTGTGTTCAGTAAACATTTCATTTTTAAGCTTTCTCTTTGTTCCTTTATACGTGTTTTACTGAAGGGCTTCAGCTGGTCTTTCTTTCTTTCCTTTCCCTTTTTTTTTTTTTTTTCTCTTATACAGTCTCTGTTAGAAGGTTGTGATGTTAAAGAAACTGAGTAAGAAATAGTTTAAAAGCATGGAATCAAATATGGACATACTTATTTAGCAGTCCTTTCAATTTGTTGCTATTTACCTGCTTTTAGAACTCCTAGAAGATAACAGTAAAATTTTCGCTTTCTCCTTAGAAATATGTAGAAATACTCTAAATGTATGAGGATATTTACAGTACTGATTAGTTATTCTCAGTAAAATTGTGCACTCAATTTACCTGAAAAACCACAACGACTATCACTATATTAAAAATAAAGTCATCTCTTCTGTAAGCCACATCTGGTAATATGATCACATAAATGTTAGGACATGCATTTTGTCCAGTAAAGATAATGAGATAATTCAATAATACGAATATTTTCCTGCTCAGAAAACGATTGTATAAAATGGATGAGAAAGGATTCCGCAATTCTAATATAGTTAAAAATTATGAGGTTTTGATACCTACTAGAAAATCATGACTATTGTTTTGAACATAGTTTCAACATGTTTTTTTCCAACTCTGTACATCTTACCGAAATACAAAATATGCCTCCAGAATAGTTGATGTTCCATCACACCTTAGTGCATAGCATATATTTACATGGTCAGGGGAAAACAGAAACAGATTAACCCTATGTTTTATGCTGAAAGAATGAAAAATAAACTCAGTCTGGAAATGTCAGAAATATTAGAATATATTGGTATCTAGGCAAGAAGCTGTGCATAGGGATGAGATAGTTTAGCAGGGGCAACTCTATATGAGTTTGAAGTTCTTTAATGACTTCCAAACAAGAGCTTGCTTTTATCCTACGAGCTTATGGTGCGGGTAGATAAAGCTCATAATCTTAATACCATATTACATCCAACTTTTTCAACTGGCGTTGATACTTACTTTCTTTTAAATAAAAGACAATATTTTTTTTCTTTCCTTCTACTTCTCTTTTTCATTGCTGACTTTACCTTTGTTCTCTAATCCTTCCTTATAATATGAACAATTCTTGTTTCTGCCTCTTTGACCTCTTATTCTAGCATGAGCTTCCTCTCCCATCCATTCTTAGGCTTTCCTTTCCACCAATGAGTTAAGTGTGTCTCCACAGATCCTTGTCTGATTACCTTTTCCTTCTCTTTCTATTCCCTTGCAGTACCTAGCTATTCCTTGCCAGTATTCTCCAGATTCAGCCTCTCCTAGTTTAAACATCCTCCAAGTTTACTTGACATGTCTTAGTGTACTATTTAATCAGGTCTTGAGCCCAGATTCTTTATCTCCTTATTCTCTGCATCCTTTATTATCATCACCTATATATTTCCACTACTTTGATTATGTAAATTCAGAGTTAGGGCAAATTTAGTGCCTCTGAATCCCTATTCTTTATTCTTTCTCAATGCCCTTTTGCCAATTCACAGCTTCTCTCTTCCCCATAGTTTATCTCTGTTCTCAGTGTCAGTCTATTTCTTGGTAGTCTCTTCTGCCAGCTGTGTCAGGGTATTGTTTCAGTGTGCTTCCAAACCAGCCTGAGTCTCATTTCTCTCTCAGATTTTAACTCCAACACTCTGCCCATTCTCTCAGTTTCCTTCCCGTAACAGCTGCTTCTTCTCTTCACAGATGCTGTAGCTAGACTCTGAGAGCGCATAACAGAGAGCATATAACAAGCAGGCTCTCAAGTTCCCTGACCTAGCATGACTTTCAACATTATTTTTAGAAATAGTCTTGGTTAGCTCCATGTAACATCATAGCAAAGCATGTTTCCATGTTGACTGATATTTTAGAAAAGATAGCCAAAAAAATCAAGAACATCTCCTCCAATCACATAGAAACTGTAATTTGTATATACTTGGTTGAACTTGGACAGATCCTAAAAGCAAAGCTCTGTTACTTGGCAGATTTCAAGTAATTTCTGCAAAGGGCAACATAAATATCTCACATATTTTTTCCTTAGAAGTGACTGACCTTTCAGAAAACTTCAGCCAAAGGAAATTACTCAGTCTGTAAGGAGCTGAAGTACAAAGGAAATATTGGGCTTTAATAACCAATGGTGCTAAAAGTCCTGTTTGTACAAGGGCTGCTCCAAAAGTAATGCCTCCTATTTTTTATCATGTTGAGCCATGATGTCAGAGGCAGATGTTGGTGACATGGGAATAGAGGCTGAACCTTCCCACCAACATTTTGTTGCTGTGTGACAGATGACAGTGGAGGGGCAGTCTGACCAAATGGCGTCTGACATGGAAGTGCATGTGAAGCAAAGGTGTGGCATTGAATGTGGAAATAATTTCCCCCATTGTCATTCCTCAACACTTGCTGAATGTTTGCAGAGGCCAAGAAGTGGATGTGAGCACAGTGAGGCAGTGGGTGGTACATTTCAGCAACACCATTATAGCAGCTGTGAAACAGTGGGTCACCTCTGCTAGTGAAGATTTTTATGAACACAGTGTTCAGGCTCATGTTCATTGCTGGTGAAAATGCACAGCCAATGATGATGACTGTGTTGAAAAACAGTGTTTTGTACTGATATTTTGCTCTATCAAATAGTGTTATTGTGCTCTTTATTGTTGTTGTAGTTTCCATGGAAATAAACATAAGGCATTACTTTTGGAGCAACGCATGTCGTTAGGAAAACACTGTATTGTATAGGAACATCTTTGCATCATTATAGTTTTTATGTTATTTTCTTTCCAGGAATAGAAAGGTGATTAATAAATGTTTGTAACTTATGTCAATATTCTTGTAAATACTTATCTATATGAATTCCTTTATGTGTCTGAAATTCATGTTGAGTGTTGAGATTATTCAAGTACGTAATTGCCAGTATGATCTAATGCTAATAGCATCAATGACTGATAAAACAAAACTGTTTAAATACATTATTTCTGTGAAATGTTAACATTAGTCTCTAGTCCTACAGACTTGAAGTCAGGTAGATTTACAAACAAAATTAGTCATTTTCTCTTCACCCTCCCCACCCACCAAAAAAAAAAAATGTATGTTTTATCTTTGAATCTATATAAGAAAAGGAGATGTATCTTTACATAATATGTGAGATTTAATATACTCCTGAGTCTTCTCAATACTATTCTAATGTAATATAAACACATAGCGTAAATTTGAAATGCAATAAATATATTTTTCTTTTTGTTTAAATGTAAACAAGGCAGCTAAAGAAAAGAAATGAATGAACAAATGATTTGTTATCTGACTTCAATATAGCCATAAATAACAGTATTAAAAATTAACTCTTCTGAGATTTTAGCATTCACCTTTTTCATAGACCTGCTGAATTGTACTTCTTTCCAGAGCTTAAATTGAAGTTAATGCTTTGCTGCTAAGGATTCGTTCTGGTCACTTTCATTAAAATGTTGAATTTTTTTTTTTCCATGCATTCTTATGCTGTATTTGCTCTTAAGTAATACAATATGGTAAGGACTTTGAAATAAATTATCTCTCCAGACACACAATGTTAGGTGAATCGATAAATACCCTATGACATCTACTATGCATCATAAAATTTCTATCATAACCTGTTTAACGAAGCTTTTCTTCTTGGACACCAAGAATTTTATTCAAAGCATTTTACATATTGTATTACTTATCAAAACAGAGGATATGTAAACCTTGACATTTGTTAAAAGACCCAGGATTTAACCAAAAAAGACCAGAACAAATCAATAGCAGAAAACAGATTAAACAACAGAAAAGTGACTGCTTAGAAATAGAAGCATGTTAACCAAACCCAAAACAAGCTTTCAGCACGTAGTCAAAGGAAATGGTTATTTGACATACACAGCCATCTGAATGTATCTCAGAATATACTAGATGTTCATATAGTTGAAAGTTACAATTAAATGAAAGTACAGAAAATTACTTTTATAACCTCAATCTCCTAAAGCCTTCTTCGGCACAGGAGAAATTAAATTGCTTGTCTTAGCTGTGATTTTGTTCCCATATGAGGAGGTATTAGAATAACTGTATCATGTTGAATTACACTAAATACCCTTACCAGCTTCTATTTAACTCTCGTGCCCATAAATGTTAAGAATTGTTGCCATTCTTGTTGTTATATTATTATTATTACGGTTGTCAAAACTATTAATATTTTTCAGAATAAAATCAATGTATTATTTCTAATTTCTATTTAGTAAAGATAATTATTTATGGGCTTGAAAGAACGTGAATTTTTCTGTTGTTGTCTTTTTGTTAGTGATGTGACAGTCATGGAACTTATAAAAATATGAAGATGATTATTACAATTATTCATAAATCACTAATGTACATGTGCATACTTGTGTATTTATATATGCTTACTATTGAAATCTATGCCTTATTGATTGCTTCATAGAAAAGTAAGACTATGGATTTTATTTTTCCAATCAAAAAGTTCTGATAATATTAAATTTATTCATTTATATATGCTAATACCTGAAGCACTCATTTGCAAGACACACATTGTAGTATAAGGAAAAGCTAAATATAAGCTTTCTTTAAAAACTGTTCCTCTGTATTGCTGTTCATAACTCCGTAAGAGTTAAAAGCTCTCTCTGGGGAAAAAAAAAAAGTACTGAGATGTAAATGCAGAATTAGAAGACCTATTGTCAACACAGACATTGACAATAATATAGCTAAGTTAATTTTAATTTATACGAGATATTTTTATTTCTCACAAGGCTCTACCTAGAGGCTTGCTTTATACTTACTTACAAACGCTGCTCTTACTTTGCCACAGGAGTGTCCCTGCCTGGATTATTCTCAATGAAACAGCAAAGGACATTAATTCAAAATAAGCATAGAACTTTAGGGGCACGTGTATGATAAATCAGTTAAGTTCTATATTTGCAGTGTGTTCCATTTGTATTTTTTCAGTTTTCTTTCTTCTATTAAAATCTAGGAGGAAGAAATGCAATAAAATTTTCTCATATTTGACTAACTCTTCAATGTAAATGAATTGTTTCTTTGCCTTACAACTTTCAATCATAATTAACATTTAAGCCACTAGCAGTTCTGTAAAATATAATGTCTGAGAATTAGTTATAACATGAATGGGGGTGATCAAACTTCATTATGCTTTTACACCAGTCTCACACATGTCTGAGAATTCTTCTGTAGGGAATAGACTGTTGGATCTCCATCTCAGTTTTGTTTTTCATCACTCCATTTAGACTGAGAGCTGGAATAGCAATGCTGATAATAACACCCATCTCTTAGTACTGTTGGGCTGATATCAGCAGCATGTTCTCAGGAGCAAGCATGATTATATTCACTTCAAAGATAGGAAGGTGGGACATACAAAGGGAGCAGCTGAAGGAACTAGGGGGCTGTTTAGTCTATAGAAACGGGTGCTAAGGAGAAACTTCATCATTCTCTATAACTACCTGAAAGGAGGTTGCAATGAGGAAGGTATTCATTTCTTTTCTCAGGTGGCAAGTGATAGGATTCAGGGCAAATGGCTGCAAGTTGCACCAAGGGAGGCTTAGATTGAATATCAGGAAAAATTTCTTCGTGGAAGGGGTGCCTGTGTTTGAGTCCTCATCCCCATGTGGAAGTGAAGTTCAGAGAAATGGTTTAGTGGTGGACTTGTAGTGTTAGGCGGATGGTTGAACTTGATGATGTTTCATGTTTTCCAACCTAAATGATTCCATGATTCTATAATTTGCAGTGTGCGCACTTTTCAAACCTATTTTCAAACAATATTTTCATTTTAAATTAGTTGATCATTCCCTACAATTATTTTATTTCACTGAAAGTGCTGAGAACCATGTGCAGGATAGAAAGGATATGGAGTAGTCTATGCTTTGATTAATGTTTTCTAGGTCACTCCTGTAGGTAACGTGTAAAGCAGGCTTTAGGAACTCTAACCAACACCTCAGGCTGCATAAAGAAAAAGAGAGCCATGACGGCCAGACTTCAGGATATTCTCTGATTTGTTAAACCTGTATTCAAGGAAACAGATAGTATTTGGGATTTTGCAAAAATACTTTCAGGCTGAGGAAGTTATCCTGCCCTGTTACTAAGACTTCAAGGTCAACATATTCTTAGCTATGATTCACATAGGAGGTTGTTCTGTCAGACAGATTATATGCATTCAAAATTAATAAGATGTTACATTTTGCTTACAAAATATTTGACTACACTACGGTCTAAGCAATGTATCAATCAGTTACAATTAAAAATAATAAAAAAAAAATCTGTAAACTATTGACCCTGGAGTTTAGACAAGCACAACTAATGCTATGACAGATACAGCTGTCATTCTGCCAAAATAAAAGTGTGTATAACTAATTATAAAAACTTTTCACAAGTATCTTATAGCAAACTACAGCAAGTCTTTAGGGATTTTTTAATGGAATAATAATATACCTTTCATAGTAACAGTAAGACAATATGTCCCTTCCAATGAATTGTGTACAGTTTTAAGTGAAAAGCCAGAAAACCTACGTTTACAGATTTCTGAAGTCCATCATGAAAATAATATTTAGCAGTACAGAGAGGTTAATAAATAAGTGAGGTTGTTAGTCTAGAAATAATCTAGGTTAGGCAAGCAGGATGTGGTCCAGTTCCTGTTTTTCTGCATTGGACTCTATCACTTTGAAACTAATTTTCAAATTTATTGTTGTTGGATTTGTTCTGGCATTTGTATTTATTCATTTTTCAGAATTAAGTAATAAAAATATTTATTTCATCAAAATACAGAAATAACTGGTATATCTAATTTACCTTTATTGTTGATATAATCTTGATGATTAGTACCTCTCATCCTCAAGAGAGAGTCAGTCTCAAGCATATACTAGCCCAAAGCATTTTTCCAGTTTAAACATGTAATAGATACTTCCTTTTTCTTTTTCTTTTTTCCTATTTTTCTTCCTATTTGTTTTAACAGAGGTCATACTCCACAATCTTAAATCTTTTTATTGTTTGAAAACTTTTCCAGCTTTAGGGAAAAAAAAAATTAAATTAAACAAGGGACACAAAATTTTTAATGTTATTACCATGTTAAATTTCTTTTCAAGTTTCCTTTATTTACTAATTTGAGGATCTCAGCTTTCAATGAATGTATTATGATGCCCAGTCAAAAGAATTAATAGAATGTTTACTGCTTGATTAGACAACTTTATACTTTGTTCTTTAATAAAAGCCTTTCTGCACTAGAGATATCTACTTCTATTTGAGGTGTTACATAAAAGGACCGAAAGAGGCAGAAATTGGGAATCCTATGAAGGCGTGACTCTAGCATTTTAATCCTTTATCAAGTAGACCTAGAGTCTACGTGACTATATCTGAGTTTAAAAATGAATTGACTACATCTATAGAGAGCTTAAACAAACAGGGATTATATAAAAGATACTGGAAAGGTCTTGATAATGAAAAGAAAGAACTAGTTAATAAGATGCATTTACAATAATTTAAAAGTTCATGAAAAGGGAACTCTAAGCTGGGAAAAGCTCTGATACTTAGATATAGCTGACTGCATTAAAATATGTGCAAGAAAACAGAGTTCTGTTTGAAATTTATCACTATGTTGTCTATATTTTAAATAGACATGTTCAATCATATGATTAAAACCTTTTATTTCAATTTTGAGCTACTGTTATTACTGAAGGATCATTAGTATAGTTCTAGTATAGTACTAGTACAGTATTTCTATAGCATAGTATTAAAATAGTAATATTTCCGTAGTACTACAGAAAACTTAATTTTGCTGTTTAAAAGTATCAAGAAGTTGAAATATCAAAATTATTTACTAAAGATATGTAATTATTAATCATTCTTTTGAAGGGTGAGGATGTTTGTAGCATTTGTATTTAATAAGCTATCATGTTAATTATTTTATATATATGTATACAGCTGCTATACTGCGAACATCATATCATTCTCTTGCCAAGTTTGAGTTGTTTTCCACAGACACTTACATGCTTATAGACATTTCCATCTTGTAAAATGTTGTCTTATGTAAAATAAATGCAATACTTTTGGTCAGCTCTACTGGTTGTTTATCAAAGTAGCCTTAAGTATTTTGTAGAAATTACTGGCTAAATTACCCAATTGTCTGTGTATATCACAATGAAAGGTTTTATTTAAAGTATTTTTATGTGTATTTAGATTTGCTTTGACATAACTCAGTTTTTGTCAAAGTTTAAGTATTCCTGGGCTTTGAAAGAAGAAATATCTTTTTCATTTGGTCTAATATATTGGAACAATAACTTGTTAAATTGATAACTCTTCTACATTAGATCTACATCCAGTTGGAAGATGAATGACATTGCTAGTTTCTGTCTTAAAAGCATTGTATATCTCTATAACTGTTTAAAATATATTCAAAATAGGCAGATGGCGATCGATTTAAAATATGGTAATTTGTGTAATAATTTTACTGTTTATTTACATAAGTACTTTGGATTTTCTTTTTTTTTTAATTACCATCTTATGAAAATAACTATAACTTTTAAAACAAGAAGGGATGCATAATTATAAAAGGTATGTGCTATCAAATTCAACATATCAATATATTTTATTATATTAAAAGGAACATGATGCAGTGAAATTTAGTGTTTGTTTGCTTGTTTTAATGTCATATATCTGTTTGTTGCTTAGAAAAGGATATATCTACTCCAGAAAAATCACATTTGGGTCCATCTTGTAAAGAACGGATATCATTTCGAGACCATCCAGTGCAGCTCAGCGGAGGATGGGGAACAGGCAAAAAGAGGCAAAAGTTTAAAAATATTAGCTGAATGTTGGAGATTATTTAACTAATAGATTTAATCAAATTTTTGATTCCTAAAACATATGGAGAACTGTATCTTTTTAAGATTGTGAATATATATACATATATATTTAGTTTATTATTAATATAAGCAGTTTCAGTTAACTACATATGACTTATTTTGTTATACATGGTTACAGTGGTTTGGGGATTTTTCTGGTCAACTTATTTTATACCTGTCAGTAGATTATCATAGTTTGTGTTTTCAATTGCTTATATGGTTATGTGGTGTAGAGTGCAGAATCGATTAGCTCTGGAAAGATTATTCAATGAACAAGTTTAGGCTTGCTTATAAGAACTGGCTGAAATGTGCAGATGTATTAATGTTGCATTCTCATGTGATGTATGCCATATATCAAAATTCTAAATTCTCATTTTCTCACAAATAAAGTACATGCTTATAAACTGTGTTGTAGACTATAATATCCAACATCATTCTTAAAGAAGTCCGTTTAGAATATTTTACCAAAGCAACAAAAATTAACAGCATATTGGAAATGTACAAATGGTGGGGATGCAGTTATCTTTTTTTTAGTAATATGAGAAATCCTCTTGAGCTTTCATCCTAAAATATTGTAATAATATGATAAAACAACCTGTTGAACTTTTATACTTTAAAGTATTTCTAAAATTTCCCTTAGATGATTAAAGAATAAATAAATAAATAAATAAATTTACTATACTCTTGTTTTGCGCTGAGATGGTGTTAACACTGCATCTACAAGATACTGTTAACCCAACTTTTTTCCATGCAGCCAAACTCCTTCAGATCCATGTAAAATTTTTGATGTGTAGAGAAAGAAATTAAGATATGGTATTTAAACTGTTCATACTACTTTAAGGTAGAAACCTTGAAGTATATATGGATATATAACTCGTTGCTTCTAATGAATTATTTTCCCATTGACATTTAGGACAGAAGAGGTTCTTTGACTTCAAAGCCTAACATTATTGTAATGTTTTTCACTCTGAGGGTTGAAATAGCTAACTGTATCTAGGGGAGTCTACTTTTGGATTTCATCATCTGTTTTTGACCAATATTGTGAAGCCTCAATCCCCTTCACAGTGAGAGAGAAGTGGGGAGGGTAATGGGGCTTAAGAAGTCAGTCAGTAAAGATAAAATCTTACATTGTGTCTTTTTAAATTGTGCCTAAATTTCATATGACATTATTTTGTGAGGTGCTTTTATGTGTTAACATGCACATGACTGTGGATTGAAATTAGTTAATCTCCATTTTTGTGAATACTCATATTCATTTTCACATTCAACAATAGCTGATACAAAGGAAAACCTCTACTTTACAGTTACTATCTTTCAATAACCTTACTCATTTGAATCATAGAATCATAGACTCATAGAATATCCTGAGCTAGAAGGGACCCACAAGGATCATTGAGTCCAACTCCTGACTCCACATGGGGCAACATAAGAATTAAACCATATTTCGGGGAGCATTGTCCAAATGCTTCTTCAGCTCTGGCAGGATTGATGCCGTGACCACTGCCCGATTATTCATTTTCATTGATGAAGCTTTTCTTTTTATCTAATCTGAACTTCTTGTGATGAAGTCAGGAGAAGCCATTTAAGCCATTTCCTTGCATCTTATCACTGGTCAGCAGAGAAGAGATCAGCACCTTCCTTTCCACTCCCCCTCATGAGGAAGTTGTAGACCATGATGAGGTCACCTCTCAGCCTCCTCTAAGCTGAACAAACCATGTATCCTTAGTGGCTCCTCATAAGGCATACCCACTGGTCTCTTGTTGCCCTCCTTCTTAATATTTGAGCAATGTGCTGGTTTTATTATCAGTTTACTTTTGAAAAGTCAGTGCATCCTATTTCAGAAAAGATTTCATGAACTTTTTGAGGAACGATGATTAACACAGGTTGCTCAGGCTGACTGTGGAAATGCTAATCTCATCAGCAGAGTATGAAGTGTCATTAGATGATTTTACTTTGTAGTTAGTTTTCCAGTGGATATTGTAAGTGTACTTCTGAACTTCTATAATCTGCTATATAATATCTTTTAAATGTCACCCCTAAAGACTGAAGCTTTTGTGTTTTCAGTTGTATCATCAAGGATATCAGTTCTGAAGGAAAAACATCATTAGTTCAAAATGTTTACCGTTATATATCTGGTGAGTAAATAGATTGACGACTATTACAGGTGCTAACTGAAGATCAAAATACAGAATCAAGCAGTTCACAGTTCAACACTCCTTACAGATTGTTCCATCTAATTATCTAGACATGATACACATGTCTAGATCACTGCAGCTGTAAATAAAGGATATTTTTAATTCTCATTTCATAAACGTTAGACACTATAATAAAAATCTGATTTGTAAAAGTCATCATTCATACCCAATCTCTTTTGCTTTCCAGGTGTTTCTGAACGAGAAATAACTCCAAATCTAAGTGAAATGTTTTGGCAACATTTTTTGAGGCATTTTATTTTATAAAGCAAAAGTGGTAGCTTTATAACATACAACTTACTAAATTACAAATTGGAGAGGCAAGATTTGCTGACATGCCTTTTCAGTTTCATAATACACTTAGTCTGCTGTTCCACAAATTGATACTGACATGAATAGGTTAAGTGGCATGCCTAACAGAAATTAAGTTATAAAGTATGCCAAAATATGTTGCTGTTTTCATAACATAATGTTGCAATGTGTAATAGGATGATGTCTTATTACTGTATCCAGTACATTTTTTAAGAATTGCAGTGTTGGAATTGTCATGTGTCTGATCAAATATGGATAAAAGTGCAAGGTGTAATTTCAGTTTAAGCTAGCAGAGTACCCTTTATTGTTCAGGACCAATGTGAAGGATCTCTGAATCTGGGTGAATGTCTGCTGCTCTTAGTCACAGTTTGCAGCGTGTAAGGTCAGAAGTAACATGAATACTACACCTGGTAGGATATTTCTGACACGACTATTTCAGGCTCTATCCCTCACATCAGAAAATTGTTTTATGTTTTCCTTTTGTCTTCCTTGGGTTTTCTTATTTCTTTCTCTCTTGTTGGCTTCTTTTTTGTTGTTATTTTGTTTTTGTTTATTGTTATTTTCTTTTTTTTCTCCTTTTCTTCCCCCTCCCCCCCCTTTTTTTTCACTACTCTCACTGTTAAGTACAGCAATTCCCATTTAGGACAAGAATGTATTCTTAAAAGTAAGTTTCTCTGAAGATCTGTTTTGGTGTGCAATAGTGGCTGTGTATGAGTAGAGTGCTTGCAACTAGAGTTCAGGACAAATCGCAGAGACAGCCCAACAAAACATGAACCACAAATACCTAAAACTACATGTTTTTAGATGTGCTACTGCCTTTGTGGTGTTCCAGAGCACAGCTCACTAGTACAATCTCCTGGGCACTTTTTCCTGTTGCCTATAGATCTTTCAGCATGAGACAGGAGGGACTGTATTAAAAAGCACTTTAAAAAATCTTCCTTGACTATATGAAGCTCAAGTCTTGGAAATGTAGAAAAGAATTAATTCAAGATCAAGAATTGAAAAAAATTTGATACATTTAATCATTTAACCTCTAATGAGTGTCACTCGCCAAATCGAATCGAAAAGCTTTTTGTGAGCTCTCCTCAGTATGGATAACTGAAGTGCCTTTCCCAATATGATTTATGTGAATGTCTGCACATGAGCTCTGAGCAAGAGCGTATATTCTTTAAACACTCCATTGTTTGAAGGCTGCAACAGAAAAAAAATTGCTCCCAAAACGCATAGTCTGAATCAGAACAAGATGTTAATGGCACTCAGATGACCCACATCTGAATGAGAAAACACCATGACCAAATGTTTCTCACTGAATAACAGGACAATTTTCTTGCTCACATCTTCAGAGACTTTTTAAACAATAACACTGCTTACTCAAATTGCTCAAGTAGATTTCTTGTTTTAAGAGATCTGTAATTAGCAAGGACCCAATATGCCTTTAGGATAGACATTGCTTTGGTGCAGGATGAGTTCATGTTAAATTTTGACTTAGTAAATCATCATAATTAAGTGCTAATGATCTATGCATTCAATTATGCATTCATTAAATGAGGGTCTGCTATGTAAAATGTTTACATTGCTTCAAAAACATGCCGCAGATGCCATCCAGTTATCACCTCTAACTTATGGGTGCAAAATAGCCACTTGGTCTCCCACTACAACTGTTATATCCTCAATAAGGAATTTATAGGATTACTATCATTCTGATTTTAGTATTTTCTCATCAAGATAATGGAAATGTATTTTTAGGTAGGCACAGCCTTTCCGTGATATACACTGAAGTTATTCCTATTAACATTAATGAAAGCCAGGCTAATATTCTAGGACACTGCAATACCTTAATATGCTTTTCTGTAATGAGAAAAACACTTTTGAAAAGTAGTTATTACTAAATGGCTCCAAAAAGGCAGGAAAGGAGCTCAATCATGTCAAAAGTCTCAGTAGCCTGGTTTCCCTTCTGAGATCCAAGCTGTTCGTACTTAACTGTAGTCTTGGTTTATTTCTTTTTATAGTCATAAGCAAAAACCATATTATCTAATTTTATTTTTATCATAGTTATGGAAAATATTACCCCATCACAGGAACTTTGAAGCTTTGACTGTTAGTTTGTAGGACGAAGACGAATTACAGTCATTGATGATTTCATTGTTGCCTGAAATCTTAAAGAAAACAAATTTTGGTCCACACTTCTGTATGCATCACTTGTAAGAGATTGTGTGAGATGTGTGAAAGTGAGGTGCCTGTCCATGGATGTAACTGTGGTTGCTTAACAACAGTTACCACATTCTTTTCATGTAAAGGCAGGAAAATGTGCTTGGAGTAGGAAAGAAACGTAGGTATGGTCTGCTAGTAACAATGTAGTCTAAATAAATAGTCTCAGACAGCTGGTGGGTCTAGAGGATAACTGATTCACTGGTTCTCAAGGTAGATGAAGGGTAGATGATAATCAGGAAAGCGCTGGCCCCACTTTAAATCCATCTTCAAGACACTTTCAAAGTGTCAAGTTGGGCTGAAAGTTGGTTGGCTTGTTCATAAAGTTCCATGATGGCTGGTGGGCAGGAACTGGGTTTTCAAAGAGATTTTTTAGTAGAAATATTGTGTGACTGCCTCAGACTGGTCATCCTTTCAAGGACTGGAAGCTGAAATGAATGACAGTCTGAACTATATTGTTATTCAGAGAGCAGATGTACAAATGGATTGTTCTGGAGCACAGATGGACTTCCTTAATGCTTTTGATGACACAGATGATGAGGCAGTGGGTTAGCATGTACATAGTTGCCGAGGACTAGAGTTTGTTCCTCTGCTGGTCTTGACTTGAATGATTGATGGATTTGTTTTGAGCTAGGAGCCTTTTCTTAGTTTCTTAGTAGATTGAGAGCTATTTATGTAGCCAGTGCTACCTCTTTAATAAAAGAGACAGCCAAGAATATTTGTATTGGTAATGACCAATATAAAAAATTTTTATCAGAAATATTTGTTAAGAGCTGAAGGTCAGATTTTCTTTATTCCTAGCTTATTCATTTGGTAAATTGCTCTTAGACAAAGAAATCAGAGGTTAAGGGTTTGGGGTTTGTTGGTTGAGGTTTAATATTTATTTTTTTATTTATTTGTGACATTACCTCAAATTGAACATGAATAAGCACTACCAGTTGGCTGAGCTGCAGGCAACATTATACTAACTATATAATAACTATACTGCCTTGTTATACTAAGGTATCTGTATGAAACATTTTCAAGAGAGACAGCTATATTTAATTAAATTTCTAAAAAAAAAAAAAAAAAACACCTTGACTTTTCTACTAAATTCCTATCGTTAAATTAATGCTGTCCATTCCAAACTGCATGCTTTCTGCCCCTACCATCGTGTATACAAGAGCCGAGAGGTTATTCATTGCAAGAACCTCAGTCAGCCGTAAATTCAACTCAAAAGTGATGAACATGCTGTCGTTTGCGCGATTTAATTCAGCTCTCCAGCAGTTTTCCTTTAAACACCAATTTCCTTAATGTGAGAAAAGAAGGCGTGCCGCAGAAAACGTGAGTTTTATGGAGCGACAGGAGAGAATACTTAGACCGTGCGGTCTCAGCCAGGCGGTGTTTTCTGGTCACTTTCTCCTTCCGTCGCTGTTCATCCCTAATTCGCAGCCGCGGTGAGGACCGCCTGGACGCGGCCAAGCGCTTCTCGTGCTGATCTCAGGGTCGGTCCCCTGGAGCCGCAGCGCTGCGCGCCAGCCCCAGAGAGAATACAGAGGAGTCTGTGTTTGCGCAATGGCTTTCTTAAATAAATTCTTTTTCCATTTTACTAGCAGCGAGTTCATTCTTCGTTACGAGCTCAGTCTTACTGATTTCTGCGCGACTTTTGCTTGACTCGGAGCCAATAGCGAAGAGCTGCCTTTTGAGCAGGCTCTGCGTGTTGGTGCCCCTTCGATGCCGCTCATTGCGGGGAGCAGCTCGGGGCCGCCTGCGGGCTCCGCCGGGCCACGCGCTGGGCGCGGGGCGATGCCCGGGGCGAGGCGGCCGCCAGGGCGGAGGGGGCTGAGGGGAGGCCCGGGGCGTTCGCTTCTCCTCGCGGTACCCCTGGCTCTGCGAGCAGGAGGTGAAGTGAAGCACCGCGTTTACAGCGCCTCATCCCTTGATGAGCTCCCTCCCGCCTTGCCCCGGTACAAACGTAGACGCGAATGAGGGACTTTTCCCCCTCCACGCCCGTTGCTCCCTGGTGCCCTCTGGAAAGGAGCACCGCGGAAACGTCCCAGGGAAAAGGTCTTTCGCAGTGACATATCCCAGGTATACGGGTTTTGTAGGGAAAAGTGAAATGCTCCGAAGCAATTTGTGATGTACTGGATTAATTTGGATCGCCTGGGTAGAAACAAAAAGAAGACTGTCTCTAACCATAGACCGGGGGCTGGCTTTATTTGCCAATATCAATATTTGCGTGGAAAGCTTAAAATATGTTGTTTTTCCAAAGGCTGAAGTTGTAAGAGGGGAGGAGGGGGAGGCCTGTGGATGAAATATTAGCAGCATATCGGTTAACCACTAAGTCCTTGTTCGCATTCATGTAGGCGTTCTGGTAAGGAGGGCGGAGGGTCCAGAACCCGGGGGTAGATGCTCCTTAATGCACGCGAACGTTCCGAGAGGTACAGGCACCTCTCAGCGAAGGACAAAATAAGGCTGAGACTGTACAGAGCCGAGCGCTGAAAGACGGGAATAAAATTGCTCTGCGGCTTTCAGCGTCGCTGAATTACGCATTTTTTAATCGGATCTAGCACACATCGCATTGAAAAAAAGAAATAGCAGCGGTTCTTTCAGACGAGCCAGTCTTGAAAAGCAGCAGTCCCTGTCAGAGCGGCTCAATGCATCCGTTTGTCGGTGCCTCCGACTCGAACAGGGATCTATTTCTTAACCCCTGTCCCCTCTGTCTCACACCTTCCTCCAGCTCCGTGCTCAGAAACCAGAATGTCGAGCCATATTTCATGCCCTAAAAGAAATCAATTCATCTGGGATGACACGGGAGCCCCCCACACTCTCTCCAGGCCCCTCGATACATTCAGAGCCACGGGGTCCCTCCGGGAGTCCGACCGTGTCTTTTCGGACTTGTGCCGGTATCCATCACCCTGCCAGCAGGACCGCGGGTCACCGAGGAGCGCTTCGCTTCTGCTCCTTTGCAAAGGTGCAGCGGGGCACAGCGCTCCACGAGCAGAGCTGAGCCCCTTCGCTAGGGGCCACCGAGAGGGGTCGTTGAAAAGAAAAATTAAAAAATAAAGTAAAATCAGCCTTAGAAACTTGGATGTCTCCCACACTTCAAATTTACGGGGAGCTCATTTGGGGGAAGCAAGCAAACAAACAGAATCAACCATATAGGAAATCAGCTCCCGGGAAGGGGAGAGGATGATAAAAGCAGGAATTTTCAGCCTTAACATACGAGCGAGTGTCTTTTCCACGTATGGATTTTGCCCCTAGGGCATCTGTGTGTTTGATGTGAAGGGCGCTGTTTGTAGGGTGCACTGCGGGTATCCCTATCTCTCTCTATCCATCCCTAACTATCTCTGTGCATTCCTATCTATCTATCCCTATCTCTACCTGGCGAGGCAGGGGGACGGGGCCTGGCTCCGGCGGAGCGCACGGCTCAGCCGGAGGTGGGATGCCGCCTCCTCCCCGCCGTGGGGCTGAAGGCAGAGAGAGACCGCGGCTCCGTTCCGTGTTCCCGAGTGGGAAGCAGGATCCTTCTCTTGTACAACAGCCAGACCCGAGTGGCATCTTTAGGAGCCGATCTTCCCCCCACTATTGCCAAACTGCATCTGGGTCCCACGGCCCAATTTCCAAATCCTTTCTAAAAGTGATAACGGGCTGTAACAGCAGCAGATAAACCACAGGTTCAACTCTCGTCGGATTTGCTTTTATAGCACACATGTAAGTAGGCTTCATTATAATTCGAACTAGATCAAGATAAGAGATTGATCCGCTTCTCTAGAGCATCTCTGCTGAGATTTCCTACGGCGCTAAGACTAAATCCACACACAGTGCGTTATCTCGTTCCATTTTGTGTTGAAAGAAACTTTAGAGGGCTTAAGAACAGCCAGTACGTGTTGCAAGGAGTGTCGAAGCTCGCCCAGCTCCGGCAGCAGAGCCGCTCTCGGGGGGCGGGGGGGAGGGGAGAGGGCGAATACGCTCTCGGGGCACGCGAACCCTCTATTTGTATCCGTGCAGGTGTCCTGCAGGAAACGCCTCGAGCAGCTGAGGTACTGTCAAAGCGCCAAGCTGCAGGAGCCGTGAAATGGTCGCTGTCGCGTTGGCTGCTTTGTGGGAAGAAACCCGGCAGCTCCTGACCCTCCGCTCACGCTGCGGAGCTCCCCGGACCGGGCCCGGCGGGAAGAGGCGCGGCCCCGCGCGGTCCCCGCGCACCGCTGGGGGGAGCGGTCCGTGTAGCATCGGCGCGGAACTGCCCCGCGGCCGAGGGCTGCCCCCACGCTTCGGTTATCCGTGGAGATACGGATCGGGGGCTTTTGGTAAAGGCGCTCCAAACAGCGTCGATGAAACGCTTCCCCTAAGGCGGGAAAATCTGAGAACTGCCCTCCTCCACCAGAACCCATTTTTGTTTTCACAGGCGAACAGGGCTACAGAGCTCGCCCCCTGGAAGGACACTTGGTTAAAGGGCGCTCGGACGGGGACCTTCCTGAGCGCGTCTGCTGGGAGCCGCAGCACCGCCGTTACTTTTCAGCATTGGAATAGCGATGCTTAACATCTGAGGGAAAAAAATAAAAAATATATTAAAAAAAAAAGGTTAGAAAGCTCAGCAGCCCTCAAACAGCCCTCAAAACCCGACTTGTACTGGCACGCGCTGAAATACATTGCGCATTTGTCGCTTGCAGTAATAAATCATACTTTACACGGTTCTTTCTCACAGCCAGGAATTCCGGACAGCTCTGATCCAGCCGAGCGACAGTTTGGATCTGCCATGTGGAGCTGCCCGCAGCCGCGGGCGGTTTCGGAAGGGGCCGCGGGGTTGCTCTGCGCTTCTTTCTCGGGGTCCGCCGCTGCCGGCACGGTGCGATGGGGCCAGGAGGGGCTCGGGGATCCCGGTGGGTTTCGCTTTAGCCCCGTCCCGAGCAGTCCCTGCGTGAATTCGCCTCGGCACAGAGGCGGCTGCTGGCAGTGCCGCACCGTCGGGGCACCTGTCTTCAGAGACGACTCCAGTTCCCTCCCTGCTCCACGGACCCTCCTACCCTCCGCAGCTGTGGGGCATTTTCGGTCCCATGCGACGAAATCATCGCTCTCCTATGGCTCTGCGGTCCCTTCTTCCCCTGCCCGCACGGAGCGGCCCCCCCCGCAGCGCCCCGCAGCGTCTCCCTCCCTCCGCCCCGGAGAAACGCGGAGTGCGCACGGGGACGGAAGCGGGTGAGAACCCCAAATTCGTTTAGTTCAGCCCCAGGCAACGTTGATTTCTTCCCATTCCCCCATATACACTTGGTATTGTAACTTTCCTGGACGGGAGAGAATAAAACAGATTCAAAACCAAACCCCGTCTTTTCTATGTCGGGATACCATCGTTAAAAATCGGTGCTGGAAAAGGGAGGAGGGACGGGGGATCGGGGCACTCGGGACACCGTCGCCCGTGCTGGAGCCGCAGTTTTCTCCCTTTATTTAAACAAATGCGGGGATCTGAGGTGCCGTCGAAGGAGACCCCGCGCCGCAGCAGCGCTGTCCCCGCGGGAGCGCAGCCTGCGCCGGGGGGGGGGGAGCGCCGAGCGGGGACGGTGGGGCCCGTCCCATCCACGCGCCCACGTTTCTTCCCCCAACGCGTTCGTTTCCCAGCAGAGGGACGCTCGCAGCATTATGCGGGGTCCTCGTTCCCCCTCTCGGGTTGGTCCCTCCCGATGCCGGGAGGGGCAGGGACGCGGGGGCGGCAGCGGGAGCCGCGGGGTGCGGGGGGGCTCCAGGAGCCGCCCACCCCGCTCAGCCCCGCGGACGGAGCGCCCCTAGGGCCCCGGGGGCGCGGCCCTTCACACCGCCTGTGGCCGCGAGACGTCTCTCCATCACAGCTCACACCCCTCCACAGAAGGTTTAGGAGATTCTCCATCTCCGCAAACACAGCGGCACATCTGCGCGCGGCTCTTAATAACCGGGCGGGAAGCGGTCCCCGAAGAAAGATGCTTTTCAAAGCTGTCTCACCTCAGCACACGATTTTTAAAATTCTTTTTTTTTTTTGGGGGGGGGGGGGGGAGGGCAGGGGCAGGGTTTCCTTCGCCGCCTTCTCCCCCAGGACCCGTCCAACCCTCTTAAAATGGTGTCAGTCTGCCGAAGGCAGCGCTCTGCCCGCGGGCTGGGGGGCGAGAACGGGCGCCACGCGCTCTGCCCTCAGTTGCGGCCCTCTTTGCCTTTGAAGTCAACCGCACAGCGCAGAGGTAAAGGAGAGCGGGATTTGGCCCCCGGGGTTGTCAGTGCTGTGGGACCGCACACGGCTTTACTTTTTATTTATTTGTCAATCTATTTTTTGTATTTGATTATTTATCCATTTATGTATCTTTTAAAATTATTTATTTCTTTCTTCCGGGAGTGGTGGGGGCGGCCATAAACCCTCGCTGCTTCCTTACCTTCTGCGAACGCCCCCGGCAGCCCCCGCCGAGCGCGGGGAGAGACCGAGCGGACGGCGCCGCCGTGGGGGCGGCCCTGGGCCGCCCTCGGGACACGCGCGCCCGGCGGCCGCACCGCACCGCCGGGAGCCGGGGTCCACGGGGACATGAGCTGCTCCTTGTCGTCCGCTCCCCCGGGCTTTACTAGCTGCCTTTAAAGAGGGACATTCATTGGGATAAAAGTGGATTGCGGGCTGCAATAGCGCTGCATGTGTCTTTCATTTAAAAGACACTGAGAGCCCCTTTTTTTTCTTTTTTTTTTTTTTTCCCCTCTTTCTTTTTCCCTCCCCCAAGGCACTCAGCGCTTTTAAGGCACGGTTATAAACAAGCGGCCGGAGCACGCGGAGGTGCAGGGCCAGGGGCCTGCGAGTGGCTCTGTGTCCTCGGCCCCGGAGCGGGCGTTGCTCCAAAAGGTGGAAAGGGGGGAAAACGCCGCTGCTTCAGAAAAAATCCTCGTCCGGACCCCACCATGCCCGGCCCGCACCGCGGGCACCGCTCCTATCCTCTCCCCATCCCAAGTCTCCCCGAGAGCTCACGCAGCGGGGGACAAAGGAGACCCCGACCCCCAGTAGCCGCAGCGGCCCCGATGCCACAGGAGCGGCCGCGCATCCCCACGGGGCGGCAGCGCCGGGCGCGGGGCGTGGGGGAGCGCGGCGGGTGCGAGCGGGGCGGTGCGAGCAGCTCCTCGCTGCGGCGGTGAGGAGATACCGCTCAAGGGAGCATCTCTCGCTCAGTTCTCCCTTTAAAAAAAAATTTTTATTTTTTTTGTCTGGAAAATACCAGACTAGAGATGAGCTGGAGGAGGAGCAGAGCCTCTCGCCGAGAAATTCGCCGGTCCCGAAGCAGCCCTCTCGCTGCCTCCAGGGAGGCTCGCAGGAAGGGCTCCAGGAGGCCTCGCAGCCCCGCGGCCGTTACCGCACCGGTACCCCCAACCGCTGTACTTCCTCCTCCACCAGGGAGGAAGGGCCCTCCAAACTCATTTCTGAAAGCGCGTTAATGGGACAGCGGAGCTCGGGCCCACGGTGCTGCAATACCGATCTGAAGGGGCTGCAGAGCTGATTTGTGCGTTACTCAGATGAGGAGGGAGAGAGCTTCCTTTCTCAGTGCTATTGCTACACAGGGAGCGACTTTGGGTCTTTTTCTAACAGTCCCCCATCTCTCTCTCATCTATGTCTTAAATCCTATCTATGTGCAAAAGGACCAAGGAGCACTTCAGAGCTCATACTTTGGGTGAAAATCACCCTGTGTTCCAATACCCGCAGGAATGCACGCATTCATGGCTCGTTTCTTCTTTTTACTCCCTCAGATTCTGCTCTGCCACTTTCTGTTTCCCCGCACACACACTGAGCACCGGAGGTCCGTTCCACAGCAGCCAAAATCTCTCCCAGGCTACTGCTGATGTGAGCGACTTCTGCTTTTAGGTTCCTCCGATTCCCGTTCGCACCACACGAACAACACCCGTAACATTTCTTTCTCTCTTCAGCTTTAGGACCGCACTCCCGAGCCGGTGAACAGCGACGGAGCACGGGAACTGCGCGGCTCCTGCGGGGCTGCGGCTGCCGACGAGCCGGTCGGACCGATTGCAAAAGATCTATACGGGAGGGTACGTGCCCCCGGGGTTCCCTTGCTGAGTCTCTCAGGGAGCTGGGGGAGAGGGGGGAAGAGGGATCAGTCTCTTTTCAGGATCCCCGGAGCAATGGGAATAGGTTGTAGCAGGGAAATGTCCTTTCGGCGTCCCCTCCCTCCCTCCCCGTGCCCTCCCTGTGTGTGTCCGTCTNCAGCCCGGCCTCTGCCTAGGGAAGAGGCTCTCGAGCAGCCTTACATGATTATGGATTTTCTGAGCGAGAAGTTTGCCCTGAAGAGCCAGCCGAGCAAGAACAGTGACTTTTACATGGGAGCAGGAGGCACTTTGGAGCACGTTATGGAAACTTTGGACAATGAGTCCTTTTACAGCAAAACGTCAGGCAGCAAATGCGTGCAGGCCTTNCAGGGAGCGACTTTGGGTCTTTTTCTAACAGTCCCCCATCTCTCTCTCATCTATGTCTTAAATCCTATCTATGTGCAAAAGGACCAAGGAGCACTTCAGAGCTCATACTTTGGGTGAAAATCACCCTGTGTTCCAATACCCGCAGGAATGCACGCATTCATGGCTCGTTTCTTCTTTTTACTCCCTCAGATTCTGCTCTGCCACTTTCTGTTTCCCCGCACACACACTGAGCACCGGAGGTCCGTTCCACAGCAGCCAAAATCTCTCCCAGGCTACTGCTGATGTGAGCGACTTCTGCTTTTAGGTTCCTCCGATTCCCGTTCGCACCACACGAACAACACCCGTAACATTTCTTTCTCTCTTCAGCTTTAGGACCGCACTCCCGAGCCGGTGAACAGCGACGGAGCACGGGAACTGCGCGGCTCCTGCGGGGCTGCGGCTGCCGACGAGCCGGTCGGACCGATTGCAAAAGATCTATACGGGAGGGTACGTGCCCCCGGGGTTCCCTTGCTGAGTCTCTCAGGGAGCTGGGGGAGAGGGGGGAAGAGGGATCAGTCTCTTTTCAGGATCCCCGGAGCAATGGGAATAGGTTGTAGCAGGGAAATGTCCTTTCGGCGTCCCCTCCCTCCCTCCCCGTGCCCTCCCTGTGTGTGTCCGTCTGTCTGAAACGGATCTGTGTGGTGAAAACGGGCCTGGAACTCCCTCCTGTGTTGGGATTAGGTCTTGGGGGACTCGGGGTGGAGTTACAGCACTCGGTTATTTTCATATTCATTAGAAATGGGAGGTTGCATAAGGAGCCCTGCTGAGCTTCAAGATATAAAAGCAACTTCGGGTTCCCCCTTTCAAGACAGCACAAATCAAANTCCCGGCCTTCTTCTCGCCCCTCGGCCACCGCGGAGCTCTGGGCGGCGGCGTGCGATGTGCCGCCCGCGGAGTCGTAATGACAATAGCCCTATCGATAAGCTCAATAACAACAACGATAATAACAATGGGAAATAAAATAAAACGGGAAACAAAAAGGGATATAAAAAGGGGAAAAGACGACCGTTTGCTTGGAAGAGCTCCCTGTCTTTCAGTGCCTCCCCACCGGCTGCCGCCCTCTCCGCCGGCCCCGGTCCCGGTCCCTGCGCTCCGCCCCCGCCGATGGACGCGCAGCGGTGCGGGACGGCTCGGCCGTGGCCGCGGCTGCTGTGAGCTCGCTGCCGCCCGCCCGCCGCTGCGCCGGGGCTCGGGGCCCCGTTTTCACGCTGCGAACTTGTCGGAAAGGCGGCCCTGGGGCACGGGAGCCGCAGGGTCGGTGAGGAACCACTGAGGGATGGAACGGAGGGGTCCTTCGGTCACGGCTGGTTCTTTAACTGACTCTCCGAGATTAGAGCATTTGTCGTTATGGTCATTATTATTTTCACCAAGCCACTCAGTGATGTGCAATAACTGGTTGAAAACGCTTTGGGTAATTCAAGCGACAGCTTCTATAAACAACTCAGAATTTTGCACATTATTCCACCATGACATAATTCGTGTTTAGAAAAAGAATTTTTAAAAGCTTATCCTAGCAGCGTCTGAAATGTGGTTAAAATCAGCTGCAGCAATGAGACTGTCAGTATTCCGCAGCTTTTGACTTCACATAGGCATTGGTGTATTTTTTTGAGAACGTCCTTTTTGTACGAAACAGTTTGTGAGAAGCAATGACAGGTTTCTGCAAGTACCACTTAGAAAAACTGTAGAAAATTGATTAACACATTGCAGTTTTTCTTAATTAGCTCATTTAACATGTGCCTCGGGGGCTTCGGGGCATTTCCTATCTATGCATGCATTGATAGCAAGTATCTAAAAATTCTGTTCGGTTCAAATCACCTAGGACAGAAAGAAAAATTATTGAGAAGGTGAGAAAATCCCACAGCAAGCTCTTCACCACGTGTTACATGACAGCTGTGTAAATTTTAATTTCAATAGTTTCAAACTCTTTTTTTTCCCTGTTTCTGAGAGTAAAAAAAAAAAAGCCCTTTCGAATCTTGTAATGTACTGCATGTCTTTTTTAATGATGCAATACGTATAAAAATAGAGAAATAGAAATTTTTTTCATTTCTTATTGAGATGCTACACAGAAATATTTCTTATCTCCACCACTCTGATTTTGCCTAACTACAAGCAGTTCCAGCAGTCCCTGTACAAAGTATTTGGACCCATCTCATTTAACAAGTTAACATTTTGCAGAAACTCTCTACTTTTTCTAATCATAACAAACTTAATTAGAAACAATTTCACTTTACAAATTCAAGAGAAAGTATGTGGAATCTATTGACTGTGTAAAGTGAAGCTGATTTTCAGTTTCACTTCTTGCTTTGTCAGTTAACAGCTGTTTGCTTTACTCTAAAATTGCTCTGTGTTTTCGTGGAAATAGAGAGTTTTGTCTAGCTGCTTCCAAGTCTAAAGGCACATTTGCCAATGGCTTTGTACCACATAAAGGAAAATCTGTTTTGAGCTAAGATTTCTTGTCTGTGCAACTCCAGTGGAAGCTGATTTCATGGACTATTAGCTACTTCAGTGTCAGAGTAAAAATATTCAAGTACTCTCCTTACACCAAAATATTTTAGATGATATTTTCAAATACAATTCTCAGTTTAAATCTTGTGATTTAATACTTTCATTCCATTTGTGGTTAACATAGATTATTTTCCCATCACCTCACGTAGAAATAGACATAGACGCAGAATCTCATTTCCCATGAAACTGTTTTCATATGTACCCTTCAATCTAAAGCCCCTCATTGATCAGTTATTTCCCTCCCCACTTGTGTACAGTGAACTATGGGATTACTAAGGTGGAAGGACAGCCTCTTCATGCCGAGCTGAACAGGCCCTTGGACAACTGCAACAGTCTCAGGATGTCTCCGGTGAAAGGGATGCAGGAGAAGGGGGAACTGGATGAACTTGGTGATAAGTGTGACAGCAATGTCTCCAGCAGTAAGAAGAGGAGACACAGAACAACTTTCACCAGTTTGCAGCTGGAGGAACTGGAGAAAGTATTCCAGAAAACTCATTACCCTGATGTCTATGTAAGAGAACAGCTTGCTCTGAGGACAGAGCTCACTGAGGCCAGAGTCCAGGTAGGAACCAAACTCGAGCATTTCCTTGACACACTGTGCATTGCAAGAACTGACAAACGGCACTCTTGGGGATTGTACAAAAGCTGCAAAGCTCGTGTAAATAGATTTTTTCGCTTTGTTTCCTTTTAGATATAAGGTGCTATGTTGCAGTGCTAAAATATTTTGTTACTATTACTATTTTTTTAATAGTTTCTGTTGCCATTCTAAAAACTTATTTAAAATCTGAGAAAACAACATCAATATGAAAGCAGTCTTGACCTCTGGTAGTGTAGCTTTAGTGTCAGAATTTCAAGCAGTGAAAGCATGAAGTGTTAATGTGTAAGATCCCATCAAAGAAATATGCTGTAAGTCATTCAGAGTAGTGAAGATGCAGAACTCAACGACAGAGGATTCTGCATGTGTTACAGCATGAAAAACACAAATCTAAAAAGCTCTCAAATTCCTTTTTTATATCTAAAAAATAAGCAGTGAAACTGAATGTATTTATAAATGTGCATGTGAGTGGTGAACACGTGCGACGCAAAATCATAAGCCTCTCATCTCTGCTGCATGCTTAAAACTAGCAACATTGGGAAGTATGTTTGCTTGTTTTTAAACTTGCATATCCAATGGATAATGTTATTCTAATTTTCAGAATGAAATGTGTTTTTGACCACTTAGTGTGCTATTTGAGTATTTCAACTGCATATGAAATTGATTCATTCAGTATGCGCATGTACACTAATCTGAAGAACACTTATGAGTTTGGATGTGTAATGGTGAGAAAAGGAAATGCATCCCCTTTCCTCATTAAAAGATCTTCCCCTAGAAAACTGTGTGCACTGCATTTTGCAACTTCACACTACTTTTAGAGATCTTTCCTGTTCAGGTAACACTCAACATTCCAATTTAGGGAATATCAGTCTGGTAGATTCTTGCAGACTGGGACTGATTTTTTCAATTCAGTGGCTTGAATATGATAACAACTTCACAACATGTAATTAAATGCGTACTCCCACAGACATATAGAGAAATAGACGTCAACGCATATGCATGCAACTGAAATTAAACCAGGATCACTTTCAGAAATGACCTCTGCTAATTAATTTTAGAAAGAAGTGTTCTTTTCATGTCTGCTCAACTAGATGGCATACTTACTGCTGTCGTCTGAAAACAGTCTAAAATCATCTGTTTGTTACATCGATATGATACCAGTGATGCCAGTGGAACTCTGTTTGGTGGCCTTTTTTAACTCTTCAGGTTCTGTGAAATCCCTCTCCCCCCACAGATATGGGACAGTTTTTAAAGTATGACTTCTATTCATTATGATTTACTTGGGTCAAAAAAAAAAAAAAGTTGGTACAATGTTAAATTGCTGTTGTTACAATTGCATAATTCTGGAATCATGAGAACTACTCCAATAATAAATTAACAGACAGAATAGGGAGGGGAGAATGGGGCTAATTTTTTTTTTTCCCTCATTTTGTTCTCTAAGACTTAGAATTTTCATATGGTAAAAATATAAGAGAGTAAATATGCAAACTTGTATGTCCGCACCAGACTTTAACAGACTATCATTTTCATTTATACACATTTTCCCCTTTTTTAAAAGATAACTGATCTTTGCATTTCTCATATGCTAAATATGAAAGGAAACAGTGATCATTTTTATTCAGAGTAGCAACAGTATTCCATCACAAGATTAAGCAATTTAGAAGGCCTTACATCATTAGAGGCAAGCATCTGGCAATTCGAGGATAACAAGCAGCAGATTTTTACATTGCTTTGTGCAGGCAAATGGTTACTTTATCTCTGCCAAGAGTTAGTTTCTGGTAAAGTGATGTAAACAGAAACATTTTGGGGGACTGTCAAAGGGAAAAAATGTGTGCTTTTTTCCTCCTTTAGGAACTATAAATTTAAACAAATTGTTTGATTTAGTTTAGCAGAATGATCAGCTGGATACCTTACCCACATTTCACTCCTATTTCATCAAGATCCAGTTTAATATTTGTCCTGCATACATGCAGAGAGACCAACCTGAACCTAATTTATCTAAGTTGTTCTCTTTCCTGCTGCATGTCAGTGAAGTAATTGGCACCCATTTTAAGGAGATTGTCAAGGTCTTTTTTCAATGAAAGAGCCTCATTACTAAATTCCCTTAGTGCGTTCTTGGTGCCTCCTGTGGAGACAGGAGAATTATTTTTTCCTTTTCTTTTCTTTTTGCTGAGCCTCAGGGAAAATAAATAATATAAATTTACCAACAAGATCTTTAACAATATATACTCAGCAGTTACATGCATGGGCCTTGCTTTGATTGCATTTTAAAAGATTGCAGATACTAAATTTGCAACAAATTCTCAAGTATGAAAATGAGTAAAATTATGCCCTGGTTGCTTAAAGAGCATCAAAGAACAGTAGAGTTCTCCTGAGAATGAAGGAAAAAAAAATATGAAACAAAAACTGCTATTTTAAACATTCCACCATCAAGGATCGGAAACCATCCCTCAAAATGGGATTCACAGGTGCTGTTTATATATATTAAAAAAATCTATTAACGTATGTTTCTATCCAAATGAGTTCACCATTCACTTAGCAGGAACACTAGCCAGTGCTATTGTTTCCATAAAAAAAAAAAAAAGAAAAAAAGAAAAGAGATTTTGTTAATAGTGTGACCTTTAAGAAGAGACAAAATTGATTTGTTGAGCAACAAAGACCTCATTAGATAATATTGCTTTTATAAAGGAACAGTCACTTCCCTTAGCAGTCCCTTTAATCAATCAATTTGAGTCTTACTCAGTCCAAACTGAACTGAAAGAAGAGAAATTTGAATGACAGATTACAGTCAAAGCATATGAATAATAGATTTTGAGATAACGCTTGACATTCAAGATATTACAGAACAGTTCAAAGAAACGTAGATACTTCCTAACACAAATATGAAAATGTCATAATATAACTATGTTCTCATGATTTTTAACTATCTTCCTTCACTGTTAGCTATGATCCCTCATTATAGAAACTGCATGGGCATTGGCAGTCTTGGTGCCAACTTTTCCTGCCTTTTCATTACAACACTTAACAAAGACTATGTACACCTCTAGGAGGCAGAGCGCAGGTTGGCATATCAAATACGTGATCAACTGAAATTAAGAGAAAACCTCTTTACAATGCAACTTGTTGCTACTTGGAGATGTTCTGCTAAAGAACTGACTGTCAAAACTAGTACTGTCTGACCAGCTGATCACTCCTCTGTGGTTTTCGTTTGTTTGTTTGTTTGTTTTCTTTTGAGACATTAGAAAGGAATTAATATATACTTTTAAAATAGCCAGAAGTAACTTAATCTGATCTGATATTGAGAATATTAAATTTTAACAGAACGGCAAGAAATCCATCCTTAGGCAGAGAAGATCCCTTTCTCAGATAAACAGACATTTTTGAAGCTGTTGTCTGTAGTCTCTTGGCTTTTTTCTATTTTTTTTGCAGTTGAGTTTACCTTGATGATTATTTTTCTTGTTTACTGTAGGTTTGGTTCCAGAATCGAAGGGCAAAATGGAGGAAAAGAGAACGCTATGGTCAGATCCAGCAAGCTAAGAGCCATTTTGCTGCCACCTATGATATATCTGTTCTTCCAAGGACTGACAGCTATCCTCAGGTATGGTGAAGACCAAGTAGTACTTTGGTTTTCCTCTTATCTTCTCTTCCATTCCCAGGCATCTTCATGCACAGAAGATTCATGAAGACTTTCCTGTGCTTATATTTTTGTATTCTTTAGACATGTTGCCAGGAGCTTCCATTGTGAACAACAATTCCAACATCCAATATGAATAAGTAACTGTTAGAATATTTTAAGCGTTTTTAAAAAACAGGAGCTGCAGTTTCACATAAGTTATGTGCTAAAAATAATTGGCAATTTGGCTGTGGAGCTAATTATATTCTGTGCATAAAATTACGTGTGTATCTGAATCACTTCTAGGTCCATACACACATCGTGGATGAAGTATAGATCCACCGAGATTGACAGAATGATATCATTTTAACTGCAGCAGGGATTCTGGGATAGTTATATTCACAGTTGTTAAGAGAGCTACTCTTAACAGCTCTGATGTTGTATGTTTTTGATAAGATGAGCCATAAAGTATGTGATCACTAGGCAACTTAATTATGATGCATCACTTCTTTAAGGATCTCAAAGGATTAATACAACACAGCTTCTACTAGAATTAAACCTTCTTATGGCCATGAACGATCAGAACTGAACCTATACAGCTTGGAGATGGAGACAGGAGGACAATAAAGCTCTCTTGAGCAATAGTAGTTTGTTTTCTTTCTTCTTCTCTTTCTTCTTTCTTTTCCTGCTTTGCCTCACTCTCTGTCATTGTTTTTTTGATTGCTTGTTTCATTACATTGAATACTTTTGTATTGAAGCCATTGCTTTTCGTGTCTCTTGCTCCCTACATTGTTTATACCACATAATTAAAACAAAACAAAACAATACAAAACAAACAAACAAAATAGTGTTTCAAACAAAGGAAAAGTCGTTTATGCATCTCCACAGTAAAGTCCTTCCACTACTGGTGTCTTGGTGCTCTTCTAGTCCATCAGATAACAGTCTTTGATAGACTTAGGGATATACTCATATTCAAAACCATTATTGGCTATGTCTGTGTGGGCTTGCTTTGATCATACTTTGCACTGGCTGAATGTGATTAGCTTAAGGCCAGAGGCCTCAGGCCCATGTCATATCCACGTCATGTCAAGTGCTTTACCTTTCAGGAGGTTGTTACTAGGTTCAGGGTCAGGGTCAGAGCTGGCTTGTGTTCCAGCAGCTTAGAATATGGGCACAAACATTTCAAACTGTCTGATACCTAACATTCTGCCTATTAACATTTTATAATGTAACAGCGTATTAGTCTGAATTACATCAGAAACCATTGTGTGATGCTTGGGACTGTTCAGCCTGAAGAAGAAGAGGGTTAGAGTAGATCTTATCAATGTCTATAAGAACTTGAAGGGAGGATACAAAGAGGATGAAGCCAGTGTTGCCCAGTGCCAGGGCAAGAGGCAATAGACATGAACTGGAAAACAGAAAGTTCACTCTGAACATAAGGAAGCACTTCTGTGCTGTGCGGATGACAGAGCACTGGCACAGGTTGCCCAGAGAGGTTGTGGAGTCTCCTCCTTGGTTTCTTCAGAAGCAGCCTGGACATGTCCTTGGCAAACTTAGCTGTTCCTGCTTGAGCACGGGTTGGATCACATTACCTCCATCCTACTCACCTCAACCGTTCTGTGATTCTGTGATACAATGTGTGTTAAAGTAAGAGGATACAATATTTATCTGAGACCTACCTGAGTCTCAGGTAGATGTGTGCAAAAAAATCCCTAAACAACCAACAACTTGAACCATCTCCTAAAGTAGGTGCACAGACGCTTGTAGATCTCAAGGTGTCCAAGTATCTTTTGAAGGGCTTTCTGACTTCTCTTCACAATATGTGAACAGTGACACAAGGAATAGTACTTAAGCTTTGAGCCTTCTATCCCTGACTCGTTTTTCTAGACTAAATTGGCCGTCTCCAGACTCGTCTTGTACTCTTAGCCGGACTTCATCTACAATTTTCACAACAGTCAGAAATCTTATTAGCCTAAACTAGTGGAATATCTAAGTAATTGGTAAGCACTTAAAATTGTTGTCCTAAAATTAGAATTTTTAAAAAGGAAACATTTTTGAATTATAGGAGACTACCATCAGCAAAAATCAAAACTCTACGAAATGTCTACTCTGTGCTTTCATATTGTTAAAAAGATGAGTGAATTCACAACATTTCTTTTTTTGAATTTCCTAAAGAACATCTTTCCTGGGCTGATGACACATCTAAGTTTCAGTCTGGCAAAACTTTCTATCATTGATATTTAAGTTCTTAAAAATAGGAGATTGAAATGGAAATGTTGATAGCATAATCCAAATAAAGCACCTCTAAAATGTTTAAGAATATGAAATGTATACTCATTCATAAACATAAACATTTAGTACTCATCTACAATAACAGACTAATACACTTCAGATAAATAGACGGGAACAAATATGTAACTGACTCTAGTCACCTGCATGGGAAAGTTGTATTGCACTGTACTGTCATGAACAGGAACAAGGAGATAAATGAAGGTGTGAGTTCACAGTATATTGGCTATTTCAGCTGAGTGCTTGTATGCATAGTTTGGCTACAGAGTAAAAATAAGCTATCTTACTCCTCAATATAGAATGTAGCTACCTTTCTGTACAGTGGATAAGAATAGGTATCAAGGCAATTATCACAGAATAATCAATGCAAGTTCACATTCACTTTTCAAGCCTGTCCAGATCCCTCTGGATGGCATCCCTTCTTTCCATTGTATCAGCTGCACCATTCAGCTTGGTGTTGTCATCATTATATATTGATTTTCCAGGAAATTCCCTTACTTCAGTGCTCTGAGAAGCCTCACATGTGGAAAAATTAATGCAAATAAACTATATTTTCCTGAGGACTGTGGAATACAGATCACTTGAGTTTGACTATGAAGCCCTTACATGGAGGAAAGCAGACTCCTTTGCTAGTTAAAAACATAGGGTGATGTTGAAAAAGGATAAAATCAAGCTGGGATTTTTACTGGTGTGTGGCAGAAGAAACAGGAAAAAATGTTAATTTCTGGTGTGCGTTACATGAATTTGCAGTCTAGAGATTTCTGCTTTGATCCCCACTGTGGATATGTTCCCAAAACAGACATACCACTTGCATTCTGTCAGAAACATAAGCCTATTTTGCAGGCAACAGAGGGTGTGGAGACCCCTGCTTAGTCTCTTCACCAATTATCTTCATCAAACACGAACTAAAAACATGATGTTGCTATGCATTGTGTGACAATATAAACCTGGAAGGCTTTCCTAAGAGGAAATGATCTAAACTTATTTCAGAGAGAAGAGTGCCCCAGAATTTTCTGTAACTTAATCTAATTTTGCTATTAAATTACAAGTCTTTATCTTCAAAATAGTAATAAACATTTTTTTTTCTAGATCGTAATTTTTACAGTATGTGACTTTAGCTGCTGTTTATTGTGCAAAAATTGTTGTTTAGCTGGCTGTAAAAAAGTTATCTTTAGGAGATGCCTGTCCAAATACTGCGTGCATGTATCTCCCCTTCATTACACTGGGAACACCTGGATTGCAGGGGAGGGCAGATAGTAGACTATTTCCAATCAATCATCTGTTATTCACCTGATTTTTCTAGGCTTTCTGTGCCTACTGTTGGCAAAGATGGTAATGGAAGAATAAAACAATTAAATCAAATGCAAAGAGATAAAGTTAGCAGTAGCTGACAATTTCTAAACACTAGATGTTTTAACATTAAAAGTTCCACAAAGTTGACAAGGCTTCACTCAGAAGAAATACGACAAATCGATGTTGAAAAGCAGATTTTTCTAGGAAAACGTTGCATACATTACTTTTCATTAATTTTACTACAAGATTTCAGTTTAATTAATTTCAGTATTTAAGCTTCAAGTTTTTCTTTCAGATGTAACACATCGTGGCCTAAGTCATCTAAGTGCATCAGAAAATAATTCATTGGTTAAAACTCTAATCCAAGACACTTTGTACTACAATTAGCCAGCAATATTCTGTGGATGGTACGAAAGCTAAGAGGCAGTATCCTAATAAATGGGAAATGATTGCAGTATCCCTCCACAAAGACACTGACTTCATGAGCAAGCGGTACTTGGTTCAGTCAGCTAAATGCAGCGTCTAGTGCTATTTAAGATGTCTTGGTGCTGCCAAACAAGACTTGTGAGAAGCACACACCTTTCAGGGAAGGCAGTTGGTGGTCAGATAGCTCTAGACACCTCTGCTTAGGAAATTTAATGAAAGGGATTTTTGTGACAGAGATGGTTCCTCTTGAAGTTGGTAAAAATCTGGTCAATGAAATTGCCTCTTCCTAAAGTAGGTATAAAATTAGTAAGATGATCTCTGAAGGTGTAATTTTCTCTCTGTTGCCTTATTCAGTTGCAGATGTTTACAGCCACCTTAGAGGAGTATATGTGTTTTGTGTAGGAGGGGAAAAACAAAAAGGTTGCTAAGCCTTACTCTTCTCTTATGTTATTGGTCTTTACTTGACCATTTTTTGGTGTCCTGTGTCTTGTGAGAAGGTTAATGCTACAAAGGTTACTTGACCTTTTCAGATTTAAGGTTTAAGTGTAAATACAAAGCTACGAGCAAATCTGAGACAAACTTTCATTTTTATCATCTCCTTATTTATCTGAAGTGAAATTTGATCAGAAGCCTATGTTATTATCTGCAGACCTCTAGCTTTCACTGTAGAAGTTAAATTTAGTTTAGAGTTGTTATAACTGTGAGTAAATCAGCACGTAATAAGTAGCTGAATTAAATTGTGTCATTGAAAGCAGACATGAGGCATTTTCCACTCCATCTAGTCTACTCCCACACTTTGCATCTTTTCCTCTTGCTTGCTCTTTGAGTCTGGTTCACTTACTATTGTTCTTCTAAGCCCTTTTGAAATGCTTTTTTTCCATCACACCCTTATACTTTTCTTCCTACTGTCATGTGGGAAATTTGTTTGCTTATCATATTTACTTGAAAATGCATGCAAGAATTGGACAGGATTTGACATACTTTCATGGAAAATCCAGCCTAGTGTGGGTAGGAATCTCAAGAGGAGGCAAAAGCATTTTTAAGATATTCAGACTGAGGAGATAAGGGAAAGAGGGTTCAGAAAGAAAGGAGAATATTGAAATCTCAAAAATAGAAGACAGAAGATGCTAAAATTTATATTCCATTCATGAGATTGATAAATCAAATTAAGTACGTTGAAGAGCATGGCACCCCATGATTTGTTTTGGCAATAGAAGAGTGTAGAAGTGGTATCAATATACATGTGTTATGTGCTAAGATCTTGGATCATCATTACAGTTCTGCTCTAGCTTTAGTACATATGGGTAATTCTCATTAGCAATAATCAAAATTACATGCTCCAATTAATTCTTTCATATGGCATGTATTAGACACCACATGTTATATGACAAAAATTCTTTTAACTGTAGTAGACATATAAATGACAGTTAATCACAATAGTTCATTACGGCTATGGGTACACTGATTAAGTAGGAGTAGATGTGGTATACATATCTGAGCTAGCTTCAAAGAAACTTTATGATATACTCATGCTGTCTAGCTATGAAAGCATGGAACTCAGGCTGGGCCACCACCTGGGTAGTATGTTGCTTGCCACAAATGTGCTGACTGTTTCACTGCTGTGGCTGATCTTCCAAGAAGAGTAATACTTCTCATCTTTTTGGGTGGTGTCTGTTCCATACAATGCAGTTTGTGCACTAGGCTTTTATTTTTTTCTTGATTCTGTAATACCACCATATGTCGTGAGACTCCTTGGAGTTATGTATGTACAAAATGTAACAATATTTTGTTACATTTTTCCTTTTTCTATAAACGCGTACTATTTTAACTCTGTGAATGACTTCAGTGGGGGGTTTGTTACAAGGCAAATCCGTTTTTCTGAGATATAAACTTCTTTTTAATGGTATTTTTCAAGTATGAGGTATTGTCTTTAACTGTATCGTAGATGTGAAATGTAATTAATTCTTACTGTAACTGGCCCTGAGATGGCAGTAGGGAGAAGTTACAGTTTATCTACAAAACTTCATGACTTTTCAAATCCTGCATTATTTTGCATCTTGGCAAACTGGTGAAGCATGGAACAAAATTATTATTATTTTTTAAATTTTATACACAATATGTAAAACCTACATATAGACTGAATGGGCCTATCTTGTGTTTTAGAGCTGTAGCACTAAGCCTTTGGCTTCCAAGAGCCAACTTGCATTTTATGTACATGTTTGAAAATGATGTGCTGCACTTGTCATATATGCCTGTACCCAACAGAATGCAACTGATCTTCACGAGCTCACTAGAACCAATGTCTTCTCTAGTGGAGAAAGAGTCACAAACTACATCAAGGATTCTGTCTAGATTAAAAGGAAAAAATAGAATGAAAGTGCAAAAGCCTTGGAAATAGTTGACCATAGTAGTTGTTGAATACAACTGTTGAATACAGTTGCTCTATAGCTGGAGATATTCAAAACTTGACTGAACAGAGCTTGAGTAACTAGATCTAAATTCAAAGTCTGCTGCAGTCAAGTGTTTGGAGTAGCAATGCCTGAGTTCTTTTTCAGCCTAAATTTTTTTATGAATCAATGATTCTTCAAATTTAGGAAGTACAGACAAATCTCTGCCCATACGTTTGATGTTCCTGAGAAGCCCCCAGCAAAAAAAAATTACAGTGGTAAGTGATAGGCAGCCAAATTAATTGTGCTGATGGACTAGAAACAGCATACAGATTATCAGCTGCAAACCAGTAGTTTTGAGAAGTTTATCAGCAACTGTACTTTAAGCTACTACTTTAGTCTGCTTAAAGTAGCCACTTATTCAAGCCCAGGTTTCACATTTTCTGGAAGTGCAAGGATTATTGCTTCACATGAAGAAAGAAGGAGTGACACAGTGTTAGCCATTAAGTCTTTAGGAATTTGCATCTCTTTCATAGTTATGTGAATCCTTAACTGCTCAGTTAGTGCCACTGTTGCCTCCCTTGCAACATCCAGGAACACTGTAAGAACAAAGACTATTTATCCAAATGCTTTAATAATAATAATTACTACTAATTAGATTTATTATTATAATTATATAATATACATTGTGTAATTTTAAAAGGTCATATTTAAGAATATTAAAGGAGATTCACTTTTTTTCTCATGTGAAACACTTAAACACAAAACACTCAAACAGAAGCTGCATGTACTTGTATTTGTGTCTCTGGTCTGGCTAGGCAGCTGACTCCAATAACATGATAAAAAAACTTTAAAATGTAATATATTTGGTGATGGGAGAACCAAAGCTTGGTAAGCAATAGTAAAGCTTAGAAAATTTGGAAAAAATGAGTTTATATGATTTCTCCAGGTGTGATACAAGAAGACAAAAGCTCTGGGAATTTGGTATTTTTACAGAAAAAAAAGCAAAGAGATCAAGAGAGATGACTTATTACCTCGGCTAATTTTTCTCTGCAGTGTCAAGCAGAAGGTCATATGCCTAGGATGTAACATCATAACCATGTTAACAGCCATAACTCTCCAGTAATGTTCTTGTCACAGCTATGAGATTCTACTTTTTTTTTTTTTTTCTCTCTTTCGGGAGGGTGTGTCCATGTGTGTGTGTATAAAATATCCAGTAGGTAAATATATTGAAGGGCTCTGGTAATTTCATGGTAACCACAAGAGCAAAGCTCAAGTTGTTTGTGATGTTAACAGAAACCAGAGATGTACTGCATGTATAGGCTCATTCACAGTCTCTGAATTGCCTTTTATATAGTTCATGGATCACACAAGAGCTTAAGAGGAAAAATATTTTCTTTAAATTCATGTACATAATGTCCCTTTTCCTTCCAAAATACCAGAAGTCCTGATCATTTTGACTAATTGTAAAACGTTACCGAATTTACTTTTAACACAGGAATATCTTTCACACCTAGATTTCCCTGTAAGTTATTTCTGTTGTAAATTCTTGTTGAGAAATGAACACCTAATATCAAAAGTGAAGTCACTCAACAAATTAAAATGAAAAGAAATTTGAAATGACTGAAATATATTTCTGAAAAGCTTAACTGTCTCTTCAAAGAAGATCTGAAGCTCTTCCAGCACCTTAAAGCAATTCTGAAGTTCAGTTAACTAATTTGGATTCCTTCCTCTGATGAAGAAACGTAGAGTACCACTTTGAAAGCTTTAGCAATGAATAGCTTATTTAGATATTTCTTTAACAAACTGTAGATATATTTTAGGATTTGTGGCTGAATTCTGTTCTCATTTACACCTGTGCAATCACACTGAACTTAAATTGAAAGAGATTTGTCTAGGACAAAAATATTGGAAAAACTGGTAGTGCTAAACATAGTTTGCCGTAAAACCAAACTAATAAAAATATGGAAGGAAGGAGTGATTTTGTGATATTTCCAGACCATGTAAGTTATTGGGCACTTTCAAACTGAGCCTCTGAATCTTTTAAAGTCTTTCCATCTTGACCATATTAAAGGCAAATTCATATAGGCTCCTATTTAAACAGATTTTTTGGGAAAATTATTCCCATAATTACATCTGTGCAGTCTGAGCAACTGCAGCATTTGGTATGGTGTTTCTTAGAAATAACTCTGAGGAGGTCAGATAAATGTGACCTTGTCCCGTGCTCTGGGGACAATGAGATCCTTCAGAATTAGCTCCCATATTTGAAACAGAATTGAAATCCTCAGGCTCTACAAAGGATCTGAAAAATCTTCCAGTATATAGATACTCAGGAATCCCTGAAACCTGATCCATAAGAGATGCACTGCTGTCTTTGTGAATATTTTATGTGATTGAATGCAACAAACTTTCATTACCAAGGCAATCATAGAATCATAGAATCATAGAATGGTTCAGGTTGGAAGGGACCTTAGAGATCATCTTGTTCCAACCCCCCTGCCATGGGCAAGGACACCTCCCACTAGACCAGGTTGCCCAAAGCCCCATCCAGCCTGGCTTTGAATACTTCCAGGGAGGGAGCATCAACGACTTCCCTGGGCAACCTGTTCCAGTGTCTCACCACCCTCACAGTGAAGAATTTCTTCCTTATATCCAGCCTAAATCTACCCTCTTCCAGTTTATAACCATTACCCCTTGTTCTGTCAGGATCTATCCTTGTAAAAAGCCCCTCCCCAGCTTTCCTGTAGGCGTACCCGGGACCTCATACAATGCAATGGTTCAAATAGGTCTGGATAAGGTATGTGCTTTAATCCCCAGATCAAACACCTGTTCTATGAGGACAAAAAATTTTTTTCTAAGTCAGGTAATTTAATTAAGGGTAATAAGGCAGCTGAAGATCATGTCAAGCTGTGGAGAATCTCTCATAAACTGGTGTTTGAGAGTAATCTGAAAACTGCTAAAGGTAGAAGGCAAGGATGAGAACTAGTTTGTGCAGCCGAGGAGACTGAGAGGAGGCCTCATGTTGGCCTACAGCCTCCTTGCAAAGGGAGCTGAGTGGCAGTGCTGATCTCTGCTCTCTGATGACAGTGACAGGACCCAAGGAAAGAGCACGGAGCTGCCATCAGGTGAGGGTCAGGTTGGGGATTAGGAAAATATTCTTCACCAGAGGATGGTTCGGCCCTGGAACAGGGTTTCCCTGGCAGTGGTCACAGCTCCAGGCTGCCGGAGTTCAAAAAGCATTTGGGCAGTGCTCTCATATAGAGTTTGACTTTTGGGTGGTTCTTTGTGTAGCCAGGAGTTGTACTTCATGATCCTTGTGGGTCATTTCAATGTGGGATATTCTATGATCCTATGAAGAGCTCTGAAACTCTCACTAGAGTCTCTTTCCTCCTGTAGATCACAGGAGGCGTACAAGAAGGAGGAAAAATCCTTGGTCAACTCCCCCAGGCACCTTATTCACTCCATTACCTCTCAGCAGATCACCTAAGATATGCAGAAGATGCCTGAGGTGTGCCCAATTAGTTGTGCATGTGTGTCTATGTGGAAAGGAAAGCTGCATTCATGTGAGTGGGTGTGTCGAAGTGTGTATGCCTGTATGTGTAAACAGGGAGACTGGGAGCACCAAGAATTTGGGAATCATGAATTTGCTACCTTGACTTTTCTCCACTTCTCTGTAGCAAACCAAGATGAAGCATTCACTGGTTCTTTTCTACTGCTGAAATTGCCAAGGAGTCCGCATTAGTTTGTCAGCTTCTGACGACCTCTGCTAATACAGCTGCTCAAAATATTAATTTTAAAATAAGACTGTAATTATCTCATCCTTTCTATCTGCACTAGATCTTAGCTAGATGAGTTCAGTGAACCATACTTTATCATGTGAGCTTTTTGGTGGTTTCATGGGTACATTTTGCAAAGTAATAGGATAATGGAAAATAAACCCCTCAGAACTAGAAATATTTTTTTCAGTGTGTTTGACTCTCATAATTCATTACTTCCACTGACCTCAAACATGGCAGTAAAAAAAGCAGCTACAAAGATAATCTGTACATACTAAAGTCCAAATTCCTTTGTCTTTGTATTTGAAACGTGAAAGCAAAATTAAGTGTGAAGTGGGAATTCACATTACAGCGCTAACCAAAGAGTAATAGCAATTACTCCAATACGAAGAAGAGAACTAACACATGGGCTCAATCCCGGTGCATCAGAGCAATGATATACTGAACAGACAATGGATTTTTAGGATAAAGACAAATTCAGCAAAGTGAAAAAAAAATGTGTAAGCTCTTGACTAGGAAATTCTGTACTGTGAATGATATTTACAAATGCCTTGTATCATGGTATTTTCTGGTCTACTACAGTTTGTACATTTTTAAAAAATTAACACTCAGGAAAGATCTATAAGTAAAAGTGGAGAAGAAATAAAAATGTATATAGAACAGTGAGTACAAGCATGAAACAGCTGAAGAAGTCACAGTATGCCAGAAAACTTACCCATACAATTGTGTCAGAGGAATATGGATAGCAGAGAGTTTAAAAAGACAGGACAGCTACGGAGTATGAGGTTTGTTTGATTAAAGCAAAGTGAATAGAGGATGAATGAAAGAATGTATGGTCTGATAATGATGTGCTAGGCCTTGAAAATCTTTCTGCATATTCATCTAGTAACAAATATCTGAAAAATACCTATGTACAGTATCTATTCATAGATGATAGAAGAAGACCTGAGGCTCAGAATGACGCTCTAAGTGCCTGCCAAGTATAGAAAGCATTACACATCAAAGCTTAACTATATGGTTACTCTAGATCTTCAGCAGACGTTGCTAGTAACCACAAAGTTTGCCTCCTAGTCTGTCATGCAATATTTTCCAGGGGTGTACAACATAGCCTGTTAAGGCTGCAAGCTGAAAAAGAAATGCCCTCGAGTGGAATTTCATATAAAAAAAATCACAAAAAGAATTTTTTATCTTAAAACTATCTTTGAAACAACTTCAGGAAAAACTATTGGATTTATTATCAGCCACGACAGTATTTTATGGATTCATTTGTCGCTTTCTCAAGATTTAATTTTATAAATATTTGTTTGGCTTCGTAGCTTGAGAAATCTTAGTTTGTTTTGTTAACTCTTTTATACTGTTTCCTACCATTACATTAAAAAAGGAATTCTGATGAGGGGAATTTTTATAGTGAAAACAGCAGCTACGATACTGTATACTTTTTGACACCTTTTCTTTGAAGGCAATTGTTTTCTTCCCCTAACTTTGCTGACTTACAGGGCTGATGGCATCGTGAGGTTCAATGGTTAACACCCAGGACAGGGTTACAGAGAAAACGGATGACAGGATTTAGCAGCCCTAGCTCCCAGGTGAAAAGTCAGTATTTTGACCCATATCAACGTCTTCATGATATTTTTGAATATGATTGCAGAGAAATAGTTAAGTACTTGCTGTAACTAGTTATGGATGTATTACGTGAAATCAAATAATGTGGAAAATAAAAGATGAAATATCTAAATGTAACCTTATTCATCTTATATGTTCCAGATTCAGAACAATCTGTGGGCGGGGAATGCGGCTAGTGGTTCTGTGGTTACTTCCTGCATGCTACCACGAGATACTTCCTCCTGTATGACACCTTATTCCCATTCACCCCGGACAGATTCTGGCTACACAGGCTTTTCAAACCACCAGAATCAGTTCAGCCATGTGCCCCTCAACAATTTTTTCACTGACTCTTTACTTTCCGGGGCAACCAATGGACATGCTTTTGAAACCAAGCCAGAATTTGAAAGGAGATCTTCCAGCATCGCAGTTCTACGGATGAAAGCCAAAGAGCATGCTGCCAATATTTCCTGGGCTATGTAATACAGCAGTGCCATTTCTTCATTTCCTTTTTTTAATAGCAAACTGAAAACATTTTTATTTTCCATATTTAAAGGACACAACAATAAGCTGCTGTGTGTGGAATGCTAGAAATCACAATATTCATGAAGTCTGCTTAAAAAATGCAATATAATATTTAACAATAAAACTTGTGAATAAACCACATAGATTTACTGGGCATCAAGCTCAACAAGCCCTCTTTGTTTTGTTTTTATATAGAAACATGTTTTGTTGTACAACTTGATGAAATATGATTATAGAACCTGCAAAAAAGAATAAACTTATTAAACAAATATGTCTATGCCATTGGTTTTTAGCAGTCCTGTATACAAAATTAATATTTTATAAATGAATACTTCATAAGAGAAGAACGCTGCAAAAGAAATTTCTTATACTAAAACCATGAGTTAAATCTCTAAGCACACCGTGCAGAGAAGGAAATATATGATCACTTGTGTTGTAAGTGGAATTTGTAGACCCAACTCAGCACTGTGCTGCCGCTCTGAGCCAGCTCTGCTGCTTTCCTAAATGCATGTAGAGCTCACTGGAGTTGTATTAATGCACAACTAACATAAAAAGAATAGAAGATAGTCCTTCATTTTATGAGCTGGAGTTCATTCCTATTAAAGATAATGAGATTTTTACAAAATATTTTTACTAAAAGCAGGATCACAATGTTTAATGGAGTTTCAAAGAAGTGCGCAGATTGTGTAAATCAACTAGTGTTTAAATGAGATATTTAAGGTTACAGATAAAATATCTTGAAACTCAGGTGACTAGAGGAGAGTGTGGAATAGTCCTGTGACTCTTTCAAAAGAATCTAGGTTTAGAAACAAAACAACGACAGCAAAGTCTTATTGCCACTCCAGTCTTACTGTTTTTTGTTATGCTATGATCAAATTGAAAAGGAAAAAGTCCAATAAGGCTTGCCAATCCTAGTCTGTAACTGATCTCAAGATGTTGTAAAGAATATTTAATTTAGTTTTAGCTACAGTTTGTTGATACATTGCTTTTTTTTTTTTCTTTTCTTCCCAGAGTGTAAGACTGTTTTTCTCCCTTTAAAGACCATAGGAAATGATCCTTTTGACTGTAGTGGCAGCAGTATTTGGCTCTCAGCTCCCAGCCTATCACAAAGGAATTAAAATGTCAGCAGACTTTCTGACATTTCTGGTGGAAAAAAAAATAGAGGAGAAGAAAAATACTTTACATCTGGAGAATTGCTATCTGCTTTGATTTACTTCTCCTCCCTTTCCCCTGTCACATTCCAGGCTGCTTCAGATGAGTGAAATGTCAGCCTCTTTGAAAGCAACAGTCAGTCTCTCAGGTTCATAAAGGCAAAGTCAATTAATTGAAATAAAGAAGGACTTGCATGGCTGTGACTAGAACAGGATACAAGTCTGGGTACCCCCTGTTCCTTCTTGCTTTTCTCTCTGGCCATTAGTTAGAAAAGGAGGGCAGTGAGGGGACAAAGGAAGATCAGGGAAGCACATTTCATCACAGCAACTGCAAAACTACCAGTGCTCATAAGAACACAGGAACCTCCAGCCTGCCTCTCCTCCTGCTCATGAAGCTAAACTTGAAAACAAAAATAGGAGATGAGACTGTTCTGTAACCTTTCAGTGGAACAATTAGACTTAAATTTGAGACCATTAGGATCAGTTCAAAATGTGAATTTTAAAGTTACTTCTTAGAAAAACTATTGAAATGAAGGTTGTCATTTTTGGTACTAGTAATTAACTTTTAGTAATTAACTAGTAATTAATCAGCTTTGGCCTGAGGTACTGGGAAAGAGTATTCTGGCTAGAAATTATCTTTTCCTTTTTTATAGTCTTCTTAGTCAGCAGTAAGATGAGCCTTATGATTTAAATAAAAAATAATTTTATTAGTTCAGGTAAAGATATCTGTTTTATATAGATTCTTGTGCCACATGTGGAAGGACAAATACAAGTTTTTCTCTCTCTTTTTTTTTTTCAATTTCCACATAATCCTTTTTTAAGGTATAGTATATAGCACACGTCAAATTGATTTTCGGATAATCTTTATTAGGGCATCATTACTGCACAAAGAAGGAAAAGCTGGCAAAATTAGACATTTTTCTTGCTGCCTGTCTTCCCATTTATTTATTTATTTTAAAAGCGGAATTTATAATTATTTTCCTGTGAAATTCAGAAAGTTCATTTTATTCTTGACATTTTATGTCAAGAATAAAATTAAACAATTCCTAGGAATTTATTACAGTGACAGACTGCTTGAGGAAAACAAACATCCATTTTGAAAATGTTACATTTTTAGATGTTTGATGCCTTCAAAATTAAAGGTGAAAATAAAAGACTATGTCATCTTCCTGCTGATTTTAATTAAGTGAAAGGGATACAGTTGTAATTAAATTTTCTTCGTCAATTTTGGCAATGAAAACTATTTGTTACACGTTGCTAGTATAACTTTATGTATTGGGCAAGCAGGTATTCAACCCTTCATTAAATCTGAGGTGTGATAAGTTGCAGACCAGCATTAAATTTGTCATGCTCTTGCATCAGCCTCATCTCAAAGAATGAATGATGGCCTGTTGGTTGCAGCATTTCATTTAGCTAATGAAAAAGTATCTTCATGTTATATGTCAAGTACTACAACGGGGTCACATTCTGCCACTTTTATTTAGTAGTGCTTTACTCCATGAGTAGATGCATTGATGTGAGTGAGACTACTCACATAGGCCAAATTGTGAATCACTTGTAAACATTTATTCACAATGGCCCTATTCATGCAAAGAGCTGCTCACCACAACATGAGTAATCGGTTCATAATCAGGCCCAGCTTAAGGTACTATTCAGCTCTGGTAAGGATGGCAGAATCTGGCTCACACTGGCTTAAGGCCAGACTCAGACTTTTTAACGAAGATGAGTAGCTCCTTATTCCATAAACAGTATAAGTAAAGTCAACGAGTCTATTTGTAGGGTTCTCTTTTTATTTTTAAAAAAAATCTAGAAAAGAGGTATTTCTGTATATGCAAATAATTAGAGTAGGTTTCTATTCAAGTTAAATGATTTTATTTTCCATTGGTCTGTACTCCTACATTTGACAGAACTTATGTTCTTGTGCTTTGATTGTATCCACTTAATGGTTTCTCAGCATGAGCAACTAATCTTCTCACTGCTTCTTCAACATGTGGCAGATGCACTAAAAACAAAAGGAGGTGATTTACATAGCCTTCCTGTCAAGTACGTTAACTAATGTTTGAGATATGTGATCATGCAATGCTGAGCAGTAAATTTGTAGAACTTCTGGGCAAAGAGTCCTTATCCTGTTAAAAGAGAAAGTGAAATATTGTTGTAATTATTGCCATGAAGAATTTGTGATGACATAGTGCAGAGTTGTTTTTTCTCCTATGATAGATTAATCAACAATTTGAAAATGTTAAGACTGTGTTTGAAGCCAAATTTTTGAACAGATGTAAATTCATTTATGAAAATTAGAAGTGCTTTTTAAGATTTGCACAGGCTAATGTGAATGACAGACAACACTGCATTTAGCAAGAAAAGACTCTGCCTGTTTAGAATAAAGGTGGTCAGAAGACTTTGACACAATTGATTTCTACCTACAGTTTAATTGGCAGTGTTACATAGCACAGAAATGTATCAATGAAGGCACCTTTTGTTGCTGAGAATAAAATGAAATGAACTATATTTTTCACTTCACTTCTTTAATGTCATAATATTTTATGCTGTCAAGTGTTGAAAAATTCCAGTTCAATATGTTAAAAGCATTTTGTTTTGACTGTAAACTTTATGGTAAGGCCATGAAGTATACCATTTAACAAATACCAACAAAAAACAATACTGTTCATTTAATACTGAGATATTTTTAAATGGTAGAACTAAATGCTTTTGTTTGTAAAGAATAGAATATTTCAGTGTTGTCAAAGTGATACAGATGAACTAATGCTTTCTTGATAAATTTCTAAATATTTGCCTGTCTGATAAAACTGATTTTAGGACACATAAACTGCTAAAATTCAAAATGTTTCAAGGGGAAGTTCTTGCTTTGGCAAGACAGTCTTTTTTTCCCAGCACTTTCATAGAATCATTGAATCGCCTGGGTTGGAAGGGACCCCAAAGATCATCAAGTTCCAACCCCCCTGCCACAGGCAGGGCCACCAACCTCCAGATCTGCTACTAGATCAGGTTGCCCAGGGCCCCATCCAACCTGATCTTGAATGCCTCCAGGTATGGGGCATCCCCAGCCTCTCTGGGCAGCCTGTTCCAGCACCTCACCCCTCTCCCAGAGAAGAACTTCCCCCTGACATCCAATCTAAACTTTCCCTCCTTCAGCATAAAACCATTTCCTCTTGTCCTATCACTATCTACCCTTGTAAAAAGTTTTCTCTCCTGCTTATAACCTCCCTTTAAATACTGGAAGGCTGCAATGAGGTCTCCGCACAGCCTTCTCTTCTCCAGGCTGAACAAGCCCAGATCCCCCAGACTGTTTGTAGGAAAGGTGCTCCAGCCCTCTTATCTTCTTTGTGGCCCTCCTCTGGACACTCTCCAACAGCTCCACATCTTTTTTGTATTGGGGGCCCCAGACCTAGGTGCAGTACTCCAGATGGGGCCTCACGAGGGCAGAATAGAGAGGAACACTCACCTCCCTCTCCCTCCTGGTCGTCCTTCTTCTGATGGAGCCCAGGATACCATTGGCCTTCTGACCTGCAGGAGCACACTGCTGTCTCATGTTAAGTTTTTCATTCACCATGACCCCCACATCCTTCTCTGCAGGGCTACTCTCAAGGAGTTCTTCTCCGAGTCTGTATATATATCTGGGATTACTCTGATCCAAGTGTAAAATCTTGCATTTTACTTTATTGAACCTCACTAGGTTCACATGGACTCACCTTTCAAGTTTGTTGAGGTCCCTCTGGGTGGTATCCCTTCCTTCTATTGTATCAACTGCATCACTCAGCTTGGAGTCATCAACCACCTAACTAAGTTTGTAACCAAGTAACAAGTACTTCACTCATCTAATCTTCAGAATATACCCTTCTTATCCCTCTACAATGATCTTTTAGGATTGACTGGCATGTGAAGAACAGTAAGTGTGGGGTACCCAAAGCTTATTACAATGGCTACTTCTTCATCCCAGTTATTTCATATCACTTTTGAGAAGCCCAAAGAAGATGAAGTGCATATTCGGTTAAACTTGGTTTTCAGTTACTTCGTATTGCTAATGCATTACAAAACAGCTGTGGTCCACTGGTGAATTATCACTTGAAATATTGGAGGCATAAGCAAATTTACTAAGTAAATATCCAGAATGTAAAGTTGCGGTAGTCAAAAGAATGTATTTTAGATTTAAATTGTGTAAAATAAGCAACAGACTGGACAAGCACAGAATGTGAGGTGTGTGCATGAGAAAGGCAGTGTACAGTGGGTATAGAGGTATGATGATAGGGAATGGTAGAAAAATCTTGTGAGAGGAGAGTCAGGGTGCAGTGCTGGAGTAAGGAGGAAACCTGAACCCAATGTGTCCTGCCCTTTCTTGTCTAAATTCCCCTAAATGTCACCAGCATCTGCAAGATTAAGAATTATTTTATTGCCACCTCTCCTATCTCTATTGGCAAGAACAGTACGAGTTTAAGGAGAGAGATAAAATATCTCTCTAGTAACTCTTGAAGGGGTGAGGGCTTGTAGGCATACAACTGCAACTGTCAACAAAAACACATAGGTAAGTGAAAGGGTAATTCTGGGGGGAGGAATCCAATCTCAACATCTGTTAATCATGCACTTCAGATTTTTGCCCAGTACTTTTAAGGCAGCATGAGAGCAGAATATTAAAGCATAATGACAGTTGGACCAGTGAATCCACCAAATTCCTGAAGCGCAGCCAGTTTCCCTTGTATCTCAAAGCTGTGGCATGCAAGAGAAGGACATATCACAGCACCTTCACATAAGATGGTCTTGTGATATTGACCTGTCTCTGTCAGTTGTTTTTGTTCTTCTAAATAACAGTAAAAACTTACACTGTTCCTGACCAAACTAGTTTCTTCAAATGCAGTCCACACGAGATGTCATTGATTTTTCAAAATATGAAAAAAGAAACTGTAAAATTTTCAAAATCCATTATCTTCTATAGGAATAAGGGTTGTGAGTCCTCACACTAAACAGGTCAGAACTTTCACTTTGCTCATGCTGCTCACTTTCACAATGATGATTATTCCCATACTAATAAGAAGTAGAATAGACTAATAAATCCATCAATGCATAGGCTATAATACTGATTAAAGACAAGGATAGAAAATAAATATCGTTTGCAAGACTTCAGTCTATGGGATCAGGACAAAATTCCTACTTTCTGACTGGCTCACAAGGTAATGTTATATGAGTGCTTTCACTTGCTCATATTCTAACTACAGTGACACTCCATGTTCCAACAGCAGCTAGCTGCTTAATCTCTCACAAGCTGGGGAGATCAGCTAGGGAGATCATCTCTCAGCATCTTTTAATTAATACAAATATTAGAAGTAGGATTGATCCTACCTGCCTTGAACTCCTGTGAGACTATCCATATGCGAATAAAAACCATAGGTTCATCCCACTATCATTACAGATGTACCAGGTCTTCTGCTATAATCCAGTAGCTGCAAAGATTTAGACTCTTGCGTCCCAGATCGCTCTGTGAATGAGCAATTCATTGATACAAAGAGAGGCAACAAAGAGGGTTAAATCCCTTGTTAGAAACAGAGAAAAGTTCAGTCCGATAATGATTAATAAACTGTTTGTAGGTGGAATAAGGTCCTAGTTAACAACTTCATGTTTTTGCCATTCTGAGAAAGAGTTCAGCCAAAATGAAAGCTTTCTTAAGCAGTGTCCTAAAAAAATGAGAGATAGAAGTTTCTGAATCTGTATGACTATATTTATTCAGGTGTATTTAGTCAAATGATTTTGTTTTAATCGTTAAAAATGGAAAACAGTTGAGATCTTTAACTATGAAAAAGGCAATATAAAACGTGTTCATTTCATATTTCTTCGAAGTGATATAAAGGGAAAAACTCAGCTTCTAGAGTACTAAAAATTATTTTTTCATTAGTCTTTATAAATGTGTAATTAAATAATGGAATATGGAAAAAATGTTAGCTGCCACTTGAACACATAGGGTAAATAAAACACTGAATGATTTTGGGAACCTTTAGAAAAAAATGGTATGAAACAGAGATCTGAGTTAGTGAGTACTATTTAACAAATGTTCAACTAATATATACAATGAGAAAGGAGGAAAATGTACTCATTGGTTGTAGCTTATTGAATATTTGGAGCCAGAAAATTCAGTGTTGGCAAAGAGGGATGAAATTTCTCTAACTCTACTCAAAAATCCTCTTATGTTCGAATCCTAATTGCAGTTAGTAGGAATCTTGCCAGCAACTTGTCTTAGGACCAGAATATGATTCCTAATAAATATATAATAGATTTATGATGCTAAATCAAACTGTCTTGGAACAACATTACTTAGTTTATATGAATAGTTTCTTGTTAGGTAGTCTATTCTACTATTTTTAAAACACTGAACTTTATTAAATCATTGTTTTACATCTAGTTGATTACAGTAGTTTTCTTTCTCTTTCTCTCTTTCTCTCTTTCTCTCTTTCTTTCCTGTAAGGATCAGAGAAACAAGGATGGACTGGACAGTTTTTTTTTCCCTCTTTAGAGAAGTCTGTTCTAAGGAGAAGTGTTAGTTTTAATTTTAAAAGCAGTTCTACATATGCACTAAATTGGTAGTCGAGAGGCAGAGCATTAACCCTCATATAAACTAATTCAGCTAATTCTCCTCAGGAATTTAGGCAAATAATGTAACTGAGATAAACAGAGAGTCACTTATACGTCCACGTTTATCTACACTTCCTATTTATGCTGCTAAATGCTTAAAACAACACTGGCTCATAAATTTGCCTTTTCGGTCTCATTCTTTTGGCAGCGTTTCCTACATGCTGCACTTTTAAGAGTGCAGCTTGGTCTCCTCTCAAATAAATAAGAGCCATGGAAAGAAAAAACTGCAGCTACAAAGTAGTTCTAACCCATTAAATGCAGATGGCCCACAGGGGGTTTAATCATAAGAGAGAGAACACACATCATGCTGAAATATAGAGCTGTTTTCTATCACTTGTTACCATTTGAATGTCTGTCCCAGGAAAGTGAATTCAATATATCTTCCTGGCCATCAGTTGCCCTCTGAATACTCCTTCTCTCTCTGATGTAGCTAGATTTCCCTTTAGAACATACAGAGATGAATGAGCTCTTACCACACGTAGAAGTGAAAGAAAACATTTCTTTCTGCACCAGAACAGATGAGATTCATCATTAAGAGAATGGATTTGACCTTGTCAAGTGGACCAAAGCAATCTATAAACAAACTCCTACAGGGGAGGCTACTTTTGGCCAAGTACTATATTAGCAGTGTTTTACTTATACCCGCTGCTACCTTACAATAACTTCACAAACATGCTGACTTCCTGAAATATAGGGTGCTGAGAGATATCACAGATGTACCTAAAAACACTGGGATAGCAGAGGGTTACTTCCCTCCCTAGAGGCTGCATAGAAAAATATCTGCTTTGTAATCTTGTTCTTACCAAAAGTTGCTGATCAGTTGTTCACTACTCAATTGAGTAATTGAATAGAGTTTACTTATCAGAATACTACCAGGATAAAAAGACAAGCTCATTATGTTTGTCTTTTTTGTTTCCAGGCTTGGAAAAGGATATGAAGAATCAATGGCTTTCTACAAGGCTCTTCAGACTGGTCCATACCCCCATTTGTGTTATTTTTTTTTCCTTCAACAGAATTCTTAGATTGCAGGTGAGAATTTTAACTCTCCTTCTTCCAAACCTGAGTTACATACACTTTTTCAGTGGAAGTAGCATTTCAATGGGTACAAAAGCATAATGGTCCATATCTTGTACTATCCAATAACGATAAGAAAAGCAGAAAAATAAGGACATGAAGCGACTCAAAGACAGCCCTTTTGTGTAGGTAGAGAAGACTATGTGCCAATCCAAGGGAGTGGCTGCATGGTAAAGTGGAGGAAAGTCTCAGTGATTGTACAAGCTATATATCATTGATAAGAAAGATTTAGCTATGACTTCTAGGACGTATTTCCCTACCTACATCAACTTTAGTCATGTCAGTAGAGCCAGATAATGGATAATGTTATAACTTCCTCCCTGCCTCCAAAAAGTGAATCATGGAAAGTTTATAGAAGGAAACTAACTAAATTACTCACTATCCTCTTAGACCCACATTTCCTATGGCATTTATCTTCTGCATTAAACAGAAAGGTGAAGTTACTCTTACCTCAAAGAGTACAGTAATATATCTGTGTACAATAACAACACATTATTGTAATTTTTGTTGGTACTGTATTAAAAGCCATAATTAGAGTAGATGACTGTGAGAAACAGCTCTTTGCTCTGATAATTAGAAGCTCTAGTAGACTTTATGTAGAGTCTTTCAGGTCTTTAAATTTCCCAAAGCTTTCAGAAAGTATGGAACCTCCATCATTTATGAGTCTTATGTTACTAGCCAAGATCTTGATACATATTTTAGATAGGGAGAAATCTATTCTGTCCAAGTCTTGACTGCTTCGTCTTAGATGCTCTTTAATGTTCAAAAAACAAGACAACAGTCTCAACCATGTTTCACTGCCAGGAGATAAGAATACTGACCCTCTTGAGGTCAGAACAATGGAAAGAATTTCCCAAGTCCTAAGAAGCCACTATACTGCATATATTCATAGCTTCATAGCAGATTTATGCCTTATTCACCAGTGGGTCAAGTTCTCAAGGTCTTTTGATATTAGGCTGAGAAAAAGGCCCCCTTGCCTACTGCTTATAATCATATTTTTTATTTTCACAACCTTCTCCAATACGTGCTAGGTGTTTTTGAGTCATATTTGGAGATGAGGAACCCTGTTCTGATATTGATTTCCCCAGTTTTATAATCATATCTCCATTCTGATTTCCAAAATTTTAAGGAAGAACAGAGTCAAGACCTTGGGCCTTGAACCCAGTATACTTACAATGAAAATATATGAGATACAGAAATAGGAAAAGAGCACAGTAAAGAAGTGATTATACTGTGTAACATACTTATCTTGATAAATATTTTTTATAAGCATGCATCTGTTTACACTCTTTACTATCAAGGTTCACTGAGAATTTTTATTACCCTGGGAAGAAATTTATCTTTTTTTTCTTCAAGAAGAAAATATGCTTTATTATTTGCCTTAAATTAAACAAAAACAAGTCTGTTTCTCTCTCTTCTTTTACACCACACAGCATACACCTAAGATGGGTGATATTTAATGAAATATGTTCCGCAGTGCCTCAACATTTCTCTTAAAGCACTAATTCATCCTGAAATCAACCATCACATTTTTGCTCTGCCTGAAAATTCATTAGGACATTTGTAGGGATGATATTTTCTGCGTTAAATGTGGTCCTGTAAGCACCTGGCATAAGCACATTTCATCAGTGTTACTGATTCTCTTAGAAACTATAACCTAAGATAGAAAGTGCTATTTTCTATTTATTCTGTGCCCATATTCACCTGGAGACCTTCAAAAGTGTTCAGAGCCAAGAATTTTGTAAACTGCAATAGTTTGCTACAGAAGACATTATATTTATATTAACTTCTCCACCTCCATTCCTATTTGACATCCAAAATGCATATATAAACTGCTGCTGTTGTTTTCCAGTTTGAGCTTAGAGTTCTTTGTTTTTATGTAAAATAGCTCAGTTAGTTTTCCATAGTTTGTCAAAGCAAAATCAAATTTTGTATAAGTCTTCAAGACTTCACACATCTCTGCCTTTCTTTTGTTAGTATGCAGGATGGCTGTCATCCATTAAGGCTTGTAGCCTTAGTAGAGCTTTCTATGTACTGGCCAACATATTTTTCTGCACAAGTGCATGCAATCTTTTTTCCTGCTGATACTGTTACATATGTGATTCATACTCAAAGGCTTCCTCCATTCAACATTTACTGCAAAAGTGCTGTTAGCCTCTTAGCTTTTATTAGTACACTGGTTGTAAATATAGTGGTGGTGAGAAAACCATTGTAACATTGTAAAATTGAATTAACCAGAAGTTATACATTTTTCCATGGGAATTCTATATGAGAGAGAAGCAATGAGTTATCTTCCTGGATGTGGCTAATCCTTCATCTTTCACCCTTCTGCAAAGTTCAAGGTGAATGAAGAAACAGTACTTGATTCCTTCTCGTTGCAGAAGCATTTCATGAGGAGATCTTTCAAATGCAGCTTTGTCTTTCTCTGACTGACAAACACATGAAAAAAATTCTTATATTGAATAAGGGGAGACAATTAATGGAAAGAGAAGAACTTGCATGAACTGCATGCTGTCAGGAGTGTTATTTTTTTTATTTTTATTTTTTAATATGTTATTTATATTAAAAGAATTGACTTTGCATATGTCACAGAACACAACAGATTTCCTGCTAGTTCAATAGCTGTGATGTGTCATCTTCCTTTTCGTTTTTCTGGAATTTTAAGTAAAGATCCTAGCCATCACACTTCACTTATCTTGCTTAAGGATACATTAATCTGTATTGTCCTTCCACCTTTTAAAGAGGTATAGGTCTGGCTTTTCAAGGTAGAGTTAGAAATCTACCTCTCTATTTACATTTGATCAATTTTTGGTCCTTCTTCCCTAAGAATTCTCCAAATGAGTTTTACTTTGCCCAGATGATAGGAGGTGATAGGCACTTTTTCAGCTCCTGGTGTGAAACTTAACTAACATTTGGGGCAAAGGAACTTTCCTTTAAGATTGAAAGCACCATTAAGATACACAAAGCCATCATTCAGGTTAAGATCATCAAAGAGAATTCTGCCACATTAAGTATTTAAAAGTACAATTCTAGTTTCTGCTCCATGAATACTTACTTAAATAATCTGGTGAATGTTTCTGGAACAGGATGGGAACTTTTGCTGATGAGAATCTACTTGTTTAATGACAGAAGCCACTCTCATTCTTGCCTTTTCTCTCTCTCTCTCTTTTTTTTTTTTTTCCCCTGGCACAATGATTTCTAAAGCTTCTGGCTTCAACAGAAGGAAATAGAAGGACATTTATCCCCATGATACTTATACCTTGTTGCAAGGATAGCACTGAGATTAAAAACAGTGGCTGGAATTTTTTGAGAAGACAAAGGAGCTGAGCTCGATCACATATAAGCAGAACCCAGTAATAATCCCACTTGTGTGAGGCTTTGATATAGGGAGAAGAAAGCTTTTAAGGACATGGTCAAAACAGAATTCTCCTCACATGGAGTTCTTTAAAGTCAAAGACATAGCCTCTTGGGTTAGGCTTCATCTTAACCGTTTCGTTGAAGTTGTAACCTTTATATTTAGGCATATAACATGGGAGGTGAATGCCTGATTCTTCTACAATTCTGATATGGATCTATCATAAACTCTTGACTCTCTTAATTCTGTCTCTCTTAAGTGATATCTCTCTTAAGGTTCATGGTTTGCGAAGCAGAAAGAGACCTGACAGTCTCAAAAAGTCTACATTTTCCACATGTGCATTACGTAGGTTTTAATATTTATGACCATATGTATAAAACTGTGTTACTATGATTAAGGATATCCAGGATGAATTTTTATGTTTTAATATTCAAAGTCAACATAGCATTCTCCACAGAAAGTTTTATGAAAAATATTAAAATGTAGAAACAATGTGCCTTTTGTAAAATGGCTGAAAAGTGTTCAGTCCAAAAAATCAGTTAAAACCCATTGAGTGTACAACTTTTACAAAGTCGGATTTGTATCCAATTTCTGACTTAGAGTTTGATAAAAAAAAAAAGATTTACATTTTTTCAGATTTAGAAAAGGCTGCAGATAAATTATATAAGCAGTTACCAGTGCTATGCGGAAATAGTGACTTGTAGGTAATTGTACTTGCTTAGACGAAAATACTATATTTTGCATGCATTTTATTGATGGAAACAAACATTATTAACAGTCAAAATTTTAATGTCATAGCATCAGTTCTGAAACTCTGTAGTACTAGCCATTGGATTTTCCCTTCTTTCCTTGTTGACTCCTGTACCTGGTCCAGGTGTACTGAGGACCTCAGGGGTGAGATCAGACCACAGCTGCCCTGTTCCAGACACAGTCAGTTCCAGACAGCTACAGGACAGGCTGGACTTAGTAACTGAGCTCATTGTGAAATATTTTTACATTGTTTCTTAAAAGAGTTCTCCAGTCCCAGTCTGAGAAAATGTGCACCAATTTCATAGGCAATTTATTCTTTAATGAACAATTTGATAATAACATCTAGCATCCTATTATAATGCATTGGATAGGAAAGATGTTTTAAAAGTCTATGTCAGAATCTGGAGAGCCTTTCTTCTTCTAACATTGTATCTTTGAAAGATCATCTCACAGCTTTACTTTTTTACATCAGTTTTTTGATGAGTAGACTGTACTAGTTTAAATATCCTATTAACCTTAGAAACAAATATATTATCAACTCAGGAGCAGAAATGAATATTATAAGGACCAAAACATGCATTGTAGAAACTTCAGTCATGTCCAGGAGGGAGTACAAAGAACTATGCCTTTCATGGGTGCTATTTTCTACCCTATTTATATCCTCTAAACATTTTCTGCGTATCTTAACAGTATGCATCTCAGAGCACATGTAAATATATTTTCCTGATACATTTCCAAATGCAAAAGATGAAATGTGATTTCTAGCTCCTATGATGACTAGTCCATGGACATGTACCAACCTACTGCTCTTGAGCTCTTCTGCAAGGAATAAGTGTGGAAAGACAGGGAAGGAGTAATGCTGTATAGTGACATGAAAGAGTATTTCTGCTCAGGATCTTCTGTATTACTGAAAAGTAAATGAAATGAAGTTCCTAACCTACATTTTTCACATCATTGGCTGTAGGGAGAACCTAGAAAATCTGACTTTCCTATCTGAAATTAAACTTTGTGAACATTTTATGAAAGTGATTTTTTATAGAAGTGTTCCCATTGACTTACAGGCGGAAGGTGCATATATCTCCCTATGGGACAATTCAGAGGTCTTTCCCCGCAATCTCCTAAAACAACATCCTCCAGCCCTTCTCTGTGTCGCTGAACTCCACCCTCTTCCCCCACTGAGTCTAGTTTAAAGCCCTGAGAATTACTCCCTCAACCCTAGGGAGCCTTGTTTTATCTCCTTCCCCCTTCATACCTACTTTAAAGCCCTCTCAATGAGCTCTGACAGTTCCTGAGCTTGGATCTGTTTTTCCTCTTAGAGACAGGTGAGACCTGTCTGCGGCCATCAGGCTGGGTACTGAGTAAACTGCCCCATGGTCAAAAAAAACAGAGTTCCTGCAATGGCACCAGCCTCTTAGCCATGTAGTCATCAGTTGGGTTTTCCTAGTCCTCTCAGCATCACTTGCTGCCACAGAAGGGATAGAGGAAAATACCACCTGTACTCCCACTACATCAACCAACCACCCCAGTCCCCTGAAGTCTCTTTTGGCTTAGCCAAAAGATAGTTCTTAGGCTTCTCTCAGTGACTTCATAACTGCCAGCCTGAACTATCAATAAAGGGTAGTAATCAGAGGGTTGAATCAGACCTGGGAGTTTTTTAGTGATATCCCTGACCCAGGTTCCAGGGAGGCAACATGCTTCCCTGCAGGTTGGGTCCAGTTGGCATACTGGGCCTTCCAACATCACCTACAATTACCCTTCTTTCTCTCTTGACAGAGGCAGTCTTGAGAAATGGAGTCTACTGCTGCACCCTAGACTACCTCCTGGGTGGACCTTCCATGTCATCCTCACTTACCTCTCCTTCAAGATCCAGAGTCTCAAATTTACTATGTAGGGGCACGTGGGGAAGCGAGGTAGGTACGGAGGGGGTTTGCCTGTGACACTGAGCTAGGACTTGCTTCCATCCCTCCAGATCTCTTAGGTCCCCTCCCTCTGCCTGATGGTGATAGGACAGGGGGTCCACCACTATTTGGGGGGTATCCCACAGGTGCCTTTCCCTCCAGTATGCCAGGGAGTTACTCCACTGGTCTATCTCCTGTTCAGACTTCCTGATGCTTCTTAACCTCTCCACCTCCTCCTTGAGCTCTGCCACCAGGCTGAGGAGATCTTCCATCTGCTCACACCTCGTGTAGGTAGTATCCTTGCCACCCTCCACCACCAGCAACATACTCAGGAACTCCCAACAGCCAGAGACCTGGACAGCCACATTTTTGGGCGAGCACACTGTCTGGGTCAGTACATTCTTTTTGGGATTCTATGTCATACTTTCAAAAACTCTATAAAGTATTTAAGTAGAATTTTTCTTAAGAAGAATGGAAAGGAATAAAAATACAAATATCATAAGTATACTGGAAGCAGTTTCTAAATTTAGTGTATTTGAATCTATGATCTCCCTGGCTTTAAGGCATGGGAACCAAGAGTGATTGAAAAAATGGCTTCTGATATAGATTAAAACCTTCCTAGTTTTTCAGTGGTTTACTGCAGCCCAACCCTAAATAACTATGGGCAATAGGAAAGAACATAAGATGAATTGTATGCTGTCGCTGTCTGAGTGCTTGCTTGTTGCATAGGTTGGGATTTGTTACTCAGAATCTCCATCAAGAGTCAGAGCAAATTTGAGTCTGTTCACCCCACATGGATCTGTCTCCTTTGGATCTGCCTCTTGTAGTGATGGTCCCTTGATTTGATGAAGCCACATGTAAAGATTGAGATTAGAAGTGAAGAAGGAGATGAGGAAACATGTTTTAGAAAATGGTGTGCACAGGTCTGCACAGATGCATCTCATAAAAATTTTGGGAGATAGGTGGTTTTAGCCTCTACAGGTCTTTATATTCCGTGGTGAGAAAGTTCACTTTCCCCTATTCATTAAAGAGGAAGGGAAATCCCTCTGGGGAGGTCATCTGTGATGTTTATTATCTCTGAAATGTGACTATTTTATAAATCAGGTTCAAACAACGTGGAGTACACAAATGTATGCAAACCTCTGAGGGCAAGTATGTGGAAAGGTTCCTCCCTCTTCCTATTTCCTTCTCCCTCCCCACAAGCAAGGCTTGCAGATGTTTTCTTCTGCTCTTTATTCTTTTGTTCCCGTTTGGCTGTGACCCTGACTCCCAACTGATTTTTTTTGGTCAAACTTTGTTTTTTCCTGAGTCTTTGATCCTGTGCTTTGACTTTTGCAGTAATGAATATGATGTTATTACTTTACTAGATTCATTTTATGATTTCTTGCCTCTCAAAGTTCCAGTGAACAATCAGATACACACCTTTTGCCAATGTCTTTCAGAGACAGAGGGGCTTTTACAAAACTGCCACCTGGGCCTCAAAACAGATGAAATATAAGCTTATGTATGTAGATTAAGTGTTTAGGATTACCTATTACAATTTTACATTTGATTATCCTTTGTTCATATTTTTTTTCAGTTTTCCAGCTGTCAAAGGTTATACTAAGTTATCGAACCAAGTTTGGAATACACAGAGCAAACTGGAGGCTAGGTCTCCAGTACTGGGTCAGGAGCAACAGCTCCTTGTTCTCAGAAAGTAATATTGTCTTATATAAAAAATTATAGGTCTGTTGCTTTCCCCCCCTGATTTCTGTGCCCAAACATTTTATTTAATTGAGAAAATTGGAAGAAAGGAGCAGTGTCTGATTTAAGGAAAATAAATGTGTCTACAGAGAAAACGTAGTGGTTGTTGTAATTGAGTATCTGTATTCTTTGAAGATATCATAAATATTGAATCTAGACTATTGACTACCAAACTAGAAAGGTTTTTTTTCCATGACAGTGTGATTCAGATACATATATACAGTAGCATATATGTGTAACAACAAAGGGACAGCTTGAGAGAAACAAGCATGATTTTTCCTTTCAACTGCTCCATTGATTTAATAGAATCTTAAAGTTGGTGTCTCTCCTTTGAAGTAAGGTGACTCTCTAGTCAACACAAAGCTGATCAAGGAGGCTGTTTCTCCTTTGCAACAACAGTGGAGGAAGTTATTTAAGGTTACTATTGTCAGCTGCACACAGACCTTCAAACTATTTTAATTTATGCCAGTCAGGCCCCAAGCTGTGCTCAGATGATCAGAAACAGCAGTAATAACTTGGAAACAATATTTTTTCTTAAGTCTATGTGCTAACTAAAACTCAGCTGGAATAGAGGGAATCAAATGCAACTTCTGTAAAATGATTGGGTGAAATGAGAGAAAGAAGAGAAGAAAGGTAAGTGAGAAGATAGTGGCCTGGACAGTAAACAATTGAACATGTATTTATTTTTCTACTTTTTTCTTCTTAAATAAGAACTTTTTAAAAACAAATTTAGTTAAAAACTATTATGCAGCGTCAGAATGAGCAAGTCTGAGTAGGAGAAAAAAGTTCAGCAAGGAAAAGTATGTAGAAACGAGAGAAATAGATGATTTTCTGCTTCTTTCAGTTTGCGTAAAATATCTTCACTTAAAAAAAATCCAAACAATTCAAACCTGGAAGCAATATCAAAATGAAAACTATAATGCCCCATTGGATCAAATCTGTCTGAAGAAAAATCCCTTTGGCAGTCAGTAAACCAAAATCATCCTAGCTGATTCTCTCCGAGTCTAGCTGCTGACAAAGTACCCTGGAATCAAAGGAAATGTTGGTGAGATCTTTTAATTCAAGAATTCACACTGATTGCACCCCAGTTCTCATTTCTGACCCATTATGATGTGAAATGACATCCTCAGCTAGCAATGCTAGGAAAGGCATCTAGTGCTTCATTTTCTAGTGATTATCTTGTAATTTTGTATTTGTGTTACCTAGATATACACAACAGAAATAGACTAGTGGTTGTTGCAGAGCTGCTAGCAGAAAACATTAAATTGTTAACAACAGAAATAAAAATTCCAGGCTGCTGGTAAATTGGCTGAAAGCTGGTACTCCTGGGTAGACTTAATGGAAAGTTTTTGTTAGGTGATAAATTCAAGAGACATATATACTTAATTCATGAAGTTGAACCATTTTCATACTGTTGGACAAAAATATATGTTTCCGTTACATTTTAGAACCTAGGTTGGCCAAGGTTTGAATCAGGTTCTGAACTTCCCCATGTTTAGAAATGTTCTGAGACTTTTTAGAGAAATTAACATAAAGCAAGGGGAATAAAAGCAATTAAAATTAAAAATAAAAAAATCTCAAATACAAGAATTTGGAATAGAGTATCCTTGGACTTTGAAGTACTTCTTAATGGATATATTGTTAGAAGATATATACAGAAACAGTGGAAGTTGAATCCTAATACAAATGAAATCAAAGTGAAAGTTCTTTCAAATCGTCATCTTTTTTTTTTCTTCCCCCATCTTACCTACACTATATTAACATGTTTTCATTGTTTCCCACAGGCCAAATGCAAAAGGCTTTGCATTTCTCCTCTACTTAGGATGCTTTGCTCTGAAGGCCACAAACTCTTTTTGGTATTAATGGTTGCAGATTTATAGCTGAAACAGCTTTGTAACTCTGCCTTCTCTTTTATGGTTGGGCTTTTGTAGGACACTATGAAATATATACTCCCTCCTTCCTTTTTTGTTGGAACTTTTTTCAAATCCCACTGATTTTTCCTGAAGATCTACAGAACATGGATTGTATTTCATTGCTAAACTTAGATTATGTACAAACCACTTGCCATGCCAGATGAGACCCTGTTTAAACAGTTCTTCAGGATATGGCCATGCATTTTTTGCTCAGTAGTTAGAAAACTTTTAATATTGGGACTGCTGGAATTCAGAGTGGTGGCTTGCTGTGAGGAACCACATAGTCCAGCTTTTCACACATTTCTCTTTTCAAGATCTACAGTTTGGTGATACGATAAATCCAACTTTTGAGCTCTTGGTACTGGATCAAAAGCACCATGATCATGCAATGCAAAATATTTCTCTGATGTGAATGTAGTTTATTTATTTAAATTTCATTGACTGCATTTTTCTTCTACTTTCTCCTTGTTCTTTTCTGTAGTTCATAAAGAACAATTTCTGTGTAGCTGTTAGGCTCTTTTTCCAAATACCCAAGCTCTAGTTCAAGCCTGAAGGCATCATACGTAGCTCTGCATCCACAGTGATTCTTGGTTTCTTTCTGTACAGACAATCAATTTTCTGCAAAGTTTTCCACATTGCTGAATGTCTTGTAGACATCTTAAGAGAATTGAGAATACTGGCCAAGGACTTAAGCTTTTACCTCAGTACTAGGCAGATTGAATCAGAGTTGCAAGTTTATTGTTCAGAATATTTTCTATGAGGACACATGTACCTGTTTGTGTTACTTTGGGATATGCCGGCCACACCAGCAGTGTAAGGCAATTCTGTCTGTATGAAAGCTCTTCCTCTTATAACACTCTCCCATGTTTATTCTGAAGTAAAATGGCAAGAGAGTAAATGATACGTGATAAAGTCACTTTCTAGAATTCTAAAGTTATAACAAGTTTAGGTGAATATAACATAAATACTACTTTTTTTATTGTTCACAATGATTCTCATCTAGATTGAAATTTTTCTTCAGAGACTTTCGTGTGTGTCAGCAGGCATACTTATTGGTGCCCTGCAATGAAACTGGAATCCTTGGAGTTAGATGTAGAAATCCAAGCTTCTTAACTTGAGCTATAACAGACACAAGTTACTTGGTAGAGGCAAGACAATCTCGTAACACTTGTTCATCTTTAATTTACACTTATCCGTTCTGAGTGCTGACAAGCAATTTTTGTATTTTTCTATTTAAAGTTGTTGTCCATGATTTTTCTTTTTGGAAGGAGCTCTTGAGACTCAATATGCAAGTTTAAAGTTCAAGAAGTACTGACAATCTAACTTCTAAATGGAGTGCTTATGGAGTTTTCGTCTTTGAGAGCAGAGGTGAAACAGCACATCCAATCCTGATCTAAACTGGAAATCCTATGCCTAGAAAAACAATTATGAACTTGCATTTCCTTAACTTGTGTCACATTCACCCATTAAGTTTTCCATTAGTTATCTGTCAGTAAACTATGTAGTGCTATATACTGTTATGCTGTCTATTTATATGTTTACCACTGTTTTTTTTAACATATTAGCATTAGCAGAAACATCTCAAATTAATGTTGGAAAATTACATTTGTCAATTCTGTATTCTTAGAATTAATCGGGTTATCTAGCTACTGTTTGTTTTCTCTCAGTACTGATGAAATCTATATTAGAAAGGGTGAAATTCTGGCATTTTCATCTGGCACTCAGATGCAATGTTCATTTTGGGCCAGTACAAGGCTCATCTTCATATCCAATAGTTTAAATATACAGAATTTTCCTCTGTCTTCTCCTAGTGGTAGTTAGAATTCAGCATCACTTGTATACATACATTTAAAACTTCATAAAGCTGAATGGATGCTTTTGTGAACTGCTGTTTCAAATAGAAATTAAAGCTATACCTCTTGATCAGTATAAAGCAGGACATGATTAAGGTAAAGCAATCAGAAATATCACTATGGTTGGACTTGGCTGACCCAGTCAAGCAGCAGATATAAGCACTTCTAACTTGAATTGGTAAAACTTCAAGGACGCAGAGACATGTCTGAAGTTGATATTTATGTTGTTACTATGAAATACCTGAAACTAGTATTTAACCAGAGAAATATTCTTAAATATGAAAGAAAAATAGACTACATGTTGGCAGAATAAAGAGAAGCTGTTGTTAAGAAAGAGAAGCTGAAACCAAGGAAAATTTCTTGCATCAAGGATGACACCTGAAACAGCCATAGTGACTATCAACTGGTATTACTGCAGCACATGAATCTCCATATGTAAGCATGACTACTTCTGTTTTTTGTCATATTCTGGAATGCTGGAAAAACCACTGCATTCACATCAGGAATGTGCCAGCGGTGACACGTTGTGATGCTCCGGGTTCAGCTTAGCCACTTCATGGAAGGCAAACGGCTGTGCCACTCTCAGGCTGCATTTTGAATTCTTGCTGTATCTGAGCAGAGAGTGATGGATGAGCTGTGTGCAAGAAATGGCGTAAACACCTCTTAAAAAACCACAGCTGCACTTACATCAGTCCTAAAAGGCAAACCAAGGGGGAAATATCACTAAAAACTGAAGAAAGAAGAAAAATGGGACCATTTATATGTACAGAGGAAACACTTAATTTTAAAGCACATATAGAATGGTAAAACGTAAGTTAGTTGGAGTCCTCCTTCTATTTTTGCAATATTTCTGAAGGCTTTCCACGTCTCTTTCACATTTTGAATATTGTGAATGTATTTCTTATTTGGATTTCCATGGAATGGTGGAACAGAGATCAGGATTCTCTTCTACTTGACCCCCCTGTGTAACAGGGAGGGGCAAGTTCTAAAGCTTTTAAGCTTAAAAAGCTCCATCTTGCAACTGGTAATGCATGAACAAAACGATGTACCTGTTTATGGTAGTATTAGAATCTCAAATATAATGATTTGTTTAACTGACACCCGTAAAATTTTGTTGCTTGAAGCACATTTGTAATTGCAGCCATCACTAATCTGCACATTCTCTTTCACTAGCTGGAAATAAAAATATTTTTAACAGAAAACAAATTGCAACTGGAACAATTTGCCTAGAGAAGTGATAGATTTTGAGTGTACTCCTAAAAGGTGCTGTAACTCAGCTAGAAGTTATGGTTTAGGACAAATTAGTAGATGAGGTTCTGTTCAATGTCTTTTTGTGATTGTACTAATTGGCATAGGTGATACCTAATCTTAAGATAGGCATATTTGATAACTAAAATGAGAAATTAAAAGAAAAGTGGTATTTCCAAGGTTTTATTCATTAATAATTTTATATGTGTAAGTATTTGGAAACATAACCTTCAAAGCTAACAGATCAAATCAGAAAATCATTTGATATTTTAAAATTTTCTCTAGTGATGCCTGTGATCGTGTTCGTTCCATGAATAAAAGTACATGTATTTATTCAGATACCTGGCCCAGAAATCTCCACATGATTTGCCTCACTGCATTCTTAGTGTTTTGGTCTTTTGATGAAGATTGGAACATGGTAAAATGCTCCCTTTGTTTCCCAGGAACCCAAAAACCTAAAATAATCTCAGAAAAAAAAAATAATTGTCATATGTATATATAAAAGTATAGTTATTCAACGAGTGCATTTTCAGAACTTTTGTTTAATTAGTTTAAGTTCGTTGCCTTTTAACCCACTTGTTTTTGTAGCAAGAATTTAGGCATGCCTATCCAGCCTCACCCAAACATACCTATACTACACAAAGACAGAAGCTTTCATTTCATGTGCAGAAACATCCATCTTGCTAGTAGCGGGAGGAAAAGGAAAGGAAGTCTCCCAGGAGCTCATTCCAAATGTCAACGTCAAGTTTACAATAAACAGAGCAATTGCATTGTTTACAGGATTTATTTTGTTACTATCCTTGTGATTGCTCAAATTGTAAATAAATTGTCTCCTTGCCACAAATTTATTTTCCAGAAAGAAAGACAGATTTGATTCCTTTTGCTGCAATTAGAATAATGGCCAATACGTGTTTGTATTTAGGTTTCAATAGCCAATATAAGCCAGACAGCCAGGCAGCTGTTGATCTTAAAGGATTATCACAAAACAAGTTCATTTGGCTTTAGATTGTAATTTATCATTCAAGACAAAATCCTGATTGTGTTTTTAAAACAATTGCATTTTAGAATTGCAACTACAAAGTATATACAAGATATGAAAAATGATATATTCTGCCATGGGAAACAGTACTTGTTCATGGTGACAGTGTCTGAATGCTTAGTTAGCAAGTAAGATAAGACTCATGCTTCTATCAGCCATGCAGTCATTTAATACAAAGGACCAAAATGTGCTGACAAGGAAATAAATTTCCTTCTGAAACCTCAGGTTTCTTTGACTCAGCCAAAGTGGTTTTATACCGCTTTTCTCTAAAAGCTGGAGGCAGGGTAAAGGTCATGTAATACTTGAAGGAACATTCCGGGGCCTAGGTGACTTGAATATCAGCAACACAATTGTATTTTTTCTGAGTCTGATTCAAGTCTGAATTAAAATATATATAAATGTACCATTAATATAAATAGACGTTCTAAATGAACTGATAATAAAACATTTTTTTGGTCAGTTCTTCAGTCAGTAATTTCTCAGGTGGTATTTATTATGACTTCATAACTCAGCATCTGCAGATTCTGTGCTAGTGCTATAAAATTGTCTCAATGCAGAACAGTACCTTAGCATGGAATGAAGCAGAGGGAGAAAAAGAAAGAGAGAAGGAAAGGAACAAGAGAAGTAAAGAAAGATCAGAAGGGAAGAAAGAAAGAAAGAAAGGAAGAAAGAAAGAGCTGCATTCTTCTCACCTCTTTCCTTCTGGTTTAATACAATGATCACAAAGTAATATTCCTGTCTTCCGTCAGGCTAACTACAGTTTCAAATTCCTGATGCCTTTAGTAATTATGTCATCTGAAGCAGTATTATAAGGACTTTTCAAGTACGGAACAGGAACAAAAGCCTCAGCTGAGTTCACAGCTGTCATGCCAGGGCACTGGTTTGAGCCCAAGAAAAGAAAATAATTCAGTATGGAAGGTACTAGTATTGGGACAAGACATAAACAGAAATATAATTTCTTATTTGAAATTATGTAAGGTCTAGAGATCTTAATACTGCCTTGCCTGGCAGCCAAACTTTTACCTAAAAATTAGTAACATTTCCAAATAATTAGTTTCCTATTGAACAATTGAGATAAATGTTGTCAGAACTGGCAAACTTCACTTGATTTCAGAAAAGAATTTAATAAAAAACGAAGAAACCTGAAGAAAAGTTGAGAAGACTTTATTTATTTATTTATTTGTTTTATTAGTTTTAAAATAATCATTTCAGTATCTTTGTTAGGAAATATTTTAATTAAACTCTCAAGAAGTTTGGAACTCTCAAAAAACATTTATTTGTCATTACTCATTCTTAGGTTGAGCTGAAAATATTTTTTTTTCTATATTTGCATTCTTCTAGTCAATAAGAACCTAAATTTTTGCTCAAACATTCTGCCATGATTTTTATCTTTTTTTAATATACATCTCTTATCATAAATTGCAAACAGGTGTACAAAAAAGGAAAATTATCTCAAAAAGAGTAGTTGAATTTTTTAAACTGAAATTAAGTGTACATTATACTGAACATTTTGTTTTTAATGACTTCAGTACAGAGAACATGAGTACTGCTTTTATTCTGCTTCTCCTATATATCCATCAATCCATGCATTTCAAGCATTTATAGCTACCGTCAACACTTTTCTTTGAAAAATCTTTACAAATAAACCATTTGGTATTTTGTTATTTGATAATGGATAAATCCTTCGGTATTATACTCATATACAACACAGGACATCATTAGAAGAGAAAAGGAGTCAGCAATAAAATCAATTGGAGATTAAACTCATTCACAAAAGTTGTCCCAACTGAGCTGTTAACTATGAGTGACCATTTCATTCAGTAGTACAGCTGTTGATGGGGTCCCAAAACCCTAGTTAAGTTTTTAAAAGGCTTTTCGCTAGAGAACGTAATTGTTATTTCCACATACCCACATTCAATTTTCAGGGATTACTCTAAGTGTGAATTCTCAGGTATTTCTTCCAGCTGTCTCCTGTCAACCCACAATCCCATATGCTAAGATCTGGCCCTGCAGGGTAGGCACTTGATCCTAGGGTCAAAGGTCCTTTGGCTCTTGGCTAATGCACCTCATTAGAAGAGGAAAGCAGAATGTCTCCAGCAAATCAAATGTCATGAAAAGTAACAGAACTATATATTTTTAATTATGTTAAAGTTTTTTTGTTGTTGTTGTTGTAGACACCAGAGGCAAAAAAACTAGCTGAGCGTCTTTCATTCATAACCACTGGAAGCACCAAGGGTATAGTTTTGTTGTGCATCCAAGAGTGATGAAGAAGCATAGAACTAAATAGAGAAAAAATAAAATACTGAATAATATAATATATAGTACTTTTGTTGTTGTTGTTGTTTTCATGGTAGGAGATGGGCTATAAATTAATAACTATCATTATGCAAGTATTTGAACCAAAACAAGCATATTAGTTAAATAGTGCTGTGTTTTTTAGTACTTTGTGTTAATGTTATGTAATGATTTATTTATTTATTTTATATCATCTGACGCTGATAAAGTAACCACCTTCTAAAACATCAGTTTTGTTTGAACAATTACACTGGAAGTTGAGTACAACTGAATCCCTAAGCTAATGTAAGCTATTTTTTTTGCAAAGGCGTTTTATTTGTTCTTTCTAGTCTCTAAAAAATTCCATTTGCTTTATACATTGAACATAGTTATTTGCATTCTGAAAATACAGTATTTTGAATGCTTTTTTCTTTAAACTCACATCAGCAATTCTAGCTTTTTGTCGTATTTTATAAAGGAGCTTTACAAGGTGATTACATAAGCTAACTTGTTTGTCACATTTGAACTGTAATTATTCAATTGTTGAGCCCCATTTATAGCAATTAGTCAATTTACACACTGGCATCCAAACAGCGTGAAAGAAAGGTCAGCTATGGTTGTAGAACACTTATTTAAGCAAACAAAGAGTTTGTGTATTCACTGAATGGAGATACAGAAAATGAAATCTTTGTGGTATTAAAATCACTCTCCCACTGATCCCAAAATGGTTTGAAATGTCCCTAACATCTGTTCCACTAGGCTTCTGTCTGACAAGCATTCTGAGACTGTATGTCAGATTTTCTGGACATTTTCTGGAATACAGGTAAGATTTAAATATGTGACACTATTATTAGAGGGAACAAAAACACAGGGATAGATGTGATGTAATGATCCAAGTTTTTATAGCATTACCAAAAACATTATTCTGATATATTTTAATGTCTGAAAAATCCTATCATTTTTTTCTGTTTATTAACATGAAAGATATAAATTATAGCTTTCTTAAAAAAAGTGAGACGTCTAATCAAATTGTTCCCCTACTCATAGTAGCTCTTTCAGGCAGTGCTTCAATCCGTAAACATGACATTCCAAGCCAAACATCAGTTGTTTAAGCTGTACAACATTGTTCTGTCTTTATTTTGGAGCATATAACTGTGATTTTCTACCTGAGTTCACAACTTAGCTCATAAAACAATGTGTACGCTATTTTCTGTTAAATATTTGGCTTAGATCATTCAGCTCTCTGAGCAGCCTTCCACTTGCGTCTTTGTCACAGCAACTATTAAAAATGAAACTTAAGTTAAGTTAACTTAAGTTAACTTAAGAAACTTAAGTTAAGTGAAACTTAACAGCTCAAGAAGACTAAATCATCCTTTATCAATAACACAGTTTAATTCCGGCTGTAGTAGTAAGAACAGAATTCCTGGACAAGCTCAAGTTTGCCTCACCAGTACACATTATTTCAAAGTATCATTTACTACAGCTGTAAACTCTAGCCTTCTGGTTTGAAAAAGTTGTATTAGGCCCATTCTGCTCATTGAAGAAAAACGGTTGCATTCAAGGTAGCTCTCACTACCAAATAGTTTTGTACATTTATTTTCCTGCTGGCCATTGTTGGCTGTTACAATCCCCTTAATAGCAGACTAGAACAACCTTGCTGGCCCTCAACCCTTTGTTTACTGTCTTACCTATCTTAGCCGTGTCTTTGGTTTTATAAACCAGTCTACACAAAACACTCAGAATTGCCAGAAGAAGATCTTCTCTCAGAGTGTTTTAATGTTGGCTGTTGGTTACAGTTTGAGATGCAATACATGTTGCAATTGACATGTATTCAGAGAGATTCAATTATGTGTTGTCAGCAGGTCTACTTGCAAATAAAACACAAAAGTACTTGCCTCACCTTGACTTAAGAGCATTATATCTCCTACAATACCTGAAGATAACAGTAATTTAACCTGCCATTTCACTAGGATCGCCACTAAATTGATACTGCCTATTCCAAAACTGGCACTCTTGAAAAGTTGTCAGTTAACCACGTAGCAAAAAGATAAACGGCTCGAGAACTGACCATGCTTTTCTGTGTCTCTTGTAGTGCCAGGAGGTTAATTGTGTTGGTGATAAGTCAGTGCTTCCTTTGTCTGTTTATCAAGAAACATCAAACATTTTGTATAGCAATGATATTCCTGTCTATTCAGATTTCTCATAAAGGAAGAAGAGAGTATATTTCTACATAGGCTACAGATGTGAAAGCAAAGAAGACTTACTTTGACAGAGCAAGCCAAAACAAAAAAGTTGGAAACACCTCTGGCTTTACAGAATACTTTCTCTCCTTCAAAGATGTTGAAGGCACGTACTCCACTTCCATAGGTGTAGCGAGAAAAGGTGTACAGGGGCAGTTGTTTAGAAGCTGTAATATCAGTGTTAATGTGAATGCCATCTATTTCATACTGCTACTGTTCTGCATATGCAGGCTGTCTTTTCTTACAAACAATATGTATGATTTTGATTTAGGAACCAATAACATTTTAAGCCCTAACATTAAAAAGAAAAGAAAAAAGAAATAAGAAGTGGGGAAATGATTGAATTACATAGAACATATTTTTCTTTTAAAATGCAATAAAAGATTCAACAGTTCAAATTGCTCAGGGGTGATTACATTTCTTACAAAAGGTGCTCTATATCTTGGGGGCAATGTACGTATCAAATCCTGCTGATAGTTCAGCAGATGCTTTTTTTTTATTGAAAGTCACGGAAAAGAGTTGCAATAAAACCTGCATTAACAGCCAGAGCTCAAACTGAGGCTGCCTCTTGATTTATGTACTCTTTTTTGGTTTTGATCTTTTAATGAATGTGACTTCTCACATTGTATACTTTCCTGGATTTTCTCCCTTACCATTCTCATTGCTATACTCTCACTGTTGATCTGAGATCTGATCATGCAGTTTCTTACGAGTCAGGAAAAGGAAGATCAACTACAAGCAGTCAACTGTGCATGATTTTGTACTTTTTTGTGGCTGTCAGACTCAAAATGCAGTCAGATGAGTGTGAGGGTTCTAGCTGTTTTTAAAGGGCTTTGGATCAGACTATGAGTAACATACTTTTTCAGGGCATATCACGTGAGATTATTCCTTGTACATCTAAATGTTCAAGTGCCATTCATCTCTATTAAATGTTGGTCGTGGCAAAGAAAAAGAAAATTACCTAAGTCAAACTTGATCTTTATCTAAATTTTAAGGAATGAAATTGTTTAGGAACTACCTTAGTCCAGAGACTGCAACATATGGAGAGTTCTTCAGGGACCATACATAACTCCTATTTGAATCTGAGACTCTGTTCAAGATTTTACCTTGTAGTCGCCTCATGAAAATAACTTGGGAGGAAGAATCATTTTTCAAATGTTATTAATAGATAAACGTAATCCAACGATAAATGCTTCCAGACTACAGCTACTGTGTGTATCTGGGCTAGACATACATATCTCAATGTTTTGTTTTTTTAAGTCTGACTAATTGTCTTTGCCTTTAATGAGTCTCCTTTAAAAGTCTGCTTTATGTTTCACAAATACTTAATCATTGCTTTGTTTCATCTATTAATTGATAGAGTTTAAACATGCACATATGAACCGAAGTGATATTACTCGAGGAAATGTTGGGCAGAAATCTTTTTTCCCATCATTCTGATAAAATCTGTTCTCCCAGCTAACAAAAGCAATCACACCTTTGCTTCCTTGCTGTAAATAAGGAAAGAAAGGGCTTTGGAAATAGAAATTGGTGCAATGTGCATAAAATATATTTAAAAGGGGACCACAGGAGAAAACATCCCTGCTCAGGACTCCATCGTGGCCTGAATTGTACCAAGAAGACTAGTAAGGCTACCCATGCAAGTAAACATCACACACATGTTAAAGAGTAGGAGAATGGTGTCTCCTAGATGGAAGTTCTTAGAGTGTAATGAAACACCTTTGTGTATGATGTTGTGTCAGGGGAACAGCGTGTGGCTTCAGTGCGTATAAAAGCAATTATGAAAGTAATATTGAAGTCTGACTTGCCTTTTTCTGTTGGTTTCAGAATTTCAAGCTCTCTAATATCTTTAACTCAAGTCAGAATGATAACACTTTCCCTCTTGTCATCATCTCACAAAAAAACTTTCCATTCCTTTAATGGACCAGGAGCCCCTCAGATGTGTCATCGGTGTTTATATTAGAAACATTCCCATTAGCCAAGATATTGCAGTTTGCCTCTTATTTATTTATTCATTTATTTATTAGAAACTGCAGATCGTTTGGGGTATTTTAAATAATAGTGATTTGGTTTCTTGTTATTTATTGACTTTTCCCACATGTTGTGTCTTGAAACCGTGGTAAAGCACACATCCAGAGAAAAGTAAAAATGTGGCGTCAGATGATGTAGCTACAAAGAGTGTGTTACAGCACTAGCTTACCCGTATTAGCCACTGATAACCTGCACCATCTGTCTTGCCTCTGACACGTTAGCAGGACGAGGAGAGATGGGACAGCCTTTAAAAACAGGAGTCATTATGAGAAGAAACAGCAGCCCAGCAATCGGCTATTTTTTGAAAAGTTCAAGAGATCATGTTGTTTTTTCTTCTTCTTCTTCTTTTACCTGCTTTAATGTCTGGTATCACAGCAAGCACGATATTTTGTTAGTGATTTAGAGAGTTACTCAAGTCTTTCTATTCTTAATCAATACGCTGTTTGTTAGGAATCTTGGAGCCCACTCAGATAGCCAAATACCTTCACTCCTCCTCTTCTGTAGCTTAAGACTTGAAACCTGGCCATCTCTGACAGAGTTGCACTACTTCAACATTTTGTACCTATCTTCATGCTATATCACCAGGATAAGTTATCCTACAAGTAATAAAAGCTCTCTCTGTTTTCGCTGTAAACAGCCTTGAAAATGTCAAGCCTATTAATATAAAAATAATTTTATTTATGTATTATATATTATATTATACTGTGTGCATACTATATGATCACATGTATATAGTCAGTTAAGAAGGATGAGTTTTGCTTATGTATGCAGAAGAGGTAATCATTTTTATATACATTGTGACCTATATGACATATAGGTCTTTGCACATGGCAAACTTCACTGCCTAGGGAAATGTTAGCTTCTCTGGTACAAGACTTGTGAAAAATATTGTAACCTCCAATGCTCTAATAGAGCTGGAAAAGCAGACCATAACCATTGTTTTATTCAAAATTTTCATATGAGCAGCTTATGTCATGCTTGTGAGATGTGCAGAATGTTTCTGGCTACTGACAAGACAAAGTGGGGATTTAAAACAGCAGAGTAACTGTCTCAGCACTTCAGAGCTTAGTATAAAAACCTGAGTGCCTGGGGGTCTAAGGGAAGGTTATTAGTATGAGAAAAAAGTGAAATGCTAAAGGAAAAACCGAATATGCTATACATGCCTACTACTGACCACTCATCTAAATTATGCTGTGGTTTTAAGCAGTTCTCTATTTTGGTTAGATAATAGAACCACTTCATGGGCCATCTCCTCCAAGCACAGGAGCAGTGCATTCCAAAAAAGAGGAAGGCAGGCAAGAATGTCAGGAGGCCTCAGTGGATGAATAAGGAGCTCTTGGATCTTCTAGGGCACAAAAGGAAAGTCTATAGGGAGTGGAAATTGGAACGGGTTAGCTGGGAGGAATACAAAGAGGTGGTCAGAGCAGCCAGGGACCAGGTTAGGAAAGCTAAAGCCCAGATAGAATTAAATCTAGCCAGGGACATAATGGGGAACAAGAAGAATTTCTACAGGTATATCAATGATAAAAGGAAGGCTAGGGAAGATGTGGGCCCTCTCTGAAAAGAAACTGGAGGCCTGATCACAAGGGATGCAGAGAAGGCTGAGGTGCTCAGTGACTTCTTTGCCTCAGTCTCCATTGGCAAAGGCTCTAGTCACACTGCCCAAATCGCAGAAAGTGAAGGTAAGAAATGGGAGAAGGAAGAACTGCCCACTGTAAGTGAAGATCAGGTTCGAGACCACCTGAAGAACCTGAAGGTA
>WBMW01006003.1:128471-141218 GCA_013396635.1 Penelope pileata | reverse complement strand
GAGGACAGGCTGAGAGAGTTAGGACTCTTCAGCCTGGAGAAGGCTGCAGGGAGACCTGATAGCAGCCTTCCACTACCTGAAGGGGGTCTACAGGAAAGCTGGGGAAGGACTTTTTACAAGGATAGGTAATGATAGGACAAGGGGTAACGGCTACAAACTGGTAGAGAGTAGATTTAGACTAGATATAAGGAGGAAATTCTTCCCTGTGAGGGTGGTGAGACACGGTAACAGGTTGCCCAGAGAAGTTCTGGATGCCCCCTCCCTGGAAGTGTTCAAGGCCAGGCTGGATGGGGCTTTGAGCAACCTGGTCTAGTGGGAGGTGTCCTTGCCCATGGCAGGGGGGTTGGAACAAGATGATCTCTAAGGTCCCTTCCCACCTGAACCATTCTATGATTCTATGATTCATGTGTAAAAGGAGTACAGCCTTCCCTCTCATGGAGAATACTCCTTTATGAATAATAAATTTTACCTCTTCCCTGACTTAATTTCCATTTTTTCCTTTCTTTTTCAAGTGATACTGAACTGAAATATAATTTTTGGGAGCCTGGGGCACTCATGCTGAGTTAAATACAGCTCCAGCTGTTCCATTTTGACTTTTTGCTTCCTTAGCTCCTCCTGTGAACAGAGCTTGAAGCTTTGGGGTAGTGGCTTCTTTTTGTTCAGATGTATTTGGTTTTATTGCTTTGTATCCCTCTTGTTTGAAAAGTAGTACTGGCACAATAGATGGAAGCATTCTGGAAACTGATCGTAATCTCCTGAAAGCCGTAATTATAGCTTTACAATATCACTTGCTGTGGCAAATAGCAGACATAGCTACTATGACATACCATTTATGATATCATTTTCTTTATCAGACGTATGAACATTTGTATTCTAGTATGTAGTACTGATCACAATCAAGGTCTCTGTTCTAGCGTCTCCCAAAGATCTGTCTGGATAGTCCCCAAATGGTAAATGTAAGGGATTCAAAAAGACAAGGAAAATGGTGCTTCTAGTTCCAATGTAGCAATTTCTCTGCCTTAGTCAATTGTCTCTGCCACTTCTGTCTGTGGTCTCACAAAGACCTCAGGTCACAATAATGGTGCAAATATTATATAGTAGCTTTTACTGGCCCACCGTGTTGCATCTCTTCCTTAATATGAGCTCTGTGTTCTTAAAGACTGTCTACCCATGAACATTAACCATTTGCAATCACACAACACCCTCTCCCAAAATGTGTGTCTAAAATTAAACTACAGATGGTGTTGAGAAAAGTTAACCTTAGCCTAGGGTACCAAATTCCCTTAGAATTCCTCCACAGTCAATGGAAAAAGGAAATGTCTCCTTTAATGTAGTATTCCTCAATCTGCGCTCTGGGAACCAGTAGTGGTCTGGAAGACATCTGATGGTAGTTCACGAAAACGTTGGAAACATTTAACCTTCCCCTTCAGAAAACACCTCCAAACTACATACAGAAATTCCTACACATGAACACAAGCAAACAATCAATCTGAGAGAATTTAAAAGTAATAAACAAATCTTGAAAGGGCATTTGGTTGTAAATGAAAACCATTATGACAACACTTCATAACACAGTACTTGGTGGTTTTTTTTTTTTTTTTTTGATTTGTTTTGTTTTGTTAACATTTGGTAGACCATTAATGAAAATAAAGAAAAAACTAAAGCTTAATTTTGAGTCTTTCTCTCCCAGGTGAATACATAAAGGTATGAAGGTGTTAATGAGAGAAACTTACCCTGGATAAAAGTTGCTTGAAATAACAAAATATAAGAACTATTACATACGGGGTAGTACATTCAGAACAATACATTCAATGCAAATTCAATTCAAAGGATTAATATCAGAAGCATAGATCAAAAAGACATGCCATGTCACATAAAATATTCTGAATTGCAGCTTGTAAAAATCTGATCTAATAAGAACTTCGTCATTTCTTGTTTTGTCTAACTGAAGATTTTACTAATTACAACAGCTATATAGTTATTTGTATCAAGTGAAGCATAGTCTCATGTGGAAGGCACAATAAAGATTTCTGCCTAACAGATGGGCTTCTCATGCTTTTAATTCCATTTGGAAATTTTAGCTTTGTTGTGTATGAAACAAAGACGAAGAAATTCTTGTGAAGGTCTTTCTGTGCAATCCATATCTATAGTGAGCAACCCATATCTGTACACCAGGAAGTAAATCTGATGCTACGTGCAGCAAAGAGGCCATGTAAAAAAAATAAAAATAAAATCTCTTTCAATACATCCCTTTGGGTGTTCAAGATTGTATTTTCTAATTTTAGAGTTAAATGCACTTACTGTTTTTTTTTTGCTCCTGTTATCACTCTAGATCCACTGATGATAAATTATAATAATCTGTACTGTGATCATAAATCACATCCTAGTTAAGAGTTTTGTTTCCAAATGAACTGTGGCTAGCTTCAGATGCCATCCTCAAAGTTGCTCCTCAAGACACTCATTTCTCTTCATTTGAAGTATGTCATTTTATTTCATGAAATATATTTCATACATATGTAAGAGACTGTTTCGGAATCTTTTGTCTCAAAGCTTGCTGTGAGAACTCTTTTGTCTCAAAGTTTGCCCACCTGCCTGCTGCCCAAAGGCTTGCAGACCAGGGGCAATGAGAGAGAAGCAGCCGCTAAACGGCCATCGAGCAGCCTTTCAGATTGGCGCCTTGAGGGAAGCAACCACCTAGGGGATATGCACACCCCTACATGCCTACGTGACATACCTGGCTGCTCAGGAATGCCATGCTGGCTGAAAAGGAGCATAAGAATACCTCCTCCAAGGGGGAAATGCTAGCTACCTACCAGCTGCCTATGAGCTGCCTACCTGCTGCTGTCTAACTGATGCCTGACTGATACCTGCCTGGTGCCTGCCTTCTTGATACCTCCTGCTGCTTGAGACATGAGATCCTGCTGCCCTTCTGCCTGATGGCCCAATGCCTGACGATGCCTGATGCCTGCTCCTGATGTCTGCTCCTGCTTCTCGTGCCTGGCCTGCCTGCTGACTGAGACCTGATGGCCTGATGCCTGCTTGCTGCTACAACTCCCCCTGCGCTCTCGCTCCCTCACTCCAAAACGGGCTTGAAGATATTCCTGGTCTGATAGAACGGTGTGGGATCCATGGTGGTGACTGTCCTTGCTTTTTTATACGTAACCCTCACTCTCCTATCTTTTACTATTGTCTGCTTCCCCATCCCCATCTCCCTCACTGACCAGAATTTCTGTTAAACTGGTCAGACAACATTTGACCTTGTTTGTGTCTCAGTCTCACTCTGGGTATATATTAAAGAATCTCCCCTCACTCCAATAATTGGAGCAGGACAACATATCTGAATAGATATGCATATCTGCACCATAAGCATTCCGAATATTCATTGTTTCAAGAAAAAAAATAGAAGATGCTCTATGTATGTGTGAACAAAATATTTAATTTTTAGAATACATATAACTGAAATTCCTTTTTTTTTTTTTTTGGTTAATGTGAATATTTGTGAAAAAGTTTGGAAATCTTGATAAATTTTTTTTGGAACATACCAAAACCTGGCAGAAGAAGGGAAATGACATCTGGCAGGTGATTTTTGAGATTGTTCTGACTGAGAACAAACTCTCAACACTTCTATGTTCACCACAAACACAATAGTGCAGGTAGGTTTTGTTTTCATTCAGTTAAAACATTTGATTTGAATGTGTACTCTAAGTTCCATCACAATATGAAGATCACTAAGAAAAAAAAAAAGCAATTAACCACTTTTCTGAAATAATAGTGTAGGATATTTTGACAAAACTTAAAAAAAAATTATTTCTTGATTTCAATCTACATTTTCTGCAATATTCTGCAGAATTGAAACAATTCTGTGAAGAATTTTCAGTCCAAAGTTGCAACTGTATGTAAAAATGCCTAGCTTTAAAAATGAACTCTGAACTTACGTTTAAGTTTCAGTTTGAAATACTCTTTTTCCTCGAAGATCTTACAATTTATAATTGCAGAGTAATCTTCATCTTGACCATAAATTGCCTCCTAATTAAGAATTTGCTTCCAAACACACTGAACACAATTGCTCTGCAAGTGAAGCAATGTGGAAAAAAGATTCATTTTTAGACTAAGAAACATTATCGATTCACTCCATGATACGATGTAGTGCTGTGTAGAAATACATTAGTAAGTTCTCAATGAGAAACAGGGAGATGAAAAACAATGCTTTGAAAAATTCCTGACTGGTTCTACAGCAAACAATTAACTTATCATAATGTTATTATAGTACCCACTCCTAAATGAAGATTAATAGCAACATGCTGCATTTGTTCCTACATATAAAGACTTCCATTTAATAAGCTTACCATGAATTATACCCTCGCTGCAACTGTTTTTCCCATCTCGCGAAAGTATCTATCTTTATTGGCTTACAGTTGTAATCCAGAGGAATGTCTCTCTTTCAGACTGTGTGCATTTTTCATAAACATGTCAACATACACTCATTCAGGAGGACATTGTTTACTTTGGATAAACCTGCTTTATAAAGGATAAAACCATTCTTTGTGAACACTTATGAAGGACAGGAGTGAGTGTGCTACTTATGAAATGTTTCATTATACAGTATGTGGTCTCCATTATATAAATAATTCTTTCTCCCTCATCTACTTCTCTGCGGGAATATTGAATAAATAATTAAAGGAGAAAAAAAGAGTAGGAAGAAATTAGTATAAACAACTTGAAAGATGATTCATAAGTTGAGTTATGCTAATTGTATTTCCTTCAGAGACATCAAAGTACATTTGGAAATATGAAATACATGCACCTTTCCAAGATTTTGTATTTTGGTTCTCTTAAGGATACTGATAATTATGTGAAGTAACTTAATGGAAAATATCCCTATAAGTTTTGTTTAGTGTTTATTTTCACAGAGCAAGACACTACTTATAATCTCTTTCTCTCTCTCACTCTTTCTTTTTTTTAAAAAAAAATGTTAGCTCTTTGTTATGGCAGTCTTGTGAGAGATATTGCTGTATTCACGGTCAGAATATATAAGTGCTTATTACAGTCAAGTAACTTTTCTACACGCTGCCTTCATAAATCTTGTCAGCCACTGGGAAAAACAAAAAACAATTGAAAAAACCCCAAAAGACTGGCAAAGCACTAATAAAAATTACTTAATTTTGATTATTTCTTTTTCAAAATTATTATATGCCCAAATCATTGATTTGTATTTAAATTAAGTAATATCTTTAGGCCCTGATCAGAGATTCAGGGCATTGTTTTCTAAATTAAGAAACTCTTGGTCTAGCAACTGTAGCAGCAGCTAGAGTTGTAAAAGCGTGAAGGCAATGATTTCACATTTTAGATTCCTAGGTCAAGATTTCAGCTGTTTTTCGTATAGCTCACATGTTTTGTAACCCTGATAGACCTTAGTTGGATGTATAGCTGGATGTTTGAAGAATTTCCCTAGCCTCACCAACATAGAGGCAACGATGCACACATCAGTACACCAGAAGTAATGACATAAACTTGGCTCGCTTTGGCCTGCTTTGGCCTGCTCTAGTAGACATGTTTTATCAAATAAGAAAAGCATTCTTATCAAATCTGAACTGACTAAGAATTCTGTAAATGTTTTCCTCAAAGCTCTATTATATTGGGAGATCTGCAGGAAGAGAGAATGAGTTTATATATAAGTTGCCCCAAAGGCAGTTTTCACAGTGCAACTGAACATAACACACATACAAGTTTTGGGTGAATTTGTGCAAAATACCCTTGCAGCTTCCTAAAATGGTAGAAAACTACAAAATTCAGAAAACTGACCATTATGTATAAATCAGCCATTATTTTATTCTCTTTATCTTAGGACAGTTTCAATAACAGAAGCTTGTTACAAGTCATCAAAAAGATGGAATAATGCACTTTCTTTTTTCACCTCTTCTCTATGCTGCTTTCACTCTCATAGAATGAACCTCCTTTACATTTTCTGGGGCTGCCTGGAAAAGAGCAACTGAAATATTCAGAGGTTTTATCCACTGCTTTTGTTCTTTACCAAGACATCACAAAAATTTGAGAATTTCTAAGACAAAGAAGGAGGAGAATGTCAGTAGTCACTCACCTAAGTTGTAGCACATCCACTGATGTTCAGCGCAAGTTCTTAGTATGTCTGCTATGCAGTGTGGAGCTCTCCAGCATGCAGATACTGCTGAATATGTAATGAGAGCAAAATAGTTTCAATGAGAGTACTTTAAAAGCAGAGAAACTCCGCTGCTAATCCAGGGTAAAGGAGTATATGAGGCAAAAGGGAATGATTCCAAACCAAAGTGAAATCTGAAACAGCCTGTTTTTCTCTAGAATATTAAGTATAGAAAAATGCACAATACTGGCTCTTTAGGAAAATTTCTCTAACTTATAGGACTACTGACTATTTCGAGATTTCATTCATATGTTCTGGCTTCTGTTTAAGATTACAAATGACATTTCTGAGAAATGCATTATACGTCATTGTTTCTCCAAAGAAAACCTCTTAGCTGGCCAAACTGCAATCCGTAGTTACTCAGAATTTCTATTGGCAATAGCATTGATTTAGAGATTGAAGAATTTCTTTTAACAGGATTTGGCCTGGTTAGTTATTTTCGCAATGAATAACATAAGACTTGTAGCATCAGGACTAATTTTACATACATATATGTACAATATTCTATCTCCTTCTAGCCAAAAATCATGATTATCAAAGTATTTGTTCATACTGTAATATACTTTTATTTCCACCATTTTTCAGGATATATTTGATTGTTTTTGCCACTGATAATGTTTAAAAGGCGGTTTCTTAAATGAAGCAGCTTGAATATGGCAATTTGAATTCAGACCACAAGTAACAGATTGTTTTATTTAAACTTAGTATACACTTGCTTAATCTTCTCTTGTTTTATATATTGTCAGCAGAGTAAACGCTTGGATGGGCTGCTGTGGAGGGAATGAGCCCAGTTCTAGCACAAAACCCCTCTTAGTATTTGCTGACCACAGTAGCTGTAAGCCACCGAAAATAACAAGGAAATTAGAAGCAGATTAGCAACACAAAGTTGTTAAAGCCTGCTATACGACCTTGACAAATTCTCTTATTGTAGTTCATATGAAACATCAGATTTTGTCAGATTTGCTCATTTTTATTTGTTAGATTTTCCACCAAATAAGGTTTATTTTGGTTATACTGTATTCTATTATTATATTATATTGCATTACATTACATTGCATTACATTACATTATAAAAACATTGTCATTTTCTGAAACTATCATCTAACTTGGAACTGCTTTTCTTACTTCCCTTACTAGGCTTGTGCAAAATCTTTGTTTTAACACTGTAGCTGCGTGTTTATTCATATAGTTGCCAGAAGAGGTCACTTCTTGTTTGACAGATTCAAACACTGGGAGCCAAGCGCTCTCACTTTTCCTGGGTGCTCTGTATCAGTCTCATATTCACATTCAAAAGTGAGTGAGACATTAGAAATACTTGAGAATTCATCTTGTGCTGAACTTCAGCTATACTCCAATTGTCCCTCCAATTTCTCCTTCTCTTGGTGTATGTTGCACGATTTTCTTGTTTCTTCACAAACTGATGAGTGTGATGAACGTGTGCTGGTCTTCTAGACTCAGTTCCCCTAGCATTTCATTCTTTGGATGAGAGACTTCCCATTTGCACCTTCCTTTAATCTTTATTTTGGTGTCTGTTTTTCATATATGAAAAACATGAGGTTTGTGAACAGCAGTTAGGGCTTCTGCAATACTCTACAACAGCAACCAAGTTTTCCATGAGTAACATACATCTGTATCTCTCTCAAGTCCTTAGCTTTATCCACAAACTGCAAGAAAGGCAAAAGGGAAGAAATAGATGAGAAATAGAAATGTACAGAAGACCAGCAGATAGCTAGTAGATGTTAGCAGAAGATCCAATTTCTCAGAGCTCTGTGTTGATTGATAAATAAATTCCTCATTTGATAGTGTGGACAGTGATCTTTCTAGATAGATAATGAAATTACTTAGGCTTTATGAAAGTTCTGCTGCCTCCACATCTGTAAAAGAAATATTTATTAAATTAGCTACTATTGATATGAGTACTAGAACTTCAAAAACCTGGCCTTGCTTAGCATCCAGTAGCATGTAGATGCTCAGATTTGGTTAAAAAAAAGCCACAGCCACCTCCCACAAAATAGACATTATCTCTTTTCTATTGATTTTTCTTACCCTATATCTATAGTTAATTAAGTGGTTGCTATCAGTAATAGAACAGAAAAACTACACTGGGTCAAGCATATCCACATTTCCTTTTCTTTCTTTCTCTTTCCATTTCTCCCCTCTGCCCCAAAGTCTAATGGCTGCCAAAATCATCACAGAAAATTAATATGCCAAGTACAGTGGATCAGCAAAAGTTTTAGATGGAAAGAAGCCAAAATGTATTTTCAAGAAAAATAGTGTAGCTGCAGGTTTGGGATGAAATCACAAAGAACCATCCTTCTGGCAGGCTCGGAGTCAATCTTATTTAAATTGCTCCTGTTCTGAATGTCAATTCTTGGCAGAATTCCCCTTGTCAGATAAAGGGACCATGATTTCAAGACACTGTAAACTATTTTTGTTACCTGATAACATGCCTCATTTGACTCCCCTTTCCCCACCCACTCCAGAGGGAATAACACATAACTTTATGGAGAGACAAGTTGGTCTATTTTGGCAGTCCTTCAAAACAGAAATAAATTTTGAACAAAAAATACATGTTGGGAAAAGATTTGATTATGCTCCATATTTGAATTACTGTATTTTGCTTCATTTTATTTGGTTTCTATTGCCTCTGGGAAAGTATTATACACCTATGAAAAACTAATTTCTGGTGTTCTTCATGCAGATAGTTCTGTTTTTTTCCCACAGCATTTAAAGGATGACAGTTACTTTACAGTTGACAGTTACTGTACTTTACTGTACATTTTACCTTGGGTTCTTCAGCTCTTCAAAGAATCAACATGAGACTTTTGTGGCTTGTTGCATCCCTGACAGTAGGTATATCCTGCACAAAGTTCAGGATGTGTGGTGCGGACATCCTGAATTGGGAATATAAGTGAAATGGAGCAGAAAGGGTCAGGCCCAGAGTTAGATTACACACCTGGAGTGTCACTATTGACAACTACAAGCTGTTCAGAAGGGACAGGTGAGAAAGGAGGGGAGGAAGTGTTGCCCTCTACATCAAAAAAGGAGTGGAATGTGAAGAGCTCTCCCTGAAGAATGATCACTAGCAAGTTGAAAGCCTGTGAGTGAGAGACTGGGGTAACAAAGGGAGCCTTGAGGTCCAAGTCTACTACAGGTCACCTGATCAAGCAGAGCTTGTTGGTGAAGCCTTCTTCCTCCAGCTACAGGAGGTATTGTGATTGCAGGCTCTCATCCTGCAGGGGGACTTCAACCACTCAGACATCTACTGGAAAACTAGCATGGTGAGCTGTAGGCAATCCAGGAGGCTAGTGGAATGCATCAAGGATAACTTCTTGAGCTAAAAGAAAGCCCCAGCAGGGAGATGTAATACTGGACCTGTTGCTCACCAGTGCAAGTGAACTGTTAGGTGACGTCAAGATTGGAGGCTGTCTGGGCTATAGTGAGCATGGAGTTCACACTCCTAAGGGATATTGGACAGACAAATCATAAAATCAGGATGCTAAATTTTAAGAAAACCAACTTCCAGCTCAGGCTGGAAGCTCTTCAGGCAGTTAGTCAACAAAACCCCTGGGAAATGGCCCTCAAGGACAAGGGAGAGGAGCAGAGCTGGCAGATCTTGAAGGAAGCTTTCCTTAGGGCACAAGAGCTCTCTATCCTCAGGTGCAGAAAGTCAGGAAAGGAAAGCAATAGATGGCATGGCTGAACTGGGACCTACTGGTCAACCCGGAGAGCAAGAAGAAAACGCACAGGCAGTGGAAGCAGGGACAGGTACTGTGGGAGGAATATAGAGATGCTGCTAGATTGTGTAGGGATAGGGTCAGGAAGGCCAAGACCCAACTGGAGATGGACTTGGCAAGGAGTGCAAAGAAGAAAAAGAAGGGCTTCTGCAGGTCCATCAACCAGAAAAGAAAGTGCAAAGAGGCATACCCCTCCTAGGGAGCAATATAGGCAGACTGATAACAATGGACAAGGAGAAGGCTGAGGTACGCAGCATCTTTTTTGCTTCCATTTTCTCTGGCAACTGTTTGTCACATAGCCCTCAAGTAGAGGTCAGAAGTTTGGGACTAGGAAATGTCCCTCCCACTATAAGCAAAGATCGGGTCTGTGACCACCTGATGAATTTGAATATCCATAAGTCTATGGGTCCTGATAAGATGCATACCGGAGTCCAGAGGGAATTGGTTGACGTATTTGCCAAGCCACTCTCAATGCTATTTGAAAAGTGATGGTGGTCAGGTGAAGTCCCTGGTGGCTGGAAAAAAGGCAATGTCACACTCATTTTTAAGAAGGGTAGAAAGGACGATCTAGGGAATTACCAGCCTGTCAGCCTCACCTCTGTGCTGGGGAAGATCATGGAGCAGATCACCCTGGAAGTTATGTTGAGGCACATGGAAGAGATGGAGGTTATATGGGGGAACTACCATAGCTTCAACAGGGGCAAGTCCCGACCAACCTAGTGGCCTTCTGTGGTGGTGTAATTGCATCTGTGGACAAGAGAAGAGCCACTGATGTCATCAGTCTGGACTTCAGGACTTCGACATGGTTCCCAATAACATCCTTCTCTCCAAATTGGAAAAACATGGGTTTGACGGATGGACTGTTCAATGGACAAGGAACTGGTTGCAAGATTGTACTCAGACAATAGTGTTCAACTGATCAATGTTCGAATGGAGATCAGTGACGAGTGGCGTCTCTCAGGGGAGAGTACTGGCTGATGTTCTTTAATATCTTTATCAATTACATTTACAGTGAGATTGAGTGCACTTGAGTGCACTTGCCTCAACAAGTTTACAGATGACACCAAGCTGTGTGACGTGGTTGACACACAGGGCAGGAGACCTAGACAGGCTTGAGCAGTGAGTCCAGGAGAAACTCATGAGGTTCAATAAAGCCAAGTACACTATCAATACAAGCTGGGGGACAAAAGGATGGAGCATAGCTCTGCTGAAAAGGATCTGGGGGTATTGGTGGATGGCAAGCTGGATAGGAGCCAGTAATGTGTCTTCATGGCCCAGAAAGCCAACTGTATCCTGGGCTGCATCAAAAGAAGTGTGGCCAGTGGGGCAAGGGAGGTAATCCTGCCCCTCTGCTCTGCGCTGCTGAGACCTCACCTGGAGTACTGCATCCAGATGTGGAGTCCTCAGTACAGGAGGGACATGGACCTGTTGGAATGTGTCCAGAAGAGGGCCACAAAAATGATCCAAGGAATGGAGTACCTTCCCTGTGAGGACAGTCTGAGAGTTGAGGTTGTTCACACTGAAGAACAGAAGGCTCTGGGGAGACCTGATAGTGACATTTCAATATTTAAAGGAAGCCTGTAAGAAGTGGACAGACTCTTTAGCAGGGTCTGTGGTGATAGGACAAGGAGAAATACTTTCAAACAAAACCAGGAGATTTAGATTGCATATAAGGAAAAGTTTTTTACAATAAAGGTAATGAAGCATTCAAACAGGTTGCTCAGAGAGGTACTGGAGACCTTGCCCCTGGAGACATTCAAGGTCAGGGTGGAGCAAGCTCTGAGCAACCTGATCTAGCTGTAGATGTCCCTGTTCATTGCAGGGGGGTTGGACTGAATGACCGTTAAAGGTCACTTTCAACTCAAATGATTCTATGATTCTACTTTGTCCTAAATTGTGACCAAAACAATTTCATCAGGGCTGGCTACACAGAAGCAGAACATACATGAGTGTTTCTTTGTCAATTTGGAAACAAATGATATTTTTCATGAAGTTAAAAAAAACCCTTGGCTTTATAATATAGAAGAACTTTGCAAATTTTTCATTTCCATAGCACTATAGCTAAATAATAAGAAGTCTAGAAGATTGCTTATACATTTGCTCAGTCTCTAAATGTACCAATATAAGAATGAAAACAAAAACACATTCATGAAGGGGTGCAATGTACTGATGAATTATATATATCTGAGATCTTGACAGATTGTTCCTAAACGAGTATGTATTACTTATGTGGTCAAGAAAGAAATTACATTTATCACAAACCTTTGTTTGCCCCACTCACCCATCTCTACCTGGACTACCTAAAACATTCTGAGTCTGAGTTGCACCAAAGTCTCTGTCCAAACCAAAAAAGAAAGAAGAACAATTCATTCTCCCCTTGTTCCAGGTGTTAGAACATCCATCTTTCCCTATAAAATGTTGACATCTGCTGTGGGTCAGTTTTGAAATGGACAGCAGCAAAACATTTGCTTCTGTGATCTAAGTGTCTGGATAGACAAATCCTAGAACACTTGACCAACTTAGGAAGAGATGGGTCTGTTATTTGTTATCCGTTATTTATTTATTTATTTATTGTTTGCTTGTTCATGTGTTTGTTTTTTTTTGATTGTTTGTTTGTTTGCTTATTTTTAAACTATTTTTTCCATATTCCAGATGAATAAATCATGGTGAAAAAAATAGATCTGGCAAGAGCTTGATAGGTCATCTAACTAATCCTATCTGGCAATATTATTCATATGGTTTTCAAAGTTTTTTCTTTTCCTTCCTCCCTCCCTTCCTCCCTTCCTCCCTCCCTTCCTCCCTCCCTTCCTCCCTTCCTCCCTTCCTCCCTTCCTC
>WBMW01006003.1:98218-127347 GCA_013396635.1 Penelope pileata | reverse complement strand
TCTCTCTCTCTCTCTCTCTCTCTCTTTCTTTCAAAAAAAAAGTCTGAGCACGAAGAGTAACGTTTACTGAAGATATGTTCCTCTGTCAGCTCATACTTCCTCCATCTTTACTTCCACTCTTTGTTTTGCCTTCAGTGTTCTGCTGATATTGTAGTCTCTTTGGAATGCTTCCTGTTTGTCCTCCTAGGGCAAGAGCAACCCAGGATGGGGAATGCATCTTTGTGCTTCAAAGCAGTCAGATGCACGCATTGAGTCCACCATGGATCCACCAGCACTGAGGCCAATGATCTGATACAAGTAAAAATCTTAAACAGGGGTGATGGATCTTGCTGAGGAAGGGGGTGACAGTTTAATACTAAAATTAGAATTAAATATCACACTAGTAGAATCATTAAATCTAAAGAAATATTAGATCATTAATTACCAAACCTAAAATCCCAGGCAAAAAGCTGACCTCAGCATTTTTGGTAAAGATCTATCTAGACTCAAACTTAAAATCGGAACTCAGAAAAAGTGTCACAGAATGTTTGTGCTCATAGAAATAAAATATGTAAACTCATTTGGAAATTGAGAGCAATCTCAGTTTCTGAACATTCAATTGGTATAATCTTATGTGTTAAAGGAAAGTGAGTTACTGAGTGTGTTTGCTAATGAGTAAATATACCATTCCTTGAGTGCTAGGTGCAGATTATTTTAAGGCATTTTCACAAGAAAGTGAGGTAGGGATTCACTCAAGTCATAGAGCTAGCATTGGATATCCAATCATACGACTTCAAATAGCACTTTTGTGTAATTCAACGAAAAAAATAAAGGATGAATAGCTTTAAAAAGCATCACCAGTTCATAACTACCCATTAAAATAGTTTAGAATAATGCAGTGAGAGTGCATTTATAGGTAATCTGAGCATTATGTTAGTCATTTGACTAATTACTTTGCTCAGTTTTCAAAGACAAATCACCTAGTCAAGTCTATGAGAAAGTTTCCTGTGTAAGTCCTAAGCAAAGCTTAAGACAGAGCCCATGATGTTGCTATTAACATAAAATATCCTTTGGATTTTTTAGAAGTAGAAACCAGGATTTATAAAAAATGGGCTCCATGTGCTGTTATTTGTGCTACTGAAGACACAGCAGTTGGATTAAAGGAGATGTTTCTAATAAACCTTTATCTCCAGCCTGCCTGAGAATGTTCAGTCTGTATCCCACTGGGAGCTTGTAAATGGACCTAAAATCCCTCTGGGGAGACTTATACCTTTGCCTGAAGCTAATTAGAATTCATGTTTTCTTAGTGAATTAAGAGCAGTGATAGCCGCTCAACCTCTAATTGCAGTTAAGCTTAATGGACAGCCCAGGATGGATACTTATTCAAAGTATCCATCCAGCAAATATTTTGACACTTTCCTCCGTTTCAAGTTTACCACTGAGCACTCAGCAGGTGCTCTCTTTTTAGAAAGGAAGTGCTAATGCCTTCAGTCCATCCTCTTATTCTGGTTAGTATGCATCTAATTGATAGCTCACTTCTGAAAAACAAAGACAACACATTTGGGGTAATGATCCTGCAGACTGAGCAGCATGGCTAAATGAATTAACCCAGTCAAGACCAATACACTGACGCTTACAATAATATGAGGAGAAAATGCAAGATTCCTTAGCACATGACAAGTACTCTCCAAATGTTCTCAGAAAAACTAAGAACAAAGATTGCAATCACTTTTCTCATGTTGAAAGAGTACTCAGTTTATAAAATAAAGATGAATGCATTTTGTGGGAGAAGTCTGAGTGAGAAAACAAACATCAATGCCAGAGGACTGAAGGGAAGTGTTATTGCCATGCTAGCTTCCTCCACTGAAGCATAACACATCTCCTTCAACACTTGAGTTGAGGGTGTTGCATTCTCAATACACTAAAAAATTCTCTAAATATAGCTGCCCACATTTCAAGCCCAGGGATAGATCTAGTCTGATTATGTTTGTCTCTTACCACCAGAAGAATGAAAAGATTTATATTGTTTGAGGTGTTTCCAACAGGGCAAGATGCTCCATACCTTGGATGTGGTTGTTCCTCTCTATTGATTATGAAAGTCCGGACAAAAATTTCAGTGGTCTCTCACCCACTATTTACTTCTTATCTATTACCAGGTTTCCTTATGAAAGCTAGTATACAAATAACAGTATGAGGACTGCTATTCAGGACTGCTATTCAAAACACAGCTATAGAACTAAATATTCATATGACAAAATGTGCTTCACTGTAGTTATTGCAGCCTTTAGACTTTATTCCAGCTAAGAAACAGTTTCAGGATGATGTACAGCACAACTCAGAGACTCAAAGATTGGTGGTACCCATGAGAAATGAGCACCTTAACACTTCTGTAAAGTACAAAGCTATTATTCAGAAACCTTTTCTTTTGTACTTAGTAGCACATTCTCTTACAATGGATTTCAGAAGTTACTAATTCATTGTACTCTAGAACCTAGAACCAGCTGGGAAGTAAGAAGCATGAAATCATATTTATTAGCTATGCTGAATAGTCTCTTTATAAAATACATTTATAGTTCTTCTAAAGACAGATGTTCAACATTGCATTACCAAATGGTTCAGCTCCCAGAAAGGATTTACTGATTTACATGGTTCAAGATTAAAGAAATCATCAAGTAGTAATCAAACATTTATGGGAAAAAATATTGGATTAAGGCTGAGCTTCGTGCCATCTGTTAAGAAAACAACTTTGTCATAGTTAAATTCAGTAAATTTACACAAAAGCTGTTTAGAATCATGATTTCTATTTATATATGAAAAAAGGTGCAGCTAACTTTTAAAGATAAAGATATCTTATACTTCAGAAACATTCACTTTCTTGACTTTTGTCTCATTCTAAGTCTGGTATTAAATCTATCAAACATTTTTTTTTTAATTATATTAATTCTGGGCAAGATTATTAAATATTGAAATGCATTGGTGATAGTCTGAATCTCAGTTACTTTCAGCTTTTGGGAAGTGAACAACGCAAAAATGAAAATTTTCTTTCAACATAGGGTAGAAAGGAGATTCTGTGATCTATTTCTCTATTCCACAATCCCCCATTTAAAAATAAAAAGATGTTGTGAAAGAAAACGTTCAAAAAGTCACCCCTGTATTTTCAGTGTTTTGGCTGGAGATACCACATCCTCCCAGGTGAGGTTTTTTCTCCTTGGTTTTGTTTTGCTTTGCATTGGATAGATGTCATTGTTTACACTCATTTAGATGAAAAAGAGTTCATACACGAGATAACAAAGCCTCGTTATCAGGACCTGCTGTAATATAACTTTATGGCATTTTCCACTAGCAAAATTTAAGCAATCACAATATATTTATTCCGTATTTATGAGTAACATTTGACAATAGGACAAAGAAAGAAGTGGAGACAGCAGGTCTTTTATATTTACCCTGATAGGGTTGATTTTGATGTTTCTTAGCCTTGATTGAAAGAGTGGTTCAGTGTACACTTTAAAGTGGCATAAACTTACTAATAATGGAAAGAACATTCTCATCTTCTTCCCACACTGTGTCTTGTAGCGTCACAAACATTTGTGTAGCTGAGCAATGTATCAGACATAGGAATGGATCTATTTTTAAAGAAAAGGAAGGTGGTTTCAACACAAACCACTTTCCCAGGTTGGCTGATCTTGAATAAATACTTTTCTTGTTCAGTGGGGAAGGGAGAGAAGGAAGAGGGAGAGGTTGAGTGGGATATTAGTAATAAAGACTGTTTAGGAAAAAAAAAAGCAAAGAGAATTATAATCAAAGGTGCCGCATAGCTTTTTTAATATTGATCAAATGCGAAAGATTAATATAAATATAAATCTTTAATCTTAATGAGAAAAAGGACCGTATCCCAGTGCTTCTCAGTGAAGAAAGCAAGTATTCTTTCCTAGCCAGATGAAATAAACGAACAAAGTTTTTGAAGTTCTTATTTTTTGTTGCTATACTAGTACTGTACTATAGCTAGTTTATATCATCTCACTATCCTTCTCTATAAAGTCTTTTGCCGCTGAATAATTCTTTTAGAGAAATTTCATGAAACATATTTTGTTTCTTTCATCAGTATTATGAATACATTAAGAGTGTTTTTTTTTTTATTAGTTAAAAAATAGATAATCCTTATAATGCATTTTGATTTGAAAATCTATGCTTCATTATTTTCAGCATATGATTTTTCAGATTATGTTCTGTAACAAATGTTTAAGCCTAAAATAAATGAAGAGTTTATGTAATGATAAAGCAAGGAAAAGCTGCAAACTAGATAGAAAAAAAGAAGGAAAAAAGGAAAATGAAAAAAGAAAAAAAAGAAAAAAGAAAAAAGGAAAAACAAAGAAGAAAAAAGAAAAATTAAAAAAGAAAAAAGAAAAAAGAGAAAGGAAAAAGGAAAAAGAAAAAAAGAAAACACATGCCTACCCATGACTACTTCTTCATTTATGTTTTCATTTATACTGAATTCCAGAAAAATTACCCTATAAAGAGACCCAGGAAAATATTTTGTAATCTGTGTAATGTCTAAAACACTCAAGGATATACCAATAGAATTCAGAAAGAGTAATTAAAACTAATTAACGACAATCTTATTGAAGTTCAACAAGGCCCAGTGCAAGGTGTTACACTTGAGTCAGGGCAATCCCAGATGTGTGTATAGACTGAGAGAAGAACACCTTGAGAGCAGCTCAGTTGAGAAGGACTTGGGGGTTCTGGTAGATGAAAAATTTAACATGAACCAGAAGCGTGTGCTTGCAGCCTGGAAGGCCAACAGTATCCTGGGATGCAGCAAAAGCAGCTTGGCCAGCAGGGCAAGGGAGAAGATTGTCCCTCTCTACTCTGTCCTTGTGAGGTTCCATCTGGACTACCGCGTCCAGGCTTGGGGTCCCCAGCACAAGAAAAATGCGGAGCTGCTGGATTGGGTCCAGAAGAGGGCCACAAAAATGATCAGGGGGCTGGAGCACCTCTCCGACAAAGACAGGCTGAGGGAGCTGGGCTTGTTCAGCTTGGAGAAGGCTCAGGGAAGATCTCATTGCAGCCTTCCAATACTTAAAGGGAAAACAAGAGGAGAATCAACCTTTTACATGGGTGATAGGACAAAGGGGAATGGTTTTAAACTAAAAGAGAGAGATTTAGATCAGACATCAGGGAGGATGCTCACCGCTGAGAGAGTGGTGAGGTGCTGGAACAGTCTGCCCGGAGAAGTTATGGTTTCCCCATCCTTGGAAGTGTTCAAGGCCATGTTGGATGGGGGCCTGGGCAGCGTGATCTGGTGTCTAACCTAGTGGTTGGCAACCCTGCCCATGACGGGGGGGGGGTTGGAATTAGATGATCTTTGAGGTCCCTTCCAACCCAAGCCATTCTATGATTCAATAATCAAAATTGTTTCATGCAATACATTTGGGAAGCAATATAGAAAATTGGTTTGTATTCATTTTTCCAATGAGAACAAAAATTGGTGTTTGGGAATGGTTATGTAATGCGTCATACAAAAGCATGCATACAAATGCAAAATATCTTCATATTTACATACACACTGTGATGTGTTACTCAGTCCACAAGGCTGCAATTGTTATGACAAGCAAATAGTGATGAATGATTCTCAGTCTTGATATGGCAGCTGCCACAATTTTGTGGATCTTAAAATCGTATTGAATACTTGGTGCCATGGCAAAGCAAATTACAAAAAACACTCATGCGTAATAGGTAAAACTATGAGATATGAAGAAATGGCCTCCTGTGAACTACCTTTTTACTTCAGTTGCAGGTGAACAAAGAATATGTGGATATAGAAGAGAAATCATCACCGCATCATCATAATTTATGTAGCTGTGTGCTGGCAAGAAGAGAGGAAATGCACACAAATTACTTTGTGAGATGGAAGGGAAATCAAGAAATTGTACTGTGTCCCTTTGAAGTTAATCGACTCAGATTATGTGCTAAATTCAAAAATCTAGATTTCTAAATGACACAGTAAGTAAGATAGTGGAGGAAGGATATTGGGAAGGATGTATACTTATATTTTCCTGAAGAACTGTTCTGTAAAACTTTTTAATGTTACTATTAATCTGTAAAATTTAAGAACTTCTTGAATTTTATGACATTGACTGAATATTGTAAAAGAAGGTTCATTCATTTACTAGTGTCAATTTGGGTAAAAAATGGAAGGGGAAGAAAATGTTGCTCTGACTATAACTGAAAGAAGTTTTGAAGCATTTTTGGCAAAATTAGCAAAGAATAAGACAAAATTAAACCACCTCAAAAGTTGAAACCCCTGCCTCCTTCCAAAAATATTCAGTTGATTTTCAACTTCAAAGAAAATATATTTTGAAATAGAAAAATTAAATCTGTAATATGTCTGAAGAACACTGTGGAATTCCAGAAACACTTGAAATGAAATGACAATTTATCTCTTTTAAGTATTTCTCATCCCTCTTTTAGCCATCCTAATTAGCCAGTTCCTCAGTACATCTCCGAACAACCTGAGCTCTCCGGAAACTCACCTTTCAGAGACTGATTCATTTTTCATTGAAAAATGTAGTTTCTGCTGTTGAATCTGAATCACGCCTAAAGATCTCACAATTGTGCATTAGATGTAACTGTAATATGCTTTGTATCTTCATTCATTCAGTAGGAAGGCAAACTGAGCCAAAAAAAAAGTATATGTTTTAGTTAAAAATAGGCTTCTACATAGATAACATAGAACAATGATCTGGTTTTACTTTGCATTTCATCCTACTTCTTGTTAGGAATGATTTGATTAGCTTATTGATAGCAGATTGTTAGTGATTTCTTCCAAATATAGCTTTGTATATCTTACAAACTTGGCAATAAATTTATTATAGTAATTGATTAATGATACTTTGAGAGGATGTATTGACTACTTTAACACAAAGACATTTCCAAGAACCGGATATTCAATGAAGACAGTCACAATTAAAATTTTCAAATGTTTATTCCTATTATTGTTTTTATTAGTCACTGAATGCTGTATTTAAAAAAAGAAAAAACATACACAATTTCTTAGAATAAACAAAAATAAATAAAAACACTGTCTAAATGTTTATGAATTTTCATGACAGCTGTAGAAGTTATTTGCAGTGTTTAGAAAAGTTGCTGTATATGTAGAGAAGCGCATTCAGCAAAACAGTAATCCAAGAGTACACACACTGAGGCCTAAGTACACTCAATTTCTTCTCAATTCAGTCTTTGGAGGAAATAAGTAGAATCTTCACACTTAACCTCTGTATTTCTGGCCTGTACTCCTCGCTTGTTTCAGTGAATAAATGTTGATCTTCAGGTTGAAAAGGATATTTCCAATTCTCTGCAAATTGTTGCAGCCATGCAAAACATTAGCAGTGAAATCATTTAGCGGAGAAGGGTTCAACATTAAAATTAAATTCATAAAGAAAATGTTTACTGTAAATAAGCAGCCATGTAAAATTGTCCATGGTAGGCACTTGTCTGCTACAGAGAATGAGGGAAAATATATATTTTTTTCAAAGATACGAATAAGCACACTGAATAGAACTCACACAGATATGTATGTATCAGCATACATATATATAATGTTAATTTATGCATATATTTCAACCAAATCATTAATGCATATTTTCAAGATTTTCTTGTAGTAGCTGTCCATGTGGAAATCATCCAACCTATAAATAATGGTAGAGATATTTTTGTCCTGAAAATAGAGGAAATATATTCTTGAGCAGACTCAAGATAGTACTATAGACAGTTAGCAGGCAGCTTGCTGGGTGGAGCGAATTGTCTGTTTCACCTTCCCCCTGAAGAGCTGTGAGTAGGATGCTATAGCCTAAATGATCTGTCTCTGCTCCCCACTTCTTGTTGTAAAGGCAATGAAAACAGATCAGGCTGTCTGTGAAGGCTGCTGGAGACCAGTGTGCAGGTTGTATGTAGCGCTGGTGTCTGTGGATATTGGAACGTGCTAGGCTGAAGTTGCTGAGGTGTCAACTTTTGGATGATGGGAAAGGAGAATTTCATTTGTGCAAATCCCTCTGAATCCTTTGCTTATCTCCTGTTCAAAAATATAGTTAATATTCCATCTTTTTGTTAACCACTCCTCACTCGCTTCTTCTCACTACCACCCAGTTCCACCCCAAAATTCAGTTCTCTAGACTATTTGCAGTGTTGAGAAACTTTTTATTGTAAGCATCTGTTCCTGTGCAAAGTGATAGCACTCTGAAAGTGAAATTGTGGTTGTCATGAAATAAGTCATCAATCTTCCATGACTTTTACAGAGGCTGAATTTGATCCCTCAGAGTACATCGAATCCTCCTTTTGTGTGGGAACACATAAGTTGCAACTCTAGCTAAGATATAGTCTTCTCTTTCTTGCTTCTCATACACATATAAGCTTACAATAAACCTTTCCTGTTTTACATGCATATTGAGAACATAGTCCTAAAATGATAGTATTTTAAGTACATGTTTAAACTTAAACCAGAATGAAGCCATTTCTCAAACATTTTGCTGAACTCAGATCAACATCTTTAAAAACAATATTGTGGTTATTTCTTCTTTTGGATCTGACTTGGCATGTGCTGAGTTGGAGAGAGCTAAATTTCAACTGTACAGTTACATTTCTCTCCTTTTAGAGCAAAATGATTTTCCTGAAGTCTTAACGCACAAATGAACTGAGATTATATTTCCAGACAAAATTAATTTAAAATTGAAGGTAAATAGATTTGGCAGAATTTGACTCAATATGAAAATCTGGACAGTTGGATAAGGGACTAATATTTAGAGGAATTTGTAGTCTGAGTTTTCTTCTGCCATTCATCTAAAACCCATAAATCACAGGCCTGTCTGGAAGTGGAAGTATTTGGGAAGGAGGTAAGAATGCTAATATTGCAACAGTGTGTTTGTTATCTGCTTTATTTCTTGCATGGAAATCCTTATTTATGTTCCAAGGTGTAGTTTAAAAGAATCCATCTCAAAGGGAGTATAAAAGAATCTATGTAAGGATATCATCTGGTGTGGAGCTACTACTATGGAATAGACATTCTAGGCTATTTTGCTTTGCATAAAAGGCACAGTTTTCTATATACTAGAATAAAAATGCTTTTATTTCACATTTCCTTTGTTGATTGAACTTTCTGTGCAGAGTTGTAGGGTGCTATCTATGTGAATCTGCAACACTGAACTGTTCAAGGCTTCAGGAAATTTTAAGTCTAGGAAATCTGTGTGTCTTTTATCCTCTGAATATGATTAATGGTGCTTTGTGTTTTGCAAGACGTTATTAAAAACAGAAGCCTATGACTTCATTGTCTCTGACAATGACTTTGAACATGGGGTCAGTTATTCCACTTTTACATTTCTTTGCAAGATTAAAAGAAAGTAAAAACAATTGCATTGGGAGGGGGAAAACTTTACACAGATGTGACAAAGCAGTATACACACACGTTTTCAATATGCTTCTTCCAATGAAAAATCACCTCATTCATAGGATGCTGATAGTAAGCAAACACTTGTGACAGGCAAATCTAGCCATCAGGAAAACATACTGGGTTCAGGATTATCTCAAGTACCACATGCTAGAATTGTTGAAAATGTTAAGCAAAGAGTTCAGTTTGATTGGGGAAATTGCAGGTAACAGATGCAATTTGTTATTTGCATTCCTGGACATTCAGTGATTAACAAAAAAGTTATTGTTACACAGAACTGAAAGAAAATGTGCAATACCAGGAATGTATATTAAAATACTATTGATCTATTAAATATCAATACTTTTTTGTTTTCACATAAAGTACACTGCTTTCACAAGTAGAATATTCTTTATGGTTATATGGTTTATATACAGCACTGTTCAAAGTGCTGAAAATCCTAGATCTTCCTTCAATATCTAAACAGGAAATTATTTGCTCTTTTTGAGCTATCCCACTCAGCTGTGATGCATTATTTTATTGAATTTCTGCAACATAAGAGTTTTTTTTTTTTTTTTTTACTGATACCTTCACCTTTTGTGAATGTCAACAGGATTCCTATTGTACAAAAAGCCCAAAGGGGAAACTTAAGTCCCAACAGAAATTAATGGGAAAATTCAAAATGTTCTCAGCAAAGCTGAGGTTTGCTAAATTAGTTGGAAATATGTTTGTAATAAAAACCCCATCACTTTGCACATTGACAGGGGAAAGAACGTTATCTAAGATTATCAGTTTTTTGCCATCAGAACACTCATTCAGAGAGGACACTAGAAAATCATGGTCCTTTGTTAGTCAAATAGGCTTTTCATTTTATTCTATTAACTCATCAAGCAATTTAAAAAAAGGGGTCCAAGTCTACTTCCTTTTGTAGCTGTAAGATTGTTATACAGTTATAGCAACACTGAAATTTAAACAAAGTGATCTACAGAGTTCATCTTAAAAATGAACAAAATAGTGCAGAATAGCGGGACTCTTTGTTTTCCTGTAGAAAAAATAACATAGATTTAATTGCTTTTTGCAGTGAGATTTTTTCTTGCTGGACTTTTGGATTACAGTTCAGTGAAAATACTGACATGTTCAGAATTTTTGGCTTGTCTGATATAAGGAAAAAAGCCAGAAGCTGAAAAAAAAAAAAAAACCCAAGAAAATAATAATAATAATAAAAAAAATAAATTTCACCATTTTGCTATCTGCCCTCTGCATCATTTGCTGGCACCTAGTGGCCTGTCAGACCTTGTTAGATTGGCAATGGCTCCCTGAGACTGGTACATGTCAAACTCCCAGTTACTAACCACTGACTAGCAATGAGATTTTATCATCAGATCTTTGTTGTTAAGAGTATGCCTAGACTCATTTCATATGAGACAATATCTGACAAGAAATTTAAAAAAGATCTGGCAACATCTTTGTTGTAGCCTTCAGGTAGAGGATTATAGAGCCAGGATACACGGAAATCCAAAAATACCAAGGCCCTTGAAGCCCCAGATCAGAGACCAGAGTATCTGGGATCTCTGAGATGAAACTACTGGTTCTTCTTGATTGCCAGGGCAGCTGTACCTTCATGCCTTGAAAGATAGGGAGCTTAAGAAGCTACTATATACGGCTCTTTCTACAGTCACACCATATGTCTGCCTGAGGAAGCCTGCACCGCTGGAACCAGATAAGAGAAGGCAGGTAAGAAAGCAGAGAATGAGGAAATTTTTGAGGCTTCCTTGAGCTCTCTCAGGAGTTTATCAAAACAGAAATATTTTAAATTATGACATAAATATCCTTCATTTTTCTCACTGACATTACAAGAAATTTAGTTCATGGAAAATTTAAGGTTAGTTTCTGCTACTGTACTAGTGTATAGTAATACTTTGCATAAAGGTTCCCTACCAACCTCTGGACATTCCAACAACTTAGACTCTGTAGACACTGCAGTAAGACTAGACAGAAGGTGAGCTTAAGTGAGTCCTATTATATTTTCAAAACAGACAAACGTATCTGTAGGAAAAACAACAACATAACAAAAAACACCTCACAAGAATACTTTCCCTTGACATACGTATTCTGAAACAGGAGACATACAAGTGCGTGAACAAAGACCAAGCGTGAGGAGGTCTTGAGTTTAGCAAATAAAAGTTGTTAACAAGGGCAGATCTTGAAGTGTTGCTTTACTGATACTTGTGCTTTTGTTTATGGAAATAAACTTTCCATTATAAACAATGATTTTATTATCCAGTCTAAAATACATGACAGCATGTGTCATATTGGCATGCTTGTTTATGGGTAGCTATGTCTTTTATACACTCACATACATATATATGTATGTAAAGTATATAAAAATGTACATTACATATATCAAAATAGTTTTCTTGAAAGGAAAACAGAACTGTGTCATTGTTATCTACTGATGGATTCTGCACTTACTTAACAGTAGTATAAATCTGAAGAAGTCCATTACTCCATACAGTAAAGGAGCTAATCTAGTTTTAGTTTAACCAAGAGCAGCCTCTTGCCCATTCTCCCTGCTTTCTCTTTATAATCAGTTTCAGAGAATTACTGTTCTAATGTTACATACACCTCACCGGTTACCAGGCCACAACCTGACCTTAAATTTGTATGAAAAATTAAGTGGAAGGCAGATGATTGAGTTGTGGTTTCTTTCAGTTTCATATCGTTGCCCTTGCATCTGACTGGAGGGGGTGGGGGGGAGGAAAGCAGCTGCCTGATACCTTAATGTCACTTTTAAGTTTTGCACTGAAAAAGCAGTGAGCAGAGCTTACTCAGAGTCATTTTTCAGCCAATTCTTCTTCCTGGAAATGTGATGATGTGAAGACAGACAGAACTGAGGGAAGAAACAGTCCAAAAACCATCTCCTTCACCCTATTACTACGAATCACCCCTGTTATGGGAGAAAAACTACACATACCCAGAATGCTTCAAAGAAGGAAAATGATGTGACAAAGCCATAAAGTTAAATTAAACAGATCTGATCTACACACCAATTTCATGTCTGCAGATTTTTCCTTTTAATTAAAAAGTAGCTTGAGACTATTCTTACAATATATGATATCAAGTTAATATACCAAATCACACCATAGTTAAGGGGCATATCTGTATGAAATACTTAATGACTTGAGTGTGGTTGATCAAGTTAATTGAATTGTTGATCTTTTTTGTAGTAGCTAAGGTAAAACTACTTGTAACAACATGCACTTTGAAGGGAAGTTTGTACCATGTTTCAAATAAAATTCTCAACAACCATCATTTTAATATGTAAACACCTTTCACAGTTCAGGTAATCACAACTACACTTTCAGGTTAACTAGTTATTCATACTAGCATACGTAGAAACATAGAATAGCTTGGCTTGGAAGGGACACAAAGGATCATCAAATTCCAGCCCCCCCGCCACACGTAAGGCCACCAACCTCCAGATCTGGTATTAGATCAGGTTGCCCAGGACCCCATCCAACCTGGCCTTGAATGACTCCAGGGATGGGGCATCCACAACTTCTCTGGGCAGCCTGTTCCAGCACCTGACCACTCTCTCGGTAAAGAGCATCCCCCTGACGTCCAATCTAAACCTTCCCTCCTTCAGCTTAAAACCTTTCCCTCTTGTCCCGTCACTGTCTACCGTAATAAAAAGTTGTTATCCCTCCTGTTTATAACCTCTCTTTAAATATTGGAAGGCTGCAATGAGGTCACTCCGCAGCCTTCTCCAGGTTGAACAAGCCCAGCTCCCTCAGCCTGTCCTTTTTTTTTTTCTTTTGGTAACAAGCAAACCTTATGCTCCAGAAAGAAGTGCAGCAAAGTCATTTAATAGCACATTTGCTCTGTGCTCTCACTGAGGCAGATGATCTGTCAAATAAATAATGTGGTAGCTATAAAAACTTGAACGGCTAACGGGACAAAATATCCAGTGCTGCAATGCTGTTGAATTAAGGAGTCATTTTCAATTTATAGAGAAGCATGGCAGAAGACTACCTATTTCAGCCCATAGTCACTTTGTGAGACTGATAGAATTATTCTAAGACTATTAGAACAGAATTACTAGTAGAGCAAAAGTACAGCAAAGTGGTAGGGATTTAGGATGTTGTCAATCAATTTGACAATGATTTACCCTATTCAGAAACCCTATTCAGAAAAAAAGAATAGTTTTCAGTTCAAGGAAAGTTATTATCATTGGTGTCTCTGAATTCAGAAATAGCTCCTGTTATTCCCTCCTCAAACACTGACTATATTCTTCCTTGAATACTGTCTAAAGAGAAAAAGGAAGGCAGGATTATTTCCTTCGAACACAAAAAAAGGCCCAAAAATATTGTTACTTCCTAAAAGACATTATGCTGGTGTCTGTGGACACTTAGTTCATGGCTAAATATTAGTTCTACCCATCTTTAGACACTTCTATATCTGTACTAGTAATCTGAAGGTCTCCACAAGACAAAAGATTAAAACTAGAATTTTTAAGAAAGGTTTTGTCTGACCTGTTTTGATTCTATCTGTACTGGAATAAATTTAGACTGGATGTTCCCATCTTTCTCCACAGGTTTGCATGCCTAACATAGATCGAGATATTAGGATTAAATGAATTATGCTCCTAAAGATATGGCTTGACGTAGGAGAACAGAATGTCAGTAGCTCTTTTAATGCTGTTGATATTGATGCCTCTGCCCAAATTACAGAGTAACGTTGGGAAGTTTTAAGAAAAATGCTTTTGCAAGCCTTATTCTCCATGGTTTTCTACTGTACTAATTAATTACCTTCAGTAGTCATGTTAATTTTCAGTGGGTGAAAAAGCAATTAGGTAAATTTTTTCTACTGACTCTTATCCAACTTCTAATAATTCTCTGGACAAAAGATAACTTTGTTAAAATTGCAGCACTCTTTTCCCTTCAACTAGGATGCAAGAGTTTACAACAAACTTTTCTGATCTTTCCTTCCTCAAACCCCCAGGCAAATTAGGATACGTCTACCGAACAGATAACAACTTAGCTCTAAAAAGTGCCTTGAGATGACAAGACATGATGCAACAGATCTGTAAAGATACAGAATTATTTTGTTTTCTTAATACAGCAAAAAGAGCAAGGAAATATTACATTTAGTTACTTTCAATGACTAAACACAGCCTAAGATTACAAGGATGCCACAGCCAAAGCCAGATTCCTGGCTAGATCAAGTGTAGTTATTGCAGAGGCTATAATCTGACCCAAATCAACTTTATTACTTACTGTTTCTGTTTGAGCTCTGTGTTTACTATCTGAGGTTGTGTCAAAGGTCTCTCTTCAGATTTTTGCTAGTAAAGTTTTAACTATGTTTTTTCACAGGTTTTATGTACTTCATTGACTTCCAAAACAGTGTTGATCTTCAAATTTTCTCACATTTGGATAAAATTTTACTGATCTGACTGAAAACAATGTAAATACTGTGTTGTATGGATTTATGGGCCAGAAGACCACTGAGAGTGACCTCAGTGATCACCCAGAGACCATGGATCACAGTGCAAAACCAGGGATTTAGATCTTTCTGAACAGAATATATCCTATAACCTACTTTAACTGATAATACAAAGATTACTTAAGTGAAAATAAGAAAGCAGCTAAACTTCTTGTTTCAATAACAATCCACGTTCCTTTCCAATCTATGGTGCTACTGAAATCTGAAGAGCAGAAAAGTAGATAAAAAGTGGTTTGGCTTAAAAACAATATTTGTTGTTTTTTTACAGTTTGGATGTGAAATAATAAGTTTCAGAGCACTGCTAAGTTATTGAAGCCATTCAGATGCATAAAAAATGGGAATATTAATCACCACTGGGTAGCAGATCCTATTTGTTATCTGGAAAAACAATTTTTAACGTTATGTTTTTAGTTTATATTAGTGTTCTTGTTAATGAGAGATTCAAATTAATTTCAACTGATGCCAGGAAAATAACATATTTCACATTGTTGGATAGTACTAATGTGTGGAATACCACTGCTGTTTTATTAGACTATGAAATTACTGCTCAATATTATATAATAAAAAATATATTATGAGAAGGGCATTTATGCAATTCCTAGCTATAAAAAATAGACATTTTATGCTGTAAGCAATAACAGTCCTTCTAAACGTGTACCATATATAACACTTCATTTTGAAATGAGGGAACAGTCTACTCAGACTCAAAACCATATACTAGGGCTAATGCCCTGTGGAATTGCAAGCAAACTTTTAGCATGGTTATTTCTACTTAACATTCTAGAGGAAAATGTGGATGACAGGATTTACAGTACTATGATCTAATGAAATCCCTCTGTCAATTGTCTCAAGTTTTATTTTAGATATTTTAATTTTTTTTTCTTCTGTTATTTGGTCTAATGAGAGGAGAGATATTGGCTGTAATAATTTCTAGTCACCTATCTATTCTCTAGAAGGAATCATGTTATTGGTTAATTAAAAAAAAAAAAAAAGTAAAAAAAAAAGTTTATATTTACCCGGGAAAAGAAATCTGCAGAAACACAACTTAAAGAAGATTTTATTTACCTCAGTAAACTAAATATCCTATGCAATAAAATATAAAGATACCTTAGTAAGTTTTCGGTGTTTATGAATTAGCAAAATGTGTATTTTCTTTTGAGTTAAAGAATAAAATATGTATTCTGTAAACTTATTTTAACATTCAGGACACACAAGTCACTAACATCACAATATTTCTACACTTCTACTGGCAAAGTGGAAAAACACTGAATAAATCCTTCAATGTAAATAAAATTTAATAAATGTACATACTTGGAGAACAACCATTTATATTATATATTTCAACTTCATTCATTAGTGTTATTACACTTAGAGATAGGATAAGGCGTGTTGATGTGGTGGAACTTTTATATTAATACAGAATGCTGAATCTTTAGAGCTCATACCAAAAGCGTTTTAATGCTGTTACGTGAAATTTCATACATTTTAAAGGTTTGACAAAGATTTTATGGATGAAATAAACCTATTAGGTTATACAAATCTTGTCATGCAAATTTATTCATCATTATTATATATTATCTTCTGTCTTTTCCTGTCTAAGTCAAATGTCACAGATAATGTCGGTTTTCCAAACACAGCAATCTTTTTGTTACTCAGTGAATTCTGAGATGGAAAAGGAAACAGTCACTCAGCTTCAAAAGCGGTCTAACAGGTCTGAAGAAATAGAAGCTACTCTTGATGGACAATTTTCTCTGTTCTATGTTAAAAAACATCAACATTTTCTGTGGAATTAAAATTTAAAACGTATTTGATGTACCTAAATGTACTTTGATCGGCATTGGTTTACATTTACTCTTCAATTAGGTTTTACCCCAAAGTAATTGGTTAATCTCAGTGTGAAGTGTCTTATTTTTAACTTGGCAATTAAATATGACAAACATAAGAAGTGTGCAATTTTCAAGTTAGTCTAGACTTTTTGTTCTCTAGCATTTATTTAGTTATAGTGACTGAAACATTTTAACTTTCAGCTACCATTCAGTAAGACCTAGGCTTGATTTTGCTTGTGAATATAAAGTAAGCATTGGTTCCTTACTAATATTTCCAAGCTTTCCTTGGAAAAAAATAAAATAAAAAAAATGATGTGGTCCCTATCCAGTAATCCTTAATCTGAAACACTGAAGTTTAGCGCAACAAATAACTCAGAAAATGATTGGGATTAAATAGCAAAAATATTTTTTAGGGCATAAAGGAAAATAGATGTAAGAGCATCCAACTTACAATATGTAGCAAATTGGGAACCATGGAAGTTCAGGGTCCATTTTAAAAAGCATTTTTCAATCTTCAGGATAGTTTTCCTGACTCTGTTGACAGCCTGCCATTTTACATGTAGCCTTTTTGCTATAGGTGCATTCAGTGACAGAATATGAGATCCACTCACATCACTAAGTAGATTGTTTTCCTCCTATTCTTTTTTTCCCCAAGCATAGGTAAGTTCTCATCTCTCATTCTGCATTTTTCTGTGGACTCCTTTTTTCCTGAAGACTCACATATTAAAACTAAATCCAAGCAAAACTTGTATGCCTGTCTGTGTTCATGTATTATTAACATCTGGTTAAAAAATATCCAGTGATCTATTCAGACTTAAATCTGAGGCCTACCTCAATGGACTGAAATGTTTCTTTAAAGACACTAATTCGAAAGATTACCAAAAAAAAAAAAAAAAAAAGTCTTTCCCACAAAAGGATGAAGCGGTATATCAGAATAGTCTGAGTGTCCCATGGAGCTACTTCTGAACTAGTTAGTGGTGACTGACAGGGCTACCTAGTGTGCCCGTGTGTTATTTCCTTAGGTTTATCAGATAATGGGTGAAATATAACACTGGTGGTGTCAGCTTCTGATCTGCATTATTGTTGGACAAACAAAAACTGCATAGGATTATTTGGGATTTTTCACTCATTTGAATTCTTAATTTGTCCTTTCTTGTGATGCCCCTGTTTCTAATTAACTGCATTTAGGAGGGGATTAACTCTCTTTTTGCCTCTACCAAATAGACTATAGCCAGATACTTCTATTTTTCTGTCAAACACAGATTACCTCAATTAAAATAAATTGTACATGAAAACAACTTTATACAGTGTGGAATGAAGTCTTTACTATTGTAGACAGTTAAAAAACCTCCTCTCAGTTGCTTAAATGGCTATACTGATAGAAAATGCCAATATGACAAGGATATGAATTCTCAGTTTGGGCTCTCCAAAACTGGGAGGGTTTCTTAATTAGTTGCACTGAGTCTGTCTAGGATGGAGTTCATTTTCTTCATATCAGTTTGTATGGATCTGTGTTTCAGGTTTGTAACCAAAGCAATGCTGAAAACACTCCAGTGTTTTATCTGCAGAAGAACAGTTTTGCACAACATCAAGTTTTTCTCTGTTTCTTTCTTGTCCCCCACAGTGGATAGATTGGGTGGTGGGCAAGAGGCTGGGAGGAGACACAACTGGACTCATAACCAAAACTAACCAAAAAGATATTCCATGCCATATAGTGCCATTCTCAGCAATAAAAAGGGAAAAGAGGGAGCCTCAGTTAGATTAGCCATCTTTTGCTCAAGAATTGGCTGGTCTATCCATGGGATGTTGTGAGTGATTGCCTGTGCTCCGCTTGTTTAATACGTGAAGGAGAAGCGGAAGAAGAAAGAAACAAAACAAAACATTTTTAAATCTTGACTTACAATTTTTTTCCTTTTAGCCTTCTTTTCATCTTCCCCTGTCCCATTAGGGGTGTGTGTGGAAAGTGTGGCTGTGTGGAGCTCAGCTGCCAGCTGGGGTTGATCTACAACATCAGTTCATTTCACTAATGATATTAGTTCACCTTACTTTAGGTGAAAGTAAGCCACGTAATCCAAAGCATCCAGTAAACAAAAGTAACCCAAACTTAAATCAGTTGCTCTTGTTTTCTTCTCTTAGTAGATAGTAAGAAACATGAATCCTTATAGAACCTCCACCCTATCCTTAAACTGCTCCTCAACATAGGTAGGACTAATACAATGTCTTTCCATGCCCTATTATTTAGGTAGCAGCTTGTGACATTTTCTTTATTACTTCCCATTTACGATGCCGTTGTTAAAACATGGTATTTAGCAATTTGTAGATTCAAGATAAATCTAAACTTTTATTTCTGTCACTGTAGAATAAATAATTATCCTCCAAACTTCCTCATATATGGAATTCTTATCCAAAAGATACTTTATATGACTAAAGTTTACTGAGATAGATACAGTTCTAGGCTACCAAAATTCTGATATTACTAAAAATCTAATGTTATCAGAATTCTCTTTTGTTTTGTTAGCTTTTCAACTTTTACTTATCCTGCATTAAAAATAATAATAATAAAAAGTCTTTAGTATTACAAAAAAGAAATCTGAGAGATATATCACCTACTATGAATTACTGAAAATCTACTTTCATGCTTTTTAAGCAGGGTCAATAAGGTATACACCATCTGATATTGCAAATTATATTTACCTAGTAAATATAAATTATCTAGTGATAATTAAAAGGTGAAGTGCTTGGTATCCATTTCTTTTCAGATCAACAACTTTTTGCATTTAAAACAAAATCTTACTATTTTCATCCATTTGCATTATTTTCTCTTGAAGTCACATGAATCTGAATGCAATTACAGTATGAATCTAGCATGTAATGCAGAGTGACAGAATGTGACAAGCAATCTTTTTGTATTGTAAATACTGCAATGGGTAACATGGTGTTGGAACTAAAGTAAGAGTGCTGCTGCTGACCTGTTGCAGGCAGTCCATTGTGTGGTCAGGGTTAGTTATTCAGTTATATTTCACTGATAATTTAGACCATTGGCTGATATTTCCCTGGAACTTTGTACATCCCAAAGCTGTCATGACGTATTGCCACTCCTTTTGCAGTATAGGAACAACAAACTGATATTTTTATCAAAACTTGTAGAAGCCTTATGTTAAGCATCTTAGAGGAGCCTGTTCAAAGTACTTGAATAATCACTTGTACATGATGCACATGAACATTCCATGAGCCACAGACTGTACTCTAACCAACTGGTACCGTTTCTTCACCTTGCAAATTGACTCACTTTCAAAAAGTGGTCTTAAAATAAAGCAATGGGTGATAAGAAAGACAGTATTGTAATGTCCTCAAGAGAGGTAGAAACTTAAGCTATATTCATTTATGACATCTGTTGTCTTTTTTCTTATTATCTTATTTGCATAACCATCTAATGTTGATAACTGTTGTGGGTTAACCATTGCAGGCAGCAATGCCCCACACAGTGCTCACTCCTCCCCAACGGAACAGGAAAGAGAATTGGACGGGCAAAAGAGAAAAATCTTGTGGGTTAAGATAAAGACAGTTTAAAAGACAGAGAGAAAGATGTAGAAGCAAAGCAAAACAAGGGATTCGTTTGCTACCTCCCATTGGCAAGCAGACATTCAGGCACTTCCAGAAAAGCAGGACTACATCATGCATAACAGTTTCTTGGGAAGACAAACACCATCACTCCAAACACCCACCCCTCCCCCCTCCTTTTTTCTCCCAGCTTTTATTGATGAGCATGATGCCATCTGATATCTCTTTGGTCAGTTAGGGCTAGCTGCCCTGGCTGTGTCAGCCCCCAGCTGGTTGTCATACCCAGTCTGTTTGCTGGCAGAGCAGGAGGAGGAGCAGAAAAGGGCCTTGATACTGTGCAAGCATTGCTAAGCTAGAACATTAGTGTGTTATCAACTGTTCTTGTCACAGATCCAAAACATAGCACCATGTGATCTGCTGTGAAGAAAATCAACTGTATCATAGCTGAAACCTGTATAATAGCAAATCTGCATCTCAGGAGATAATTCTCTGGGCTAAAGAACGACAAAACTCTTGCAAATTTAGGATAAAAATAAAATCTTCCAAAGACTGTTAAACAGTTCTCCATAATACTACAAAACTAAACTCTAATCCACATCAGGCAGAATCATAGACAGGTTTCCAACATAAGATAATATTCTCCTCATGTAACATACATTGAAGGGCATAATCCAAAGGCTGAAGTATTTTGTTCTGCCCTCTATTCAATTGTAGGAAATTGGATAGAAAAAAGCTAATAAAGCATGACTTCAAAAGAAAAGTTGATTTACAGAAAGTAAATGAAATAGCTTTCTGAAGATGTAGGAAGTAAATTTTGGGCACATTGGGCCATTCATACCATTTACTCACCTACCAAGCTATCTCTTCACATAGATTAATTTTAATTTCCCTTTCTTTATGAGCTACCTAAATAAACTGCAAACTCACTAGCTGAGAGACAAATGGTGCTCAAAAGTGTCTTTCTGAACTGCCTAAGGTAGAACAGGGTCAATATATTCAAAAGTAAGAGATAAGTTCTCATTGTTAATATTGTCATTGTTTATGCTGATTAATCTAACAGGAAGAAAGGAGAAATATAAAAAGTTGCCTCACAAATCAGACAACAGTATAAAACTTCCATGACAAAATATATGTTGAGTAGGTTGTATTTCTGGAAATGCTGTTCTGGCTGGAATGAGTGATAGTAGTGATGTAAGAATGTGGTAATTTTATTTATTTATTTTTAATCCCTCCCGAAAACTTTAAATTGGTTGCCCTGATCTTGGGATTTATTTTCAAAATTTCATTTTACTTTTCAAACACTAACTCTCTGAGATTCTGTGTAATACCTAACATAAAGTTATGAAAGTATAAAAAGACTGTAAGAGTAAAAAATAAATGTATTTCTATATAATTCCGAAGTCACATCTGCAATATTGTTTTGTTGTTTCTTGTGTGATTCTTTTGACAAGTGTCACACACTTCAGAAATTTGAAAGTATATAAAGACTGAAAACAGGTGAGGGACTCTGTTACATGTATGTTTGAAACCAACCTGGTTTACAGTGAAACTCATTATTTCATGCTTTCCGTAAGACATAAGGGTTATAATAAAACTATTCTGTTTTTATAGTCAAGAAAAGTTGTACGTCCAATGGAAAATCGTGCTCAAGGGAAAATCCAGTACCCTGCAAAAATAAAAGTTAGTAGTAACAGTTTACAGTCCATTTCCTTCTCAAGATGCCAGTCATCCTCAGTGTATGTCATTCTGCACTGTAGGAGCTGTCTGTTACAATCCTTTCTGCACATCAAACAATAATTGTTTAACTCTGACAGAAATCTAAGGGACTCAAAGGCAATTTTAAACACTTTCTGAAAAACATTTAGTCTTCCTGATTTTATTTAGCTTCTGACAAGCAATCAAGTTTCATATTAAATGGCAAGCTTAGGAGACAGATGTTAAGAGTACTTCAGACATTTAGGAATCAGAATATACTTAATATTGAACCATTTTTCTTTGCCACACATTCATGGAACTAAATTTAATTTAATGACCAGATGGTGCAAATCAGTATAACATTGCTAATACAAAACTTAATTAATCTGAGGATCTGTGCCTTCCCAGTTTGGAATCAGATATTGCCTATAGTGAGTTCAAATCTTATTGGCTCTTGGAGTCAGAGACCTGAAGCAAGAGCAGTCACTTCAGATTTGCAGGGCTGCTAGCTTTAAGGCTGATGGGATGCTATTCTTCCAGTAAAGTTGCGTAGGTTTACACATTGACTTCAATGAGAAAAAGATTAAGATCAGGCTTCGTATTTCCTTTCACTTTTAACTGTTAATTTGCCATATGAAACAAACATTGCATATATGGACATGAGGACTAATAGCTCTGAACCCTTTGAATCACACAAGATGATAGTTAATGGGTTAAAGGCTCCCCACTTCTGTCTTCTAGCCCCTGAAATCTGCAATTAGAAGAAAGGTCCTGATCTCTGGAAACCATGCCTTGTTAAATTTCCTTAGCAGAAAAGATGGTACTGTGTAGCATTACATGTGATTACTGTTAGTCACATCCTTGCTGTAAGTTACCACAGTGTAGCTAAGATAATCAGATGTGACAAATGGCAGCACAACAAATCAGTCTAGGTAGTTTTCCTTGGAATACAGAAACTGTTTAAGAGGCTTACACTGCTTTTCACTAGGCATTTGTACATAGAGGCAATGAAGAACCATTAACTTAACTTTGAGCTACACTTAAATACAGAAAATAAAGGAAGATCTTCCAAGAAAAAAATGGTGAAGCAAGACAGAGGAAACTATGCAGAAGGAATATCCATCTTGGAATATTTATTTTGACACAATTACTTCACAGAAAGACTTAGAACATTATATCACCAAAAAACAAACAAACAAAAAAGTGTTGATGATTAATTCCATGGAACTCTATGAAACTGAATTACCCAGAAGGTGAAACTTCGCTGTTGGGCACATGCAAATCCAGCAGCATCAAAATGTGGCTCTGCGGTCTCGAGCTCTGAAAATAAATTGGCAGAGTAAGCATTTGTAAATATCCTCCATTTTTCCAGCACAGATAAGGTCTTCATTTAATTAACTGATACTGGTAGATTTCATTAATTAACTTATAAATTACTGTTAATCCTAAGTTTTTTTGAATAAAAGAGGGAGGCTGGAGCGAGTGACAAAAAATCTCTTTGTTTTCCTACTGAGAAAGGAAAATACACAGTGTTTCTCAATGGTAGAAGGTTAAAAACATTTCAAGGAGACTTTCATAGCTCTCTAGCTTTCATTTGCTTTTCTGGTGTTCTGATGTAACATGACAGGAGCCATATAAAACAAACTAGTAGAAAATGCCAAGTATTTTGGAAAGAGTTTTCAGAAGAAAATATTTTTCTGAATTTATTTTCTGACTTCTGTTATAAAACCAAAACAGATTTGGCTTATATAGTAGTTTGTACAGTAAAGTGCTTTTTAGATGCTTTCTATTCCTTCACTTAATTAATTAATGAATTTTTTATTTGCTAAAGTTGTTGCTGGGTACCATCATTTGTTTAACATTTGCTTATGCAAAAGACTTCTCAAAAATAAGACACAAATACTCTTTACTCATGTCTGTGAGTCAGAAAGGGCAATGTAAATGGAAACAAGAGGGCAATACAGAACTTTACTCAGCAGTTTTTTCTTAAAGCTTTTTCAGAACTACCTGTGGTGGTACATATCTGGTGATAGTATTCAAACTCTTCAGTGACTTCAGTGCCAAAGAATACTTAAAAAGCAACAAACCATAAGCTCCTAAACTAAGCATTTCTTTTAATTCTACTCTTACACTCCACAGTAATGCTGTATGCATGGCAAGTTGTTCTACAGTACAGATGTGTTCATAATGTGTAAGAAACTACCTAGAAACTTAACAAATTTTTAAATCCTTAAGCTATAACATACTTTTCTGATGATGAACTTGAATTCTAGCTTTCTTTGCATTGTAGCTTGCTAAATGTTTGCCCGTCTCTCTCTCTTAAAGTAACTTTTAGATTATCTAAATATCAGTAACTCATGGATCTTTTTCAATGTTACTTTCCAGCTCTTTCCAGAAGGCTTTTTTACCCGACTGTATGATGTTTACTGGCTTCTTTATCCCCAGAAAATGCTCACTCTAAAATTTATTGTAGTTATAGAATTATAAGCAACAGAAGTGATAATCTCTTTCTTGGCTTTATGTTTTGTAATTGCCTTGCCAACCAGACATCATGCTACAAAACAATAAAAAGAGATTGTGTTATGTGGGTTGTATTATGGAAAACAGATAACACCATCACCTTTAAGGCACATAACATTACCATTGTAGACATGCAGTGCGTGTAAACCTTGGAGAATACTAAAAATGTCAATAGTTTTTAAATGGTCATAACAGCATGAAATTCAAAAATTTAAAAAAAAAAAGTAAGAAGAAAACATAAGTTTTGCAATACTGCTTCCTTTTCCCTTTTGAACCAATGATAATATCAGCTTGCCCGTATATATTTTTCTGCTTCTTCCTGTCACACATCCAGCCATTTTGAAAAAAAAAAAGATGAAAGGTCATTTCCATTCAGCACTCTGAGAGCTCCTCAAAGTTGAAAAAGGTTTTAAAAATTTCTGTCTGTGCAAAATAAAAAAGAAACTCAGTCCTTCCAAACAAATATAAAATATGGCACTTTAATAGTAAGTCAGTTAAAAGATATATGAAGCCATAGACCACACATTAATTCAGATCGTGGGTCTTTGTTATTCACAACCTTTACTCTGATTGTGAATGACTTGTCCTTTCCAGCAGCACACCTATATTTCTAACAGCGTATGCCTCAGGCCTAAGGTGTCCACTAGGCTATGCACTGGCCATTCACTTTTTTTCCCTCTTCCTGCTTCCTACTACGTTTGCTGTCGTCCTGTCTAGTTCTGCCAAGGCATGAGCAGAAAAATGCATCTGCTAAAAGTATTCATGCTAGCCATGTTGACGGAGGAACTGGGACCAGACTAGGGGCTCAAAATTTTTACACAGATCAGTGAGAACCAGAATAGCACATCCGACTGTCCTTGCTGTATAGAACTGCTACTGTATGTTCCCCTTCACAAACCTCAGACATTTGCCTTCTGAGTACTTGTATATTAATTCTCATGGTTTAGAAAGATTTCTAGCCTATGGCTATTATTGCAGTTTCTATTTCTATAGATTTTTTTTCCTTTTCAGTTACCTAAAATCTGTTAATTTTCTCAGTTGCTGGGATAGCTCTGATAACCTCATGGAATGCTTTATTTCTTGCTCCTCTTGGGAGTTGCTTTGTAATTACAAGTGAGTTACATTGTCTGGAGCACACATGAGTCTTCGGAATGCAAACCAAATGTTACAGTAAGGAGTACAGTATAAAGGTTTGAAGGTGCATCCTCCAAGCTTGTGGATCCGATTTGCTATAGGTAGTGAATGACACACACGAAAGAGACTTGGAACTGCATTACTGGAGATAGCCGAAAAATATAAAACCATTCACAGTCTCAAAAGAATCTAGATGAAGGAAAATGCTCTTTCACAGGCCCTTTTGTTAAGCAACAGATGGAAATTCAGCCAACCTATTTCTCTCTTTCTTTATCAAATAAAGAAGAACAATACTCTTGTGGTGATGTTAAATTTATTAAGTGTTCTACAGGGCTTCTCCAAAAGTAATGCCTCTTATTTTATTATGTTGGTTCATGACATCAGAGATGGATGTTGGTGATATGGCAGTAGAGATTGACTCTTTCTACCAATATTCTGTTTCATTTTGTTGCCATGTGACAGATGGCAGCAAAGGGGCAGTCTGACAAGATGCCGTCTGACATGAAAGCGTGTATGAAGCAAAGGTGTGGCATTGAATTCCTCCATGTGGAAAAAATGGCACCCATTGACATTCATCAATGCTTCAGAACGTTTCTGGAGACCAAACAGTGAATGTGAGCACAGTGAGGTTGTAGGTGGTGAGTTTCAGCAGTGGTGACAGCAACATGAAAGACAAGCCAAAATCCAGACAGCTTATGCAGACGTCTATGCAGATTTTTATGAGTGTGGCATGCAGGCTCTTGTTCATTGCTGGCAAAAATGCATAGCTAATGATTGTGATTATGTTGAAAAATAGTGTTTTGTAGCTTAGAATTTGCTCTATCAGATAGTGTTATAGTACTCTTTGTAACCATTGTAGTTTCCATGGAAATAAATTGGAGGCATTACTTTTAGAGTGACCTATGTACAATTCTCCTGAACATCTGAATTGGATTTGTTTATCAGGTGTTTATCAGCTGTATTAGAATTAACTTAATTTTACTGGAGTAGATAGTTAATTTCATATAGGAGATGAAGAGCCCCAACTATTCTTGTTCTGCATTATTCCCCTACTTTGTTTTTGGTATTCTGAATACTCAATTATGATAATAATTCAATAAATATTATTTTACAGATACAGAAAAGTTGCTGATAACCAAAAATTTACTGTTAAACACTTCACCAAGAAATTAAACACAGTTATTGTCTCAATGCTTTTTGTTGCATTTTGTTTTATATTTCTGTAATTTGAATTAAACCACAAATAATTTCATCCTGTGTTGAATTTAGCTCAATGAGAAATTGTTTAAAATATTCACCAGATGTGATTTATCAATTTGTACACGCACCCAATTAATATTCATAAGGCATGCCTACGTTAAAAGCCACTAGTTTCTAGAAGTCAAACAAATGTAGAGAAAAAAAAGTGAAACAATCTATAGCTATAGTTGTTATCATTTCATAAAATATACATATATGACATAAGTATATATTATATATATATTATTAGCTATTACATTGTTTTAGTTATTTATTAGTTTAGTTAATTACATTGTTTTTTACATATTACAGTGTTTTCTAGAGAATTATTTCCAGTCTGAGTAACCATATGGAAGCATAAAAACATTAAAAAAATGAAGATAAGATGGCTTATATCACCTGCATATCTTGTTTTGTTCTCTGCCTTCAGGCTTCAAAACCCACTTCCCATATTTTTTCCTTTCTTTAAAAATAATGTACATCAGTTTAATTTATCCCAGGTCCCAACAGAAGGATCAGATTTTAAGGATTTGATGCTGTGGTTTCAAATCCAATTTTACAGTGTTCGTCATTTCAGAAGTGGCAGAATCCAAAGTGAATTTTTTTTAAAAAAAACAAAACTCAAGCTGCTCAGTGTGTATGCCCTTTTATTTTCTTAAGAAAAAACTTTAGTATGAAGGTGTGACCTAATGAAAGTTTCTGAAAACGTTGCTTAGGAATAATTCTCAATTTAAAAATTGTTTTTTATTCAAAATACGAAAAAATTAGAAGTAAACCTTTGCATCTAAGTGCACATTTGTGTGTGTTTTCTTCTATGAGCTCTACTGAAACTAGCGCAGAGGAAGATAGTATTCCAGGCTAGCAGAAAAAAATCCCCTTGAATACAGAGTGTAGAATGATTATTTTGCTGCTGCATGTGTGAAGCACCTTGTATGTTATCATCCTTTGTTCTTCCTCTTGGGATCACTTTTGGCTAACTTAAGAACTTGACATCAGTTTGAATGATACAGTACCATCTCTTCTTATTCGGAGTGTGCCATTTGAAAAACAACAAAAGATTCAAATAATCTCTACTGCCACTATGATGCGTGCCAGGGAATCTGAGTCAATCTGTATCACTGTCCTACTGATTAAGTCTACCACCTTAGTAGATTAGCATCTGTGTTTCCACCGTCTGTAGGGTGCAGGCACTACAGCAAAGATCATAAGCAGAGAAAAATACAATATCAAGGGCTCATTCATTAAGAATTGTCTGTGCTGTTTCCAACAGGTAAGGTTTTCTGTGCGAGTTCTTCTCTGCTCCTCAGCAAATAACAGGTGCAATTCACAGGTTCAATCCTATTGACTTCAAAAGTGGTCTGCTACTCAAAATCAGTGTTGGATCTGCAGACGAAACAGAGGATTGGAGTGAGCAAAGGTATTTTTTGGCTCCACACATAAGTTACAACTGATGGAGACCAGAAGGGAACTTTACTTTCTGAGGCAAACAAATCCTGGTAGAGGGCTTTCACAAGTGTAAAGAATGACTACCAAATACAGGACTGTGTTTATTATATATCTGCTTGACAGTAACAGAAAATATAAATGTTAGTGTTGGCTACCCTTCTGCCCTCCCAGAAAATCTGGCTCCCCCTGAGATACTTTCCCTCAGGAAAATCTGTAGCTGATTATAAACCAAATATAAATTTAACAAGTGAAATGCTGATTTTGAACTGAAAATTGGCTATGTTTTTTTATTTTTGTTTTTTACTGCACCAAGTTGGCTGCTGGAGGAAATTGCTTACAGTATCCTACCAGAGTGTAAATCAGAGTGTGGTACTACTGAGGTTACAGGCCTAACAGCACAGCAATATCTTCTCATTGATCACTATAAAATTAATTGAAATGATCATTTGCTTCTCAGAATCTCTGACAGAAGACTGGATGGGTAACTAGTGTACAATACTAGAAAGAAACCAAAAATTTAATGGATATGAAAAGTTAATTACCTTCTTCACCATGAAGGGGCTCAGGGAGCTCAGAGTTCAGACACATTAGTGAGGTAGTGTGACATAGCTTACACTGATACTACTACTTCTAGTGCTGTTTGGAAAATGTTTGTCTGATAGTCTGATATTAAATGATAGGATGGAGCATTCCCTTCTAAAACATTATAAAATAACAGACAGCCTCTGACTTTCTTTCCTTTTTCCTTTCCTTTTTCCTTTCCTTTTTCTTTCCTTTTCCTTTTTCCTTTTTCCTTTTTCCTTTTTCCTTTT
>WBMW01006003.1:26601-98200 GCA_013396635.1 Penelope pileata | reverse complement strand
TTTTTTTAACAAAGTACAGCCAAAAATAGCCTGGACACATGATACTGAAGCTGCTCTTGTGCTACCCATTTAAGTTATGTATCAAGTTTAAATTTAATCAAGGCCACATTTTATTTATACATTTCATACATTAAACTCATTTAAACTTTTGGTCAGATTTCATTAGGGGAAATACTACCATGCACATCATGCAGTAGTAAAGCTAATGTGCTTCAGGAATTTGAAAGGATTTAGAGATAGGAGGGTCTGATTTCCAAATTTATTTTTCTGCCGAGTTCTTCAAGCAGGTCTGTATGCTGCATACAGTTTGCAGCTTGTTTCCTAGGACCCTAATGCAGTCAGCATGCTCTGTACAAATGTGTAAACACAGACATTCCTTGTAATCAGTGCTTTTGGTGTCTAAAGGCAAGACTATGTTTTTTTTAGGAAATGCAATTTATGTTCAGGATTAAATTTCTCCTTTGGACTGATAATGTCTTGAGGTTGAATGAGATCATAATTATTGTGTTCTGACGTTTTGTCCTCCATCTTAGATCTTCATTCCCTGTTAGTGGATTAGTAGGGTTAGCACTTTAGGAACATGAGACTGAAATAAATGTACCTGTAATGACTTACTTTTACCTACACGTCACAAGTCTGCAAGGCTTGGTAATATATAGATAAAAATAAGTATATTTATAATTGTGGACAACTGCAATAATGTTAACAATTAGCATTGTTGTTTCAGTCAGATCTGTTTTCAGATTAAACAAACAAACAAACACATGATAAAGCAGTAACATTGCCTTAACTAAAAAGTTTGCTCCAAAAGTAATGCCTCATTTTATTGCGTTGGCTCATGACATCAGAGGTGGATGTTGGTGACATGGCAGTAGAGATTGAACCTTCCCACCAATATTCTGTTCCATTTTGTTTCCACGTGACAGATGGCAGCAGGGGAGCACTCTGACAAGATGGCGTCTGACATGAAAGCGTGTATGAAGCAAAGGTGTGGAACTGAATTCCTCCATGTGGAAAAAATGGCACCCATTGACATTCATCAATGCTTCAGAACGTTTCTGGAGACCAAACGGTGAATGTGAGCACAGTGAGGTTGTAGGTGGTGAGTTTCAGCAGTGGTGACAGCAACATGAAAGACAAGCCAAAATCCAGACAGGCATGCACAGGCATCACAGCATGAAATGAAGAGTGTCTTGATTAGTTCATCTGCGTGAGTTAGCAGATTATGACCAGGGAACTGTATACAGAGCTGAATGTCGATTATGATGCATTGAATTTGATGGTGGCAATGTTGGAATATCACAAGGTTTGTGGTAGACACCTCCCATCAATGCTCACACAGGAACAGAAATAACACTGTATGCAAGTTTGTCAGGACTTATGGAACTAATTTGAGGCTGAAGGTGACAGTTTCCTTGATTGCATCATTACTGGTGATGAGCTGGGTTCAAAAAAGCAGTCCATGGAGTGGTGGCATGCGAATTCCCCATCAAAGAGAAAGTTCAAGATGCAGCCTTCAGCAGGTAAAGTGATGTGCGCTGTCTTTGGGATAGGAAAGGGGTGATCCTTCTGAATTTCCTGGAACCTGGACAAATTGTCAACTCTGACCTCTAGCTACATCACGACGCTATCTAAGCTGGAGGCTCGAACTTCCTCCAGAGTCAGGTCAGAGAAGAAGACAAACTTTCTCTTGCAACGTCATGATACCAGTCCCTATACCAGTCTGAAGGCTATGAAGCACATTGCCAGTCTTGGTTGGACTGTCCTACCACACCCACCCTATAGTCTGGATTTTGACTTCCATCTGTTCGAGCTGATGAAAGATGTACTGTGTGGGCAACATTTTCCTAGCAACAACACTGCTGGTGCAAATTTTTATGAGTGCAGCATGCAAGCTCTTTTTCATTGCTGGAGAAAATGCATAGCTAATAGTGGCAACTATGTTGAAAAGCAGTATTCTGTAGCTGAGAATTTGCTCTATCACAGAGCGTTATTGTACTCGTATCTTTTCTAGTTTCCATGGAAAGAAACAGAAGGCATTACTTTCAGAGCGACCTATGTAAATTTTATTCTTCTTGTTTGTCAGGTCTTTTCTGGTCTGATGCTCCCTGATGCTGTCAATCCAATTGTCTATGAAGTTGTAGAATCTTCACATTGTGTCTTTTATTTTAATTCAAATAAACGTATACATATATATACGCCAGACTCACAAGACAGATATATTTATCTTTGCTACCACAAAAAAAAAAAANAAAAAAAAAAAAAAAAAAAAAAAAAAAAAAAAGTTTCTTTTACAGGCAAAGCAATCAGATTTTATTGTAGCATGTGGCTTCTTTTTTCTTTTCCTCCTGGTGCAATTTCACCATAGTCCCCAAGAATGGAATTTTGCTATTTCCATATGCATTCTATCATACAATGCTGAAAAGTCAGTACATGGCAAAGTTTTAGTCACCCTGGGCATATTTGACCTTGTGATCTGGAGATGAAAGGCTTCATATTCAATTCCCTGTCCCATGACTCATCCAGTCCCTCAGCATAATTTTAGTTTGGGAAAGAAGTTTTTGAATTATGAGTGTGTAAAAAGCTTTCTCTCAGAGATGCAATTTTAAAACAGAATGGCCTGATTTACAGACATGTTGAACCCTCGGGGTCCTGCTGAATTAAGAGTATGCAACAGTTGGAAGAGCAAGCCTTGCTTAGCACCTGTCTTCATACCGCTGCATAAAAGATAAACATATTTTTGTAGCATCTAGGGATCATGACCTCAGACTCAGATATGAGACTGAGCTTGAAAAAGACTGACTTCCATAGCATCATTCCTTCTCTCCTCAGCCTGTGAGGAAACCACTACAAAGGAACTTTTGAAGATACTGGACTTGTGGTGTGTCCTGAAGGGCTAACAAGACTAGGAGCTCTGCTTTCTGACAGCAGAGTATGATTTCTGATCGTACCACTTCGTCAAACTCTAACTTTTTGCCTACATATCTTTTGAGAAAAAAATATTTATCTCTTTGTAGCAGCAAACTGTATGATGAAAATCTACTTTCCTCCAAGCTCAAGTACTTTGTTTCTCTGAGAAAAATTGTTTTTCACAACGTGGTCAAGCAAGCAGAGGGTATTTGAGTAAACATAGAGCTGCACAAAAGAACATAGGTTACATTAGTTCAGGTCTCAAGCCAAACACCTCAATAATACCAACATTATACAAATCAGCTAATCCTCAGAGCAATTCAGCTGTCCAAGTGGATAATTTCAGGTAATCATATTCGTTCTCAGATCTGTCTCATATAATTTAAACTTCTCAACTTCTGTCTACTTCAACAGCATGAGGACAGATTGTGTAAACTATGTGCTGTGGTTAACTTAAACCCATGCTCATGCATAGCCAACAAAAGCAATGTAATTGTTCTTGTAGGTCTTAGATAACCTCTTAGCAATTGAACTCCCTTGAGACTACATAGTCATAACTACCATTATTCCTCACAGAAGAATTTTTGGAATGTGGTAGCTAAGTTATAAATAATTTTAAAAACAATATCCAGGAGAAATGTTGCCAAAACAAAGAAATCAGGAGATCAGAAAAGTGGCAAAATAACTTGTTTAAGGGACTTTGATTAAGCAGATTCCTTGTGAGCTTCTCTCCTTTTCATGTTTAGCATCTTAAATGTCTTTAAGACAGATTACAATGATTCTCTGTAGTAGAAAAAAAGTTTTTCTGCTAAAATAAAATATAAATGTCTGGCTTGAGCTAGGTAAAATATACTTCATCAAAAAATGGATTAATGAGTATACACATTATAATAAGCAGAAGAAGCTACAGTGGAAATTCTTTGCTGATGTTACCAGGTGTATTTGGTGGACATTTATGCACGATTAAACTCTAATTTAGCCTAAGAAAGAGGTAAAATACAAACAGTGAAGAATACAAACAGAAAATAGAGCTATACTAGTTACAAACAATTCATTATACAGTTGTGTCGCTCCCTCATTGCCTTTGAAGATGATCATACTGATTTCACATCTATTACCTCTCTTTTTGTGAATCAAAGGACAGCATAATATCCTGGAAGAAACTTGGAAATTCTCATCATATGAACATGAAAGTAGTTATGAAAGTAGATAGATATCACTTTTCAATGAAAGATGTACTAAAACAGCTTGCAAACACAAGGCTTTGAAAGCAGAAGGAAGGATTTGATAAATTCTGTAGCTCATCTCAGCTGCAGAGGGATTGCATCTTTGAGGCAAATTACCAGTGAAGGTAGAAGGAAATGCTTTCTGATCTAGTTTTGGTGCAGGAAATTCAGATTTCTGCAGAGCTTTTTCTCAGCCAGATTTTGTGAATGCTAGAATGAAGTTTGCTTCTTTTCAAGTGGAAAGCCAATATAACTGCTGGGTTTACTGAGGCTTTAGAAAAGACCATTATTCCCTTCCACAGTCCCTGAGGAAGAAAGCAGTTCATTTTTAGTTTGATCTGTGTTTAAATACTGATAGTAATAAAAATATGAGCTGTAAAAAAACTTTGGGATGAAACTGAACTGTTTTTTCTTTCTACTAAAATCTCAACTGACAGGAGTTTCTTGTAGGTCTGTATTTTATACTAAACAGTTTACGTAATTGTTATGCCCTTTGCACTTCAGTTAAAACAAAAAAAATGAAAGCGCTGGTGTTTTTTTCTTCCACTAGGTGTCACCATAAGGCAATGACTTTGGATTTGGAAAAGTTAAGAAGTCTGTTAGAACAGAGGTTTTGTATTCAGTACTGGAGGCTGCAGTGGCTAATTGTACTTGCCCACCACTAAGTAAAGCCCAGTCTAGATCCGAGACCAAGAGAAAGGTAACTGAATCTTAGTCAATATGAAAGAAGGCCAGTTCTGACTAAAAAAAGCCCCAAATCAATGAACCAAAATTAAATGACAACGAAACAGCAAAACAATCCATGCCCATCTAATAAACAATCAATCAAAGCAGTTTCTATAAAAGACTGTAAGCCAATTTTAAGATTCCTTACTGATTTCATGAAAGATTGAATGTTTCATGAAAAAAATTCATTTGGTAAGCATTGCTAGCGCAGTTGCTGCATTTTATGTGACTTTAGAGAGAATTTATCATAGTTCCACCTACCCATATCATGTTAACTTTCTCTTTTCTATTAAAACACTTAACTCCAAACTGTCAGTTATCTGTCATGGAGTCCCAGGTGATTCATAGGCAGAAATCACAGCATTAACCCTTTTACCAGCACCAGTTACAGCTGGATCTGATTGTCACCTAATTGGACTGCGGCCACATCCTTGATGGGAGGGAAAAAAAAAAGTAATCACTGCAGAAGTTCCTTCTTTTTTTTCATGCAGTATTCATTCATTGTGGGATGTTTGTAAGCATTGTGACTTACACAGCTATGAGTCTGGTGTTTTCAGTTACTTGAAAATTCAATGACCTCAAAAATACCACACAACCCATGCAAATGACAAGAAAATGTGATAGCAATGTAGAAAAAATCTCCAAGTAACCCCGGACTAAAAAGAGGTTATGGGAATTTCCTTTAGTTATCATGAAGTCTGAGCATATGTAAATTGTGCTAGGACATGCAGAAAGTAGAGAAAGTTTAGGCTGCAGCAGAGGATTAAATTTCTGATACCAGGATATTGATTCAAAGAGAAAAATAAACTTTTTTATTATTATTTAAAAATATTTTATGATGCTGCTCCCCTCTGTGAAAAGGGATTGAGTAGTGAAGTCTGAAAATAATAAAAAAAAGTTGAGTATTAAGATATAAGTTAGGTCCAATTTTCTGTTAGCTTGACTTCAGTGAAAATTTGCTTTCCAAATTAAGGGTCTTTGTCAGCCTTCAGTTTTAGGAAGACACTAATTGTGCTGCGCACTATGTGCTAATTGCTTAGCATCAATCTAGAGAATATTGAATCTCTTCTTTTAATCTCCATGTGGGTCTATGTCCTGCCTTTCAAAGTTGCTTTCTGAATATGCTACTTGAGGTGACTGGCAAGTTACAGTTCTTGTAATGATTATCAATGTCAGATAGTGAGTATTGCTTTCAAAACACAAAATACGCTTCTGTAATTCTTTATTTTCAGTATCTTTTTATCTTTAAAACAAAAGTGATTTTTATGAAATTATTTGGTGTTTTGAAAGCTTCCGCCAGGTCATAAGTAGAGCAGATGAGACTACAAAGCATTTTAAATTTAACACAAAATCCTAGCTACAGTAAATAGCTGTTCAGAATTTAACTCACTGTATATAACATATATATATATATAAATGCGTTTGAAAACAAAAATAGGAAGTTTTGTTACTAGTTCTGAGACCTCTTAATTTTTATAGCAGAGAGTAAAGCTTGCGGCACATTATTTCCAGGATGCCACCACCAAAAGGCAGCATAACATATCAGCGTTATGTGTTGGTTTTGGTAGAAATCAGAGGTACATATAATTAATTTTATCTGATGTTGTGTGCTCAGCAGAATTTACAGAATAACTAGACATTTTCTATTGGTGAAGTCAATGGGAAGCTTTTTTGCAACTTCTGTGAAACCATTTTATGAGCAATATCTGGCCTACTTGCTAGTGCAGAATTTTTCTGCAAGGTTCTACACTCGTTCTGCAAGGCATCAAATGCTGTAAACCTCATCTGAAAGATGATTAAGCAAAAAAAAAGCCACCAGGTCGATTCAGACTGATTGATGATACCTAGCTACTCCACACTACATTGTTTTCTCAATGAGAATAATGACAGTAGTCATAGATACTCAAATTTTGGCAACTAATTATTCTGTGAAGCTGTAGGTGTAGCAAACATTATACTTGAAAGCATACTATTTGAAGATGCAGTGCTGAGCACAAACATTTCTTTGAAGGATGAAGTGCTCATCTTGATAGCCCACAATGATAGTCTATGAATATTCTCACTGTTATTGCTTCTAGAGATCTTTTTCATCAGATCTGAGCCTCCACACTGATCTCAGTGCAGCAACATGTTATAGAACGAGGTCATTGCAAGAATATATTGGTGTGAGAGAAGACAGTGGGTCCTAGTAGGCAAAAGGGGGTATATATGGGATTACACTACCCTTGGAAGCAGTGACATAATGATTTATGTGGAGCTAGTTGCTATTTTACAATAGGATCTAGCCGGCAATCATTTTCAAAATGGTTAAGAAAGCCGATGTTCTTTATGTAAATACCACTTACGGAAATGCTTTCTAGTAAGTACAGCAGCCTTCTTAGTCATTCTCCCTTCCTGGGACATTTTTCAAGCAGGCTGAAACAATTTCAGGCCCAGTTACAACATTAGGAGTTCTGTATTTGCAGGTAACAAGAAGTGATCAGCAAGACCTTCTGACTCCCTACTTTTGGTATGAATGGATTTTATGAAGAAAACACAGCACCCTCAGTAAACTGGATGTCATGTTGTGCATAGACAAAGGGGATAGACGTGTTTTGCTCTGAAGAATGCACTTCAGAAAAGGAGGGAGAAGCAGTGCCTTCTTCGTCATCTACTTCATGAGAAACCATAGAGTTCAAGAACTTGTGGCCCACTGCTCCAGGTGAGAGAAGCCTATCAACAGCTCAACTCTGTTTTCTCATCAAAAGGTCATCTGATATTAAGAGATGGCTAGCATATAAGCAATGAAAGGGTTTAAAGGAGTCCCCTCTGAAGCTGGACACTGAAGTTTAGTTTGCTGCTAAACTCTGTTGTAACCCTAGCTTACTGGCTTTGGGTGGAGAATGTTGCTGGATCACAGTTGGGTGGCATGACTCAGTCCCAGGAAATTTTCTTCTTGCTGTTCTGTGAAGAGAGAACCACCAGCCACAGCTGAGCCTGTGTACCAGCTGTTACACTGCTGCTCTTCACTTCCCTCACCCTTCCTCATGAGCAATGGCTTCCCTGTGGTCATCCATTCTGTGATCCCCAGTCATATGTTATACAGTAATACCTTTGCTGACAACTACTTGCAGTATTTCATTTTTCACTCTCAAAGATTTTGTCTCCTGTTTCTTGAAAGCAGTTGTTTCCACCTAGCCTTAAGCATATATGTACTTTATCTTTTTCACTATAATCTTTCACTGGGTTCCCAGGCTAAGCAGATTGCTGAGATAGCGAATATTCTGAGCAGCAATCTCTGCAGAAAGATGGTTGCCATACTTTGGAGCCAAGCAACCCCAAGATTTTGTCTTCACTGTAACAGCGCTGCCAAAATTTAGATGGTGTGGATAGCTAGGGAAATTAGTATCAGATGTTTGGGGCCTTATAACAGAATAGCGTAGATGTGGCCTTCATAGTCCTGCCAAGCCACATATCTTGTGAGCAAGTTTGATTCATTTGAACCATGTCAAAAATACTTTCAGATAAAATGTAATGAAAGTAGTTGACCATGATATAAAAGACTCTGAGAGAAGTAATATCTCAAATATTTGTACCATGCTGCTAGACTGAAAGCAGGCTAGCCAAAGAATTTTCAGTCAGAAAATGAAAACTTTGTTTAGCTATAAATTTCATAGTAGCCATTTACCACATGACTGGAAAGGCATAAAAGAACACTCAAAGAGGGGTAACAAAACGCCTTGTTCCTATGTTCACTCACTCATCTTTCTCTTTAACGTTTTTGATTTACCAAGACTTTTAGTTTCATGAGTCAATGCACCACTGAACTGAAACCTATATTTCTGATAATCACAACACACTCCACAAATAAATCCCCTCAAAACAAAGCAATTGTATGTATTCCCTGGACTCTGGCACTTCAGGTAGCTCCACGGTTTCTCAGCAACTTTAATACTTAGCAAGGCATTCACAATCACTGCCATTGTGAGACCAAGAGAAAAATAACGATTTTGTATGGACATAGCATACAGTAAGCTCAAAGATTTAAAACTTTGGACAGCTTCTGCAGCTAAGTGAAAGCTCAGACCTGCACTGACAAAACAGGAGGACTTGTGCTTGAGAAACTGGTCTGATTTCTTAAGCTTGGGTTACTGTATGTAAAATGCAAATTTCAGATTTAGGCCAGTTTATTTTCGTTTGTTTTAAATAAGAACCTAAATATAGATTCCTACATGATTTTACCATCTGTTAAGAGGAGAACGTGCTGACCACCTCCAGCTAGCAGCCCACATCTGCAATGGGTGGCAGGCTTTTGTCACATTGCTGCTGCGCCGTGCTCCTGTGCTTTGGAACGCAGCACAATCTAGCAAGCCACAAGCACCAGATACGTGCAGACTATTTAAAATACATTCGTATCAATTAAAAATAAATCTAAAATAAATCTAAGTAAAACTGTCGTTATTCACAAAACAGAAGTTTGTTTGTGGAAGATCAACCTTTATTTTCTCTTCCAGTACAAATCTCTCGATATCTAAAAGTTATTAAATATAATAATTAATCAGTACTTCATTAAATTGCAAAAAAGCCTTGACAGATCATTATAATTCATTTAGCCATGATTAAAATCAAATATGCTTATTAGAAGAGTAATAAGATCCTCCTGAAGAGTTTAAAATATTTTTACCTTTTAAAGATAACAAGAAGAGTGGATTTGGCTCAGGAAAGCCACCACTGCTGTACCTGACCTAGTCTAGTGATTTATTCAGGTGAATGCAACAAGATATTAAAGTCATATAAAATCTTGATGCTGTATCATTTTGATCATTTACTATGGCAAAATAAGCTCACATTTTCTTGTGCAGAGTGCTTTGCTGTACTGAAAGCTATCTGCAAGATTGTATCCAATTCCATCTCTGTTCTTGTTTTTCTTCTACTGTTATCTGTGTTGCTCTTATGACATTTCCCTTAATAAGTCCTTTGTGTCGTTCTCTTACTCTCGTATATACGCCTTTTTCCATGTCACCTTTGTCACTCCTTGAAAATCTATACAGACAAAGCACTTTCTCTTGACTTAAATAGCTTCTTAATACAAAATCTCCTCGGGAACTTTCTCAACAAGGAATCAATTATTTGAAACAAAACAATACCAATCAGAGACCGCCCAACCACAATTAGTAGTATATTCAGTAATATGTCAGAAAAGGCAGATAATACTTTCAAACACAGACAATCTTCTGAATGAAAAAAAAATGACAGGAGAAAATGTAGCCTCAGATTCTGACTCTTGTATCTTTTTTTTTTTTTTAAATGAGAAATAGTTTAAGACACTCCCAAATATTTTTTTTAAAATGCACATTCATGACGTAGCTCTCTGTCAGCCGTACTGCATTTGAAACCTTACAAACGAAGAGTTTTAGAGACAACATTTCACGATGCTAATTTAGAAGTATCTGACAAAAAAACTGATAAGTAGATACAGCATACACTATTCTCTGAAGTATATGACAGGATGTGAATCAAGACTTCCAGGATAATTTGTAAGTTCCTCTATTAGTAGAAAATATAGAACACAGCAGGATTTCTCAGAGAAGGTTTTGATTTAAAACAAACAAACCTGAGGAATCATTACATCTGTGCTGAAATCTTCAGTTCCATAATTATTCCGTATTTGTACTGTCTCTACCAAAAGCAGACATTGCTCGTCTCAGGAGTCTAACTGTACCTTGTCATAGTCTCGGCCAGTCTGGGTGCACAGGCAGAGGAGAGAACACAGGAATTTGGCAGCAGCCCAGCTCTTGACATTCCTCTTTCTATTATCAGCAAACTCTGGAACACTTCTACAGCTTTACAGAAAAGAAACAATCCTGACGCGAGTACATCAGGTGCTCACAAACATTACCATTTTTGCAACAAAGGGAGATTTTATCTTATCCTCAAAGCCTATAATGTTGCTATAAAGACATTTCTAACTTCTAACGTATCTAGCTTCAAACAACAAACTTCTGTGCATGTTCTTCATCACAATATAATCTATATTTAAGTATGGTTGTTATATTTTTGATTTTTTTTTCTGTAAATATATTCTTTATCACCTGTGAAAAAAAAAAAGGTAAAAGTTTGGCTCTTTGTCCAGCATTTCTGAACATCTGGAGACCTTGTTAGACTTCTGGACATATCAGGTTTGCACCATCTGTGCAGTTTGGTGGATGGGACTGTATTGTTTTCAGGAGTGTTTTGCTCACAAAGATGGGAGCCCCAACTGAAAAATCTTTTTTAAAATACAAAAAATTACTTATCTCATGAGGTACTAACTAAATAAAATAAATAAAGCTTTTCTTCAAAACCTGGATCAACTTATTTTTGTTGACTTTTTTTTATGTCCTTGAAAGTGGACCAGTAAATGTAATGTTATCAAAGTTCTTTAACAGTGGTGGCTTCAATAATAATGATACAAGGCTATACAATCTAAGTAAAGGGAGTCAGAGAACTACTCCATGAGACAGAGTGAACTGGGCAAACAAAGCATGATTTGTACTTCAGCTCGATTTAGCAGCTCTGACGCTCACAGAATTGCACAGAGTGAGCTAAGAGGCACTGTTGCACTCCTGATGTACTTTCTCCAGATCTAGACTCATTCCCTCTCACACTCTTTTAACGTGGGTCGCCATTGATTCAGTGATTCATAGATATCTATTATCATCTTTTTACAAAACTTGCTTATGACTGTCCTGTCTTCTTTTTCTTTCCTTCACCTTTTTTTTTTTTAAACCTCTTCTGGTCACATTTTATACCTACTTAGTAGGTCTCATCCATGTTAATGTTTTTCAGGGCTTCTAGGTGTTACTATAATAATAAAATACAGGCATAACATCCTGTCATTAAAACCAGATACATACACGTGATGAGAAAAAGCAGATTAGTAAATACATTTTAAATTTCTTTTCTAAGTCTAGATCCTGAGATTGAATTCTCATTACTGATGACTGAAATTAGTTTACAAGCAAAACTGAAGACTATAATAAACAATAATTGCAGTGTCTTGGACAATTCCTGTGTAACTTGATTCACTTTTCCACCAATTTCTCCTGTACAGGCTGATAGTGACAGTAAAATAAGCTAATATACTTTGCCCCCAATTAGAGGTATGGATTTACCATTATAAAGTCAATACTTACCAATGTTTTGCATGTGGTATTAAACTGAAGTTGTGTCTACTTCAGCAAGAAATCCCCACAGTAGGTGGGGATCTGTAGTGAAAAGGCTGATCCTGATACCCACAGGATTTCAGGTGTATTTGTTTCAGATTAGCTAGTCTAACCTTGTTAAGCTCATTAACTGTTGGAGCACATTATATGTGGCACTGAAGGATATCTTCATTAATTTAATATTAAATAAATCCACTAATCCCACTGAGAACCCTCCAGGATGTGAGCCTGAGGCACAGCAGACATCAACAAGAAGGAGATCCATTTTAGAAAAACTCTCATCTGAATCAGAATGTTAATGTCTTCAGAAATATCTTGAGACATTCCAGTTAATTCCCAATCTAACCGTGTGAGGGAGATGCACTGATTTCAGAAATGCTTGCAGTGGTAAATATTGATAAACACTGTGCAATGCTGTTGGGCCTCTCTCTGTAGGAATCCTGATCTCCATGCTAGATTACTCAGAATATGAGAAAAAAGAATAATAGAATCATAGAATGGCCTGGGTTGGAAGGGACCCCAAGGATCATCAGGTTCCAACCCCTCTGCCACAGGCAGGGCCACCAACCTCCAGATCAGGTACTAGGTCAGGTTACCCAGGACCCTGTCCACCCTAGCCTTGAAAACCTCCAGGGATGGGGCATCCCCAGCCTCTCTGGGCAGCCTGTTCCAGCACCTCACCACTCTCTCAGTGAAGAACATCCCCCTGACATCCAATATAAACCTTCCCTCCTTCACCTTAAAACCATTTCCTCTTTTTCTGTCACTATTTGCCATTGTGAAAAGTTGATTTCCCTCCAGTTTATAATCTCTGTTTAAACACTGGAAGGCTGCAATGAGCTGTCCCCGCAGCCTTCTCTTCTCCAGGCTGAACCTAGGGGAGGTGCTCCAGCCCTCTGAGCATCTTTGTGGCCCTCCTCTAAACCCTCTCCAACAGCTCCAAGTCTTTCCTGTATTGGAGGCCCCAGACCTGGACACAGTACTCCAAATGAGGCCTCATGAGGGCAGAGTAGAGAGGGACAATCACCTCCTTGTCCCTGCTGGTCACCCCTCTCCTGATGGAGCCCAGGATACCATTGGCCTTCTGACCTGCAAGGGCACACTGCTGACTCATGTTAAGTTTTTCATCCACCAGGACCCCCAGGTACTTCTCAGAAGGGCAATATAACATATCAAAACAGATTTCATTGAGAGGGGCTTGAGCAGAACTGTAATCCAAACTAGGAAAGAAATAAAATTCTGGAGAGTGAATTCTTCAAGCATTACAAAAGTAATAATAACTTTTAGGTAAATTGTCTCTGTATGAGCTCCAAAAATACAGGATGCAGGTGTAACTGCATCAACGGACAAGGGAAGATCCACTGATGTCATCAGTCTGGACATCAGAAAGGCCTTTCACACAGTCCTCCACAACATCCTTCTCTCCAAACTGGAAAGATGTGGATTTGATGGGTGGTCTGTTCAATAGAGAAGGGACTGGCTACAGGATCAAATCCAGAGAGTGGTGGTCAATGACTCAACGTCTGGATGGCGATCAGTGAGAAGTGGTGTCCCTCAGGGGTCAGTGCTGGGATTGTTGCTCTTGATGTCTTCATCAATGACATCAACAGTGAGACAGAGCGCACCCTCAGAAAGTTTGCACATGACACCAAACTGTGTGGTGTAGTTCACACACTCGAGGGATGGAATGCCATCCGGAGAGACCTAGACAGGCTTGAGCAGTGGGTCCAGGAAAACTTCATGAGGTTCAACAAAGCCAAGTGCAAGGTCTTGCACCTGGGTGACGGCAACCCCCATTACCAATAGAAGCTAGGGGATGAATGGATTGAGCATAGTCCTGTCGAAAAGAAGTTGGGGGTACTGGTGGATGGCAAGCTGGACGTAAGCCAGCTATATACCCTCACAGCCCAGAAAGCCAACCGTACCATGGGCTGTCTCAAAAGCAACATGGCCAGCAGGTCCAGGGAGGTAATTCTGCTCTTCTACTCTGTGCTAGTGAAACCCCACCTGGAGTACTGTGTCCAGATGTGGAGTCCTCAGTACAGGAGGGACATGGACCTGCATCCAGAGAAGAGCCACAAAAATGATCCAAAGGATGGAACACTTCTCCTGCAAGGACAAGTTGAAAGAGCTGGAGCTGTTCAGCCTGGAGAAGAAAAGGCTCTGGGGATACCTGATAGTGGCCTTTGAGCATCTACAAGAGGGGATACAAGAAAGAGCAGGACAGACACTTTAGCAGGGTCTGTGGTAATTGGACAAGGGGAAATGGTTTCTAACTAAGAGAGTGGAGATTTAGATTGAATATGAGGAAAAATTCTTTTACAGTAAGGTTGGTGAAGCACTGGAATAGATTCTCTGGAGATGTGGAGGATGCCCTGTCCCTGGAGACATTCAAGGTCAGGCTGGACAGGTCTCTGAGCAGCCTGATCTAGCTGTAGGTGTCCCTGTTCATTGCAGGGGAGTTGGATCAGGTAACCTTCATAGGTCCCTTCCAACTCTAAGAATTCTGTGATTCTATGACTTAATTTCTAACTAAATTAGATCCATTGTGATGCTTAGTAAAATCTCATTTCTGAACAAGGTGCAGTAAAGTGGATCTAAGGATTATATTTTCAAGAAAACATTTTGAATCTACTCATTTTTGTACTCATTTGTGTCAAAATCATTGAATTTACTTAAATTCATAAAGAAGTTTAGTTAATCAGAAAAACTAGATATCAGTATGAGCTACACCTTAATTTTTGTAAAAGTGTAGTTCCTTGTTTTCAATTTTTGAGTGTGTAAATACTAGTAAAAATGAATACTATTTTTCCCTTTTCCTTTTCAAAGGTATTTTGCTAACCTTTCCTTCAAATCCACAGGCGTCAGATCTATATTCCGTATCACAGCACATAAAACACAGCACTTTAAAGAATCCATTTCAGAACAGCATTTTTATCAGAGGATTAGATTCTTTAGGGGAAATGTTAGAAATGATCTTTATGCTTCATATCTATTATGCAATCATCAAAATGTATGAGAAAGAATTTTCCACCTGCTGTCTTAAAAACAGACAGCTTTCCCAGTGGTATATCCCAGCAACGAGTTGAAGAAATATGTTGACAGAGCTTGAAGGAAGAAGAAAATGATCATTGTTCTTCAGAAGCTATTATTCATCTTTGGCAGCAGAGTAAGCAGCTACAATGTAATGATAAAATCTTGTGTAAGTGAATTTACAAGGTGCCATTTTTAAGGATCATTCTCCTGTTACAAAACTCATGTGGTAAGCGAGCATTTTTGGAAGCAAAGTTATAATTAGTTTTATTCATACTTACGGATTCTCTGACAAAATAATTTTCATTAACTCCTCTCTGTTTGGAAACAAGTTCAAAGTTCTTCATTGTCATAAGTGTTTTTTGTGAAAGGAGTGGAATGGAAACATTTTCCACAGAAGTTCTAAGAAAACAACCATTTCAAAAACCTGTCAAATGGAAAAATAACTTCTTCATCTCTCTTTTATTCATTTATTTTTACCCCTAGATAAATAATATTCATCATACTTAGTGCTGAACAATTCTAAAAGAGCTTGATTCCATAAACTGCATTAGTTCCTGGCCATACAATACAAAACGTGTTATTTTTGGGCCTTGTCCTTCCCATGGCAAATTGTACAGAATGTGAATGGACTACTGTATGTGTGTATTTAATAGGAGTTATTGTTTTGTTAGTGTTTCAATGGCAAATTTGTGAAAATTAATTTAAAATATATTTTCATTCATGTGAATTTTCATAATTAAACAGTTTTAAAATGCGGGAAATTGGACTCAAAACTAATACACAGCTTTCTGCTATAAGAGAGTATGTGATAGCAGGGTTGTTCATGGATCCATTTCTTTACTTTTTACTAGTCCACAGCCGGGAATAGAAGTTACATCGATTAATGAAAGAAAGTCTGGGAGCTTTCACCTTGTTTTGTTGCTAAGGAAACCATTTCCTTGGCGTTGATGCATCCAGTAGGTCTGTCTTACTTTCCTCCGAGCTCTAACAGAGACAGTATTGTGGAAGGGCATTGGGGAAAAAATCAGCAGAGATAAACAAGGAGGAAAAGATCAACAAAATTAGCTGAAAGGTAATACAAGGATATAACCTAGTTGAATTGAATTAACTCTTGTTTCTATGTGGGTCAACAGGAGAGCTCTGTGTAGAGGTAAGGATTTAAGGCAACGCTACAGCTAGGAGCCAAAAAGATACAGAAGCCTTGACTCTGGAAAGACCCAGCTCCCCCTCTGGTCTCCTCCTTCACTCAATAAAATAAGAAAAAAAGGAGAGGGAAAGGTGAAAGATAGAACCTTGGGATCTGAATACAAAATCTGAAGGCAGAGAGGTTGGTTTTCTGCTCTTCTACCAGCCTTAAAATGGTGACTTTATTCTGTATAGAGCCCTTTCTTCTACTGTTCACATAGTTTACCTGGTGCTACATCAGATGAGTTGTTCCATGAAAATGTAGAAATTATTTGCATTTAATATCATAAATTAACTTTTTGTTGGTGTTTCCGCAATTGTTATCTAATTCTTATTTCACTTCTGCACTATGTATCACAAGTCCAAGTATGGAGAGTGAGGAGACAGATAAGTAATTCCACTAATCACTCCCTGGCTGACTGTACAATGCCTCAGTTGTTTTCTTTTCCAGAGCTATTCCTTGTGAATAACTTAAACTATGCTAAAAATGAAGTGAGCAAAAAGCAGAATACACCAAACACCATGGTTGGCAGAAAGCTGGACAACACATGAGAGCCTGTCAAATATGCTATATTAATAAAACAAAAAGAAACCTCAAGTGGCAAAATGGTTGGCTCTGGGACAAAATAGTGGTATTTAATCCCTTAAAAACAAACAAACAAACAAAAAAACCCCACCCCAAATCTGTGAACACTGCTACAACTACTTGCCTTCTTACATTTAAAGTTTAAAAATATATTTCTGCTGTGGAAGAATGAAGACACTGAAGCTGGTGCATTCTACAAGCCAAGCAAGAAGAGATTTCTGATTACCATGTTCTTTCCTTACTTGTGTAAGTAACTTATATTTTTCTGTATATTTCAAACTTATTTTTATTAGTACGAACATGCACTGGTAGATATCGTCAAGAGATGAGTATGTTTCCCTGGGACTGTTAGGGAATCGCAGGAGTGAGGCTGCTCCACAGGGAAGGTAAGTTGAGATCCAGTGGTGTCCCCAGTACAGCTGGATGATATGAAATGAAGAAATAGACTCAACAGCAAGGATTCTCACTGTTAAGCAGGTATTCCTTTTTAGCGGCATTGGGCAGCACTGGGGATAAGTCCACCATAAGTGTTGCTGCCCATTACAGAATTCCGAGCGGATTATATTCTTACTAGTGTTACATATTCATTATTTCTCTTACAGATAATTAGCATAACTACACCTAATCCAAAAAATGATTTATAGTGTGTTCAGTCTCTTATTCCACAGTCTTTGCAGTAATCTAGCGTCCTTTGCTGGTACTACACTTCCCTTTTTGGTGGTCTTCTCTTCCTTGGGTGGTCTTTTGATAGTCTTCCTCACTTGTCCTTTGGATGAACTTTCCACACTGATGCATGCTCAGTAGGTAGATGCTCATTATAAGTGATTTATAGGTACCAAGATTGCAACTCTGGCCCGCTCAGCCATCTTGAACACCTGTTAGTCTTGAGTTGAAGATATGTTGGACACCTTGCTTCTTTGTTTTGTCCACCCTTATCAGGGAGGCTCGCTCAAACCAGTCTTGCTTATCATTCCCACTGCACCCCTGCTGTGGTCGTTAATATCACAAAATAATTGCAAGCAAAGCACTCTGTTAGTAGCCATCTTAGCATACATACATACACTGCTTCTGTTAGTATCTAACTCAGCACACACACACTATACAAGTAACCAAACCAGGGCTGAGGCCCTGCTTCAGATAAACACCCAGATTAGCGTGCAGGAGAGCGGAGCAAGATAGCGGCAGCAACAAGTCTCGTTGACAGGCCAGTGCCATCAGACAAAGTCAAGGTAAGCACAGACAAAAGTCTAAGGTCAGCTCAGGAAAGCCAAACAGAAATTTGACATCAGCAGATGGCAGTACTGAAACCAGTTACATCTGTGACGCAGGTCAGGCATCCAGGACCAAAGGAGCACATGGAGTGGTGAGGTCAGTCTAGGGAGCTAAGCCTTTGGGAGGACAGAGGGCCTTGACAGGAACTTGTTCTAGAACTACTTGGAAAGTTTGTATTTACTATCATGGACAGATGTCACACAAAACACATTTGTTCTAGTGTAGACTCACAAGAATTTTGCTTTGATTTGTCTTCATTGACAGGATACCAACAGACCCTGGGACATCACTGTGACTTCAGGAAAGGAGAAACCACAGTAGCATTAAACACCCTCTCACAAACTTACATGCTCAGAAGTGCTACACCACATAAGAATGAGGTCCATTGCACTACAGAGTGTGCATGGAAAAGTACGGCTATGAAAAGTATACTCCTTCAAAAATCTTATGAATATAGTTTCCTCAAAATCTTCCAATTTCTTTTGGCTTTTTGATCTTTGTACCTTCTCATCCATAACTGGAAATGCCAAATTGGGCAAATTCTTAAGTCATTTGTCCTTGTTAGTTTGTAGCCTGAATAAAATACTGCTGTGTTTTATTATTTCATGTTAAGCTTTGTCTCTGTTCTACAGAAAAAATAATCTTAGTTTTTCTTTATACTCTAATATTTATTTTCTAGATACAGAATTTTAAATCTTGAAATGTTATTATTGCTTTAATTAGAACATATAATATATGAATTCAATACTGAGTATATTTAAGAGATCATTTGAAAAATGATTATTTTTATAAAATACAGTTCCGTGAAGCACTATGGAAATTGATAAGATGAGAATTTTCTCAATGACAGAAGCCAAAGATAAATTTGCCTGCACATACGGTTTAGTTTCCACCAAGATATGCAGAAGTGATCTCTATATATGTGACTGGTAGGATTATTCTTAGTATTGCATATACACAATATTTCACTTTCATTTTTCTGAAATTTTATTTATTTAATTATTTTTAAGGTGTAGTAGACCAACAAAAAGCACTTTACCTGTGGTATGCCTGGAATTGTCTCATACACTTGCAAGATAACATCATTGCAAAGGCAACAAACTGAAGGCTGGAGACTTGGTGGAGGAGGGAGTCCTGTGAACAACAGGATGGCCTTACCCTGTCCAGTTTTGTTGTGAGAAGTTTCGGCTGCAAACTTGTTTTTGACAAACTTGTTTATTGCAAACTCACTTGTTTACGACCTTACAGCACCCCTGTAAATCTAGAAGGTATAAAAGGATGTCTGAAAGAAGCCTGTGGGCTTCGAGACTTTGATACTTTGAAACTTCAGGATGAGTACACTCACAGACCAAGGATCCCACCATTGGCAGGACCAACAATGGAACCCAGATCAGTGATATCTTTCTCTGTTCATCTCTCTCTCTCCTTGTCCCTTTTTCTTTCTCTCACTCCACCCCCATCTCTCTCTCTCTCACTCCACCCCCTTTGTCTCCTTTTTTTCCTTTTTCCCTTGTAAAATTGTTAAGTAATGCAAGACTTATTTTGATTTCTTATAAAGTCGCATGGTTTTAGCCACACAGCTTAGACAGATATAATTGTAAGAGTATCAATACTTTTAAGATAAATGTAGTACAGAGATTCTCATTAAAATTGATGATTGTTTTTGGACCTTGAGTGTCAGTTTCACCTTAATCTAACGAGGATTTATAAATCTGGTCACTCCTTCCTCCCTTCACAGGTAGGATGTGACATAAAGGGATATTCTTCTGCTATTGTTAGTATCTGCAGTAATCTTTTGAATATACAAACATGAACACGCTCCTCAATTATGCAAGGAGGGGAGGAAAAATGAAAAATTCTACCAAAATGCAAAAGGACCAGGATCCCCAAATCCTTTAGTATTACTTACTACGTGATTCGTATCTTTACAGGCAAGTAAAGAAAATTTGGCTTTACAGTGTAGCTTACAGTGCTGATGGTTAGAAGTCAATGAGCAACTTCCAGTCTATGGGGAAATTCAATTCACTTTTCCTTCTAAAGGGCATTATGCTATCTTATCTAATTACTCCCAGTATCTTCCCAGAGAAAATTAAAAATAAAATAAAATGGAATACAATAGAATAGTTGTAAAGGACTGTTTTGGAATCTTTTGTCTCAAAGCTTGCTGTGAGAACTCTTTTGTCTCAAAGTTTGCCCACCTGCCTGCTGCCCAAAGGCTTGCAGACCAGGGGCAATGAGAGGTAAGCAGCCACTAAACAGCCATCTAGAAACCTTTCATACCGGTGCCTTGAGGGAGGCAACCACCGAAGGAGATGAGCGAGCCCATCCGTGCCCGTTCGTGTGATAAGTGACATACCTGGGCGCCCAGGAATGTCATGCTGGCTGAAAAGGAGGATAAGAAGACCTCCTCCAACGGGGGAAATGCTCGCTGCCTACGAGCTGCCTGGAGCTGCCTACCTGCTACTATCTGACTGATGCCTAATTGATATCTGGCTGGTGTTTACCTGGTGCTGGTATGCCCTGCTGCTTGACACATGAGGTCCTGCTGCCCTGCTACCTGATGCATGCTTGTTGCTCCTGCTTCCTGCCTGATGGTTCGATGCCTGATGATGCCTGATGCCTACTGCCTGAAGCCTGTTCCTGTTTCTCCTGATGTCTGCTCCTGCTGCCTGCCGCCTGAGACCTGATGGCCTGATGCCTGCTGCTGCTACGGCTTCCCCTGCGCTCTCGCTCCTTCACTCCCACCAGGGCCTGAAAATATTCCTGGACCGACACAAAGGCGTAGGATCCATGGTGGTGACTGTCCCTGCTTTTTTATATGTAACCTTCACTCTTACTTCCTATCTTTTACTATTACCTGCTTCCCCATCCCCATCTCCCTCACTGATCAGAATTTCTATTAAACTGGTCGGACAACACTTGACCTTGTTTGTGTCTCAGTCTCACTCTGGGTATATATTAAAGAATCTCCCCTCACTCCAATAATTGGAGCAGGACAATAGTTCAGTTGGAAGGGTTCTACGAAGATCATTATGTCCAATTAGTTGCATGATCACTTCAGAGCTAACCAAAACCAAAAGCATATTATTAAGGACATCATCCAAATACTTCTTTGACAGGTATGGGGCAAGAAAAAGAAAAAAATGAAAAAGTGACCAACATCAGGCTCCTATTTAAATTGGCACCACCCTTGGAATTATTGACTAGGTCTTATTTGATGATAATGAGATCTTAAACACCTAACTCATATTTTAAAACTAGATAACTACACTGGAATGCCTAAACTAAAATTCCCAATTCTTGAGTCAAGTAAAGTTAAAAGGAACCATTTTATCTCTCTGAGATAAAACATTGGGACATGTTTCTGCATAGCTTTTTGCCTTTTTTTGGGGTACATTTTGTTCAGCAATTGAAAGCGAAATTGACATAAATCACAGTTTTGAAGTTGCACCTTAGGCTAGATTTCACTTTCAGCCTTTTATCTACAGAAGTTGTCCTTCTATAGTAATTAACCATCTACAACAATTACCAAGGAATCTAAATTTGAGAAATCAGAGCCTGTTTCTGCTCTCTTTTACCTGTGGACATTAACTAAAGGTAACTTACATCATCCATTTTTGTTACAGATCTATATGAAGAGATAACACGAATTTTCCCATACTTTGCATAAAACCACATATGGAGCAAAATGCTGGAGTTCTAGGACTGCTATAGGATTTCTGCTTTGCAGGCATTAGGAAAGTGGGTGTTTGTAAGTAAACAAAAGACCTTAACCTGAAAAAAATCATCTGAAAAAAGAAAGAAATCTCTAAAGATGATTTGTTAGGAATTATGAAAAACTGACAAAATGTGTCTAAAAATAAAAAGCACTGGTAATAAAATACATTCAATTTATTTCACATTTCTGCAGTGAAATAATAATTCAGGTAAGTGAATTTTCATTCATTTAATTTTATTTTCCCCTGTTTATCAACAATCAGATTACATTCCTGGTGGGTGATGTAGTTATTAGCGCCGGTGTGTTGTTCGTACTTTATACCACAGATAGACAATGTAGTGCCTATTTTCAGAATAGGATTTTTAAATGAAAATTAAAGATGTGTAAGGCAGTCATTTCTTTACCTGCCACATGAGAATGAGAACAGGCTTAGTGAGAAACAAAAGGCTTGTTGTTGAAGACATTGTGTTCTGTTGTTTCCAACAAGAAAAAAGTCCTGGTATAGCTTTCATGTTACTAGCTCTCAGTAATCAAAGAGTGTTTCAGGAGGAACAGAACAGAGATCTTATTTCATATAAGTGGATTTGCTTAGAAATTTTTTCTCTGTATTCCAAAGCACTCCATTAAGCTTTGAAAATCCTCAAGATTTAGCTGAGGGGCTTGGATAAGTTAAAGAGAATGGACTTTAACTGAAAGAAATTAAGAAAATATTAAATATAAAATAATTTCATCTTTAATTGTTGATTCTGTTTAGCTTCTTAAAAATTCACTAGAGTCTTTATGAATGGAAATGTAAAATTCCGTTGTGAAAATTCTCATTATTACTGACATATCCACTCCATCACAGCATTCAGTCTAAAAATGTATGGCAATTTGTCTTGGTACTTACAAAAAATAAATAAGTTTTTTGCTGCTTTCCTTCAATATACATACAATGTGGTAGGCTGCCTAGGCTACAGTTATTTATTAGAGACATTTTGTCTATTAGGGTGTTTATTTATTCATTATTTTATTTCTTTATTTATTTGGGAGTTTTACTGAGAATGTCACAGAAAGACTGAGGTAGGAAGATGCTTTATGACTCCTGAACTGTTTTCTAGGTTTTTTGGTGTGGCTGTTTCTTCCTTTCCCTCTTTCTTTTTTTTAGAATAAGTGAATAGGGAAGATATACAAAGAAAATATGTTACAAATAATTCTAAGTAATGTTCATATAAAATTATAGAGTTGTGAACAATAAATTAATTAGTAGAATTCATATGCTAGAGGAGCTAACATGCATATTTGAGAAAGAATAAAAAAAACGGCCTCTCAGGGAAAAAAAAAGAATGTTTAAAAACAGACCATTTTTGTGATTGGTAGCAGGGAATCTGAGAACTCACCTGTTCTAGCTAAAATATGGAAGCTGACATGTATTTCTGTCAATATGAAAACTGCCTTCAGTATACCTGCAATGCAGATTCAGGTCATGACATATTCCAAAACAAATCTTGTAATCACCAAATTATTTTAAATCTCTAGATAAATATCTTTTCATTCTTTCCTACTGTTCATGCTGTTATGAAGTCATAGAATCATAGAACATCCTGAGTTGGAAGAGACCCACAAAGATTATTGAGTTGACATACAGGGCAACCTAAGAGTTAAACCATAGGAGCATTGTCCAAAGGCCTCTTGAACAATGACAGGCTTGGGACTGTGATTACCAACCTGTGGGCCTTGCCATCCTGTCAGTGAAGAATTTTTTCCTAATGTCCATTCTGAACTTTCTCTGATTCAGTTTTAACCCATTCCCTCATGTCCTACCAGTGAGATAGACTGGTGAGCTAGTTACGATGACAGACAAATTAATGAAATCTACTTCTTTCCATTTGAGTTTCCTCCCTGATTCTGTTTGATGAAAAGCAGAGAGTTCAGGCTCAGAATAGTGCAGAGAGAAGCCATATGATTACCCAGGGTAATTCCTAAAGTTGCTCTTCCTAAAGATGGACCTTGGACTGGAGAATTTCAGTAATAGCTATAATGTGGCACTTTGAAAAAGGAGCATCTTATGCTTTTCCTGAAGTGGTCATTGCTGAAGATGATTCTGAGCTAGATACGCTGTAGGCTTGAAGTAGCCTTGATCTCCTTACGTAAAACTGTGACCTTCATCTGCAAAATCTTTACTGGCTCATCTGAAGATGTAGAGTGAAACATTTCAAAAATATTAACAAAGAATTATATAGCTATGGTTTTGTAGACATCTTTTTTCTTTCCTACAAACATGCTCTGGTTATATAAGCATAACTTTGTTAAATCTCTTACCTGCATAAAGAGGAAACCAGAGAGCAACTGCATCACGTGACTACCTGAAGAAGAAGGATATGACCTACATCAGCTGCTTGTGTTTGTGTGTTTTTCTGTACGCTGTATTGAAATAATATTTTTAAAGGAGTAATTAAAGGGGTAAAAGTTATTGTTCTCTTCTACCACTGACAGAGGTTGGTAAATTATGCTTCAAGGAGGGTTCACTGGTTGGAAGTTTACCACAATTACTGAGAGACTGAGGAAAAAAGGTGGAAGAAAGAGAAGAAAACAGCTGCTTTTAAAAATGTTGTAGCAACTACTTGACTGCATTATAAAACAAGTGACATGAAGGGATAGCAGGTTTGAACGCTAAGAAGTCTTACAGTGATTTGCTCTTTTCACAAGAGGGTGGTCCCAGTGGGATGAAAAATTAGTAATCTAAACTATAGTTTGCTATAAAAACATCTAGAGCTTTAAATAAGCTGTTGTCTTAGTCATCATCATAAAGCTACTAAGTAAATTAGTTTACATCTTTGTCAAAAAGGAATTTAATTACAAAGCTTTAATCGTGGCAATGCCACTTGAAAGGAAACTAAACTGTGACCAGAAGTGTGTATATTCTTGTCCTTCTCTTACCAATAACATTTTCCTTTCTTAAGGAGTTTTTGTTTCTCAAGTAAGTTGCACATTTGAACTTTTATTCATTTTTTTTATGCACTTGAGAGGAATATGCACTTACATGAGCTTGATCATGGAAGTCAAAAGAATTTTTTTCCTTTTGTATCTTAACAGCTTAATATGAAGCCCTAAGTAAAATTACAGATTACTAGATTTCTAACAAGAGAGAAAATAAAAAAAATAATTATTCTTTGAGGACCATGTGGACATAAATTCCTTTCCTGATAAATTTATCCCTATCATAGAAATTGAACATAAAAAATCATCCTTATGAGGAATATATAGGGCAATAGGAATATCATGTCCTTCATATTATCTGCTGTCCTTCTTTACCACATATTTAATCTTTTCATAGAATCATAGAATGGCCTTAGTTGGAAGGGACACCAAGGATCATCAGGTTCCAACCCCCCTGCCTCATGCAGAGCCACCAACCTCCAGATCTGGTACTAGATCAGGTTGCCCAGAACCCCGTCCAACCTGGCTTGAACACCTTCAGGAACGGGGAATCCCCAACCTCTCTGGGCAGCCTGTTCCAGCACCTCACTACTCTCTCAGTGAAGAACTCCCCCCTGACACTCAATTTAAACCTTCCCTCCTTCAGTTTAAAACCATTCCCCCTTGTCCTGTCATTATCTACACTTGTAAAAAGTTATTTTCCCTCCTGTTTATAATCTCCCTTCAAATACTGGAAGGCTGCAATGCGGTGTCCCCACAGCCTTCTCTTCTCCAGGCTGAACAAGCCTAGCTCCCTCAGCCTGCCTTCATAGGGGAGGTGCTCCAGCCCTCTGATCATCTTTGTGGTCCTCTTCTGGACCATCTCCAACAGCTCCACGTTTCCTGTACTGGAGCCCCCAGACCTGGAGGCAGTATTCCAGATGGGGCCTCACGAGGGCAGAGTAGAGAGGGACAATCACCTCCCTCTCCCTGCTGACCACCCCTCTTCTGTTGGAGCCCAGGACACTATTGGCCTTCCGAGCTGCAAGAACACAATGCTCACTGATGTTAAGCTTTTCATCTACCAGGACCCCCTGGTCCTTCTCCGCAGGGCTACTCTCAAGGAGTTCCTCCCCCAGTCTGTATATATATCTGGAATTACTCCAATCCAAGTGCAAGACCTTTCACTTTGCTTTGTTGAACCTCATCAAGTTCACATGGGCCCACCTTTCAAGCTTGTCAAGGTCTCTGTGGATGGCATCCCTTCCTTCTGCTGTATCAACTGCACTAGTCAGCTTGGAGTCATCAGCAAACTTGCTGAGTGTATTCAATCCCATCATCGATGTCATTGGTAAGGATGTTAAAGAGCACTGGTCCCAAGACAGACCCCTGGGGGACACCACTCTTTACCAGCCTCCACCTGGACATAGAGCCATTTATCACAACCCTCTGTCTGTGGCCTTCCCACCATTTTCTCATCCACTGAATAGTTCTCCCTTCAAATCCATAACTCTTCAATTTAGAGGTAAGGATGTGGTGGGGGACCATGTTAAAGGCCTTGCACAAGTCTAGGTAGATGACGTCAGTCACCTTTGCTTTGTGTACCGATGCTGTCACTCCATCATAGGAGGCCACCAGATTGGTCTGGTGAACCTTGGTGAAGCCGTGCTGGCTGCTCATCCCTCATGTGCCTTAACATGTTTTCCAGGAGGATCTGTTCCATGATCTTCCCAGGCACAGAGGTGAGGTTCACTGACCTGTAGTTCCCTGGGTCCTCCTTCCTTTCTTTCTTATAAATGGAAGTGACATTTCCCTTTTTCCAGTCACCGGGAACTTCACCTGGCAGCCACGACTTTTCATATATGATAAAGAGTGGCTCAGCAGCCACATCCGCCAGCTCCTCCAGGACCCTGGGATGCATGTCATCCAGCCCCACAGACTTGTAGATATTCAGTCTCATGAGGCAGTCTCACCTTTGCTCTTAAAAATGTATATACGTGTAATATATATTTGATTTCCTTATGTAATTATGTCATTACAACACAGGCAATATATTGCCACACGTTATTATATATAATAACAATATACATATTGCTAATCATTAAAAATATAATTTATTAATATTTATCTTATACTACATAATTTTTAACTTTTAAATTTTATTTGCATTATTTATTATTTTTAGCTCTAAATAAATGAGTAGAGTTGCTAGAAAGGCTGAAGTCCAAACTGATAGTGCCTGTCTTGAGAGAAGGCAGGAAAGTCTGACTGTGTCAAAATTCCAGTTTTACTGTGGTACTACAGATCTGAGTAGATCTGTGTGAATATTTCATATTTGTGGATCAATATCAAAACTGAAGAAAAAAAAAACAACACAAAAACAAGACCATACACCAAATCAAATGAAAGACATAGCTGAAATTTGCCATATAAATATCCCGTCAAAAACTTTTCAGTAGTACTGGCAGCAAGTTTGTCAAACTTTTGAAGACCCTGGTTAGTAAGATCTGAAGAACTGAAAAACTTTTTCTATTGCTCCCAGTGTTTTCCATCAAAAGTATTTGGGAATTCGATGATTTTTTTCTTTTTTCTTTTGCCCCCCCCTTTTTTTTTTTTTCCAGTTCTCTTGGAATTGTGTATTTCTGGTAAAAAAATGTCTAATTCCCCAAATCTTTTTGCTGTGCTGTAGTCTTGAAACAAAATTGATTGTTATACAACAAGCAGAAAAAGCTCTAGGCTACTCCAAATAGTTTTGGTTTTAAAAAGGTGTTCAGACGTTCTTGCAAATGCCTTGGAGGTCTGAGGAGAAGGAAAGAAAGAGGAATGATTATCAAATACTCACATAAGAAACTGAAACAACAAGCTGAGGCTGCTGGAACTCCTGCTTGTATTAAGCCTCTGAATGCAATGCAGCTAGGCAGCTGCTTTGCACCCGGAAAAGTTCATTCATTATGATCTCAGTAAGCAAGGCACCTGAAAGGTATCAGTTAAGATGATATTTATTAGATTTAGGACTATAAGAAAAGAATGGGATGAGGTTCAACTAGGCCAAATGCTGGATCCTGCACTTTGGTCACAATAACCCCATGCAATGCTGCAGGCTTGGGGCAGAGTGGCTGGTAGACTGTGCAGAGGGAAAGGACCTGGGGGTGTTGACTGATGCTCGGCTGAACATGAGCCGACAGTGTGCCCAGGTGGCCAAGAAGGCCAATGGCATCCTGGCCTGCACTGCAAATAGCGTAGTCAGCAAGAACAGAGAGGTGATCATTCCCCCGTGCTCAGCTCTGGTGAGGCCACACCTTGAGTACTGTGTTCAGTTTTGGGCCTTTCACTATAAGAAAGACATTGAGGCCTCGGAACTTGTCCAGAGAAGGGCAACAAAACTGGTGAGGGGTCTAGAGCACAAGTCTTATGAGAAGTAGCTGAGGGAGCTGGGATTGTTTAGTCTGGAGAAGAGGAGGCTCAGGGGAGACCTCATTGCACTCTACAACTTCCTGAGGGGAGGTTGTGATGAGGAGGAGGTCGGCCTCTTCTCCCAGATGACTAATGAGAGGATGGGAGGGAACAGCCACAAGTTGCGCTAGGGTAGATTCAGGTTAGATGTAAGGAGAAACTTCTTCTCTGAAAGAGTAGTCAGGCACTGGAACGGCCTGCCCAGGGAGGTGATAGAGTTACTGTCCCTGGCGGTGTTCAAGAAGCATCTGGATGAGGTGCTACAGGATATGGTTTAGTAGTTTAGTGGGTAGTGATGGTGAGACAGTTGGACTAGATGATCTTGTAGGTCCTTTCCAACCTAGTGTTTCTATGAGTCTATGATTCGATGAATAATATGGTTAATCTTATGCTTGGTTAGAGACTAGGAGCCCCAAGTGGGGTAGATTAAAGAGAACACCAAATCTATGCTCAGCACCCCTGTGTTGATCCTGTCCATAGCAGAGGTTTTCCCCTTTTGGTCATTCAAGCTATTATAGGATTTTCTTACAAGGAAAAAATCCTGTCATTTCTACAGTTGAAACAGAAACCATGTTCTCATGAGAGGACAGCACTGTCAGATAAAGGAAAGGCCAGCTGGTGGCGCAGTCAATGACATCAAGTTGGAGATGCCTGCAGCTCCTCCATGACAAGGAACCAGCTGAGCGTGCCTTGGGGCCACCAGGTTTGTGTGGCACGGCATAGGCCTGAATACTATGCTGCAGGTGCAGCATGGCACAACACAGGCCTGCGTCCACTCAGGTTAGCTATGCTGTGGATTGCTCCCTCCTGGATATACATGGATCACTCAGAAGCTCCCATAGTATGCATGGTGCTGTGCTGACTGGACAGCTCATCCCAAGTCACCACAGAGCTGTGTTTGAATGGTGTTGCTGCTGAGCAAAGAGACTGGTCCTGAAGACTCTGAGCATCCATGCTCAAGACTTTCTCAGTCTTCCATTACCGAGAGAAATTAGAGAAAGCCAGGTAGTATTGTAAATGCATTAGGAGAATGTTACAACATATGGCATGAAACGTAATGTTTTGTAGAGCTGGATTGTTTTAATGAATCTTTTTTTCTCCTACAAGCCATTGTATTACATCAGAAATCACCAGTTGGATTATTATCTAATGGATGTTTGACAGCCTACAAAATCTTGTTTTGCATCTTCTGATGTTTTTTAACAGACATAAAAATGGCAAGATATATAAAAATTTTAGAAAGATGCAAATGCTGTTGACAAGTTATGCTGATATTTCCACTGGCTTCAGAGCAGATCCAGAAATCCTGTAGGGTACTGAGCCATGAAAAGCTTCAAGGTGTGAACATGTACCATTATTCCCATAATGCAAATCAAATTCCAATTTTGCACCAGTTATCGTAGCCAAAATTGATTTATCTAATGATTTCCCTGAAGCCTTATAATATCCTCTAGGCCTCACTGTTTTAGAAACTTGTGTAATAGCTTTAGGACAGATGTCCTCATTTTTTTTGAAGAAATTCTGAAACTACAGACGCGAAAAGTCAGCAATGAAGAGACACAATAGCTAGAGGCAAAACTTTTACAGGTATATTCAGTTTATTACAGATGTTATTCCTTTTGTTCAAAACCCCCTCAATTTGGTGAAGCTTCCCAGAACAGTTTTGGCTGAAAAAAATAGTACAAGAACACAGTAGTTTTAGCTTTTTCTGAAAATTACAGTAGTTAAAATGCTCACCCAGTATCCTAGAAACAAGATTCGATTTGCTTTTCTGGTTATACAGTAAATCTGTATCTTCCTTTCCTTGAGAGAAGTCCCTGGTCACCCCACTAAAAACTGTTCTGGTAGATAGTATACTCTGACTCTATTGTAAATTACTTACTTATTGTAAATAAGCCCCATTTACTTTAAGTACTGATTGAAGACTGGAATCCATACATTCCATTAACTTGGCAAATACACACTTTAAAACCAGCAGACATTCCTTCTGCTTTTGTCCACATTTATTTATTTTGAATAAAGTTCAACCTTCACTGGAACAATTCAGAACTGTTGTATTTCTACAGTCAGTATTTAACAAAAAGGTCAGTACTAACATGTGATAAAATATATCGTTCAAAAATTCCTCAGACAGTAGAAGAAAAGTATATTCAAAAATTTTTATTTCTTTCTTCCTCTTTCTTCCCTTTCCTCTTGCTTTTCATTTTCCATTCCATTTCAGGTTAAATTAAATTTTAATGTTAAGCATAAAAATTATGCTCAACTGCTGAATAGAAGATATCAATTAATTGAAAAATCAGTTTACACATTCATAAATGTTTATCAAATGATGAAATCAAGATCATAACTCCATTTTAATAAGCAGTGTACAAACATGAATAGGTGTTACAACTTTCCTAAACTTTATAGTCTGAGTCTGTGCTTTCAGGTTGGATTTGTATGAAATATTTAAACAAGAGGAGATCTTTCCCGCTTATCTCTTTTCCCGCATAAAATCAGAAAATAAAATATGTTTGTGATTACCTTATACAGAATACATACCGTGCACCAGCATCTTTTCACTACACTGACTAGGTTGTTTAGGAAAATCAGAGGGTAAAGTAGAAACTTTCCCAACATGCCCATCCTCAAAGCAGTGACTCTCTGAGACTCAGAGGAATGGAAATCTCAAAACTTCTTTGATATTCCCATGTCTTTGAAGTTTTGGGCAATGACAAGGTGACCACTGTATATATCAATGAATAATGGCCTTGACCTGACTTAGACTTCAGATAGGCTTCTTCAGTGGTACAGCTTTCTGAAAATGTATACTTTTCAATGTTTTATGTATCATATATAGTTTTAGATGTTTGAAGTCTGCCAGAGAACATTTTTTTTTAAGATCTGAATACTTTTTCTACTAAAAATCTCTTGTTCAGCAAGGCTTGTAATCCAAATTTCAAGTTTCCTCATTCAGTGGTGTATTGTGTGTATACAATGATACTATGATTCTATGATTCTATTTGTTACCTATCAATCACATTTTACCTTGTGCTTTGCACTGACAACCTTATTTTGGATCCCAATTTACTTAGGATGTTCTAATGTTATGAGCATTTCCTTTCACTTTAATACATCAAAAGTTTGACACACGGTTAAGTATTTCACAGAATTCTATATCTCTAACTGGTATGCTCACAGAATGAACCATATCTTCTAATTTGACTCTAATTTCTCAGGACTGAATTTATTTGGCCCTTTCCTTCTTAACTTCTTACCATTTTGTCATACAAAAGAATTTTGCCAGCATGTGGAAGACTTTCTTTTTCATGAAGAATAAATATTTTAGCTTCTTAAAATATCATTATAAATTTTGTTCAGACGTCTAGCTGAATGGCAGAAGAAATAAATATATGAATTACTATTTGAAATTCTGTAAAAAGTAGAAGCACATTAATTAGATTTAAACACAGAGTTTGTAGACTTATTTTTAGAAGAAAACATAGATTATTGTCAATTGATTATCATCTTAGTTTACTTTAGAAGCACTTTGGTTTATCAACACAGGGCTACTTTATAAAAATCTCTATAAATTAGAATCATTTGGATTTTCAAGTGAGAACATTAACTGCAATGGATGTTATATGTAAAACACATAACATTTCATAACTCTATCATTATATGAAATTATTTCTTTCCATTTTTTCTTATTACACCAAAGTCACTTAAAAACCATAAAACTAGGTTCTGTCATTCTCCTGTAATGAGTAAAGTTCCTAATGTTAGATAGGGTCCATCCAATACACAGTTGTTTACAAAATCCTTTTACAGTTCATTAAAATTAATTTTCTTGTACACTTGATGTAAGTAAGCAGTTTTCAAGTAGACAAGCAGAGAGATGTTCTTCTGATCATTCTACCAAAAATTTTTGGCCAGCTCATGACAAGAGAAAGGAGACCTAGATTTCAGTTTAGAGTCTCTACAACCGCATTACAAGTTGCCATAAATTTTCCCAGAAAAGAAAACAACAGATGTTTCCAGAGCTGTTTCTAAGTATTTTGTTGCAAATACATTAGCACATGGTTGCATTCACACAGCACACATTGAATCTATTGCTATTTCAATATTTGTTTTATCTGTAATTCATTTTTTGCCATCTGAACTATGAGCAAATAGTTAATTTTTTTACAAAACATCTAAAAATGAGAGGAGCACTAAAATCCATACAAATGATTTCAGAGTGAAGTAAAATCAAAACTATGGCAAAACCAAAATACAACAGCAAACCTCAGAGTGATTAGGAAATTATTGGATTGGTCAATGTATTTAAATATATATATTTCATCAAAGAGATATCAGAGTGGCACCCTTACAGGATAACATGGTCATCAGAAGAAAATATCAACTATGTAAAGTATATTAATCTAGATGAAAAAAAACACACAACAGTGTCATTGTCTGAGACCTGAGAGTAGATAAATGCAATTCAAAAATGTATGTATGAACATATGAACATGTATCATGCATGTGGTAACCACAGAAAAGGAAGAAGTCAGTTCTATATTTCTACGTGTCTTCACCTTAAAATTGAGTAATTCTCTGAAAGAAAGTAAAAAGCACTACTCATTGAATTTGACTGGCTGAAATTATATTGCTAGCAAAAATACAGGTAAACATACAAGATTTAAAGTTCCCAGTTAGCTGGTTTATACTGTCTCTATATTTTCCTAATTTTCAGTCCAGTCTTTCATCTATACCCCTTTAACCACAAATTTACACTGTTACCCGAGTACATTTTGCCACAAATCTAACATTTGTTCACCAGAACTCACAATTTACAAGTCCAAGTTCAAAGAAAATTAAAATTCCGCCTTACAGTACTCCTCCAACACTGAGGATAAAAATGCTTCAATCTCATTGACTGTAAACTAAGAAATCAGTTCAAGAAAACTTAAGTTTTCAGGATACTATTGTAGATATGTTTTATTCAATGACATTTGCAGATCATAATAAACTAGATGTTGCCCTTATTGAGGAGGATCAGAGATTACATTCTCTGAACTGAGTGTGACATCCACAGTCAGCTTTGCTTTGAAAGGAAATAAGTCCATTCCCCATACATGACTTGGTACTATCCTTTGTGTATGGCCCAGACCTAACACAGGAGTTGTGTTAGGTGACACACAGAAGTGTTTGCATTTGCAAATAGAACAGGAAAGAAAAAACCCTATGAGTAATGTAACCTGCTATTAGTACTATCTCTACCAAAAATTTTATTTGCTTATTATTTTAAAGTTATTTTTCCAAATTTAAATTATTTACTTGACATTTTGAGTCACATTTTGTTACCTTTGGTACCACTTTTTAGGCATTCATATTTCTATTATTTCCTTGATCCTTCTGGATCAGTTCCCTGTTCCCAGTTCTGTCCCCCATTCCCTTTAGATTGACATTGTTTCCAGGCTACGAAAGTGCTATCTCTTTCCCTATACAATTAATGAGGATGTTAAATAATACAGGTTTTGCTGCAGCTTCCTGTGATACTTCCCTGCAGATCTCAGGTCTAACAGTTCAGAAAATATATGTATTGCAGTTATGCTTGTTTTTCTTCAGGTGCTTTGCCTTTCATATAGCTGCTTTTATACCCACACAAATACAATTAATTATACTGACAAAAGCTTTTTACACACTATAAAATGGTCTAGCAAAATCTCAGGTAAGTCAAGCAAATTATTCTGCCATTAGTTAATTTATAAGCAAGTGCTTCAAAATTAATGCTTGCCTGGAAACCAATAATCTTTGGAATGTCTTTGCTTAATTATATAAGAATTCCACACCCCAGGTTTCCTAAGCCAGTGTTCTTTTACAGACTACTGAGGAGAGTCCTCTCTGGACAAATTAGAGGAATTTCTTTACCATCGAGTCGTAAAGTATTCCCTAGTTAAATAGTGTATGATGGCTTAGAGAATTGATGATGAATGTTTTGCTCCAGCACATTATTCTATGCAATAGTTCATAACAGGAGCACCTGGAGTCAGAGAATCCTAAAATTAATTGCAGACACGATATACCATGAGGCAAATTCTACTCCTTGAAGAAGAATATACATGTGGAAATATGTTTTATACAATTGATTTTGCATTAGTTTTCAGATGTCCTATCCCCTTGCTACTCTTTTCATTCTTATAGCAGGAGAAAAAAATTAAAGTCTTAACTGTTTTAGTTAAAAGAATTGATTATAACTATTTTGTGCAAGAATATGATATAGTTTTGGAATGGAATCTGACAGTGTCACTAGATGGAGCTGTCTCTTTGAAAAGAGTCTACTGCTGGAAATTCAGCTTTTGTTCCACCTATATTATACAGAATTTTTTTCTCATATTTGAGAAAAAAATAAAAGAAGGAAAGGATAAAGAGAAAAAAAAAAAGAAGAAACCACACAGGCAATATCATGATTTAAATTACTATGAAACAGAGCCTACAATTATTTCGAGTAAATATATATTGAAGGATTTTTTTATACAGAGTATTAACTTTATATCAAAGTACTATTGAGAATTTGAAATTTTTGTAAACTTTAAGTTACATGTAATTTACTTTTAATTTCATTGCTATAAATGATGCAGTTGCACTACATAGTGCTACTTTTATAGTACTCCCCTTCTCATCACAGATACTTCAAAGAGGAATATTGAACAATGGTAGAACATTAGATTAGATTTAGTTCATACTGTAGTTCATTGAAGTCCATACTGTTACTGTGTGCTTCTGTCCTACAGCTACTGCTGCTTGGAAGCTAACAACTCAACATCTATCTTCTTTATGAAGGTAATTGTAGTAATTTGGTTTGCAAACGATAGAATGATGTGGAAACACACCATCTAAAGCTAGTTCCAATTAGAACCAAAAGCTATGACTATTTGTGGAAGAAACTTTTCTTGCAAGAGGTTACTAAAGTTTGTTAATTCAAAATAATTAAGAAGGTTTTGTATTTAGACCCAAAACAAGTTCTGTGGATTTATGGAGACTTGGAAGGAATGACTTTTAGTGAGTCTCATGTAAAATTTTCCATAGGATGACTGAGTTTTACAAGATCTTGTCAGAGGCAAAAGAATAGAAATAGGAAAGCTGGCTGTGAAACAAAAAGTNNNTCCCAAGGATTACTCCCCCTTTTTTTTTTTCCCCTCTTTTTTTTCTTTCTTTTTTTTTTTCTTTTTTCTTTTCTGGGGTTTCCAAGGAAGGTTTCCACAAGTCATGCCAGATGTCTTTCTTTAGCACTACATTACTACTCTCTGAATCCACTGAAAAGCAAGACCTCTCTTGGCTAGCATTGAGAGAGCTACAGCCATTTTTCAAAGCAAACAGAAAAGATAATGAAATCCATAGCTAATTTCTTTACATCCTAGCAAAAAACAGATTTCAAAAGTTACCAGTGTGTGGCTAGACTGTCAAGTCATGAGGAATACCATGTATTGAAATGCTCTGACTTTCATGGAAAATCTTTCTTTCTTTCCTGAAACAATTAAATGTCTCCTCTCCATCTTTCTTGGACATTGCTGTTTTCAAATATGTCCACATTCCTCATCTCACAAATCCATTTTGTATTGGAAAAGCTTCTGTTGGTGAACTCTGTATATCATTATCCATCTATGTGGTGCTTTTAGTCCCTGAGATAGAATTTTTAAATGACTAAAACAGTGCTTTGAAGAGAGCTCTGTTGTCAGAAGGGTGAGGCTCAGTTAGTGAGCTTTATGAACACACCTCAAATGTCTATTTAATCCATCTTAGTCTATTTGCACAGTATGGAAAATTTCTGGGGATTAAAAACCAAACAAATGACACAACAAAAAACAACAAATAAACAACAAACATCCTCCATCCTACCTCCAGCTTATCCAAAGGAAGTAGATTTTAATTCCAGACTAATAATAGATTAACAATGGATTTGGCTTTCTTCTATTAACTATACTGTGAAAATACATATTTTGTCTTAACTTTAATAACACTGCAATGCCATTCTAACTTCTATTGGCAGAAGAAAGTTATTACCATAATGGTAATAATTATAATGCCAATAATGGAAGACATTAGTTCCCTGTTTAAGGAATATATAACCTTCTTACATGATCTTTTTATATGATCTAATAGAGAACTATTTATATGGTCTAAGTTTTTGAAAAAGCAGAGAGGCAGTGGACTGTAAAAGTTATAGTGAAACCATTCATAATATGGTGCTCTAGGAAAATGATTAAGAGTTTTCATTTTCTATGTTTCAGAGAAAATAAAATATGCTAAAATATTTATGAAATAAAGAACTCCACAGAGTGTGATGAAGATAATACTGAAGACTGCAAGACTTCATTGCTATGGAAATCATGAAGTTATCTCTATTCTATTGCTTCCTCTGGCATGCACTAGTATGTGACACAGAGAAAGGCTGTCTGTCTTGCTTCAAATGAATTTTTGTTAGGCAAAAGTTACTTGGAAACAAAAGGACAAACTCTAAGGAAATTTTGAAGTTCATGAGTAACATGGAGGCAGAGGGGATTGTAAAAAGCTGAGGAACAGATATAAATTTCACAAGTAACTGTCATTCAAGCTCAGCGTCTCATATGGTTTTTCCTCCTATTAGAATACTCGTGAATAGAAATTACTAAACAACTTGATAAACTTAAAAAAAACAGTAAAAACTGTCCACATCACTGACATACTGAAAGCTTAATGCATGCTACATACAGTTCTGCACATGTAAACACATTACATTTATTTACATTAGTGTTTGTCACTAAAGATGAGCTAAAGTTAGAATATAAATTGAATTTAATGACTGTTCTATGTGCTTTAGTTTCAGTATGGATCTTGATTTTAGTTTGTACTAGTTAGANAGTTTCTCCTTAAGGAACTGAATTCATTAACTGTTTAAATAGTAAGTGATGATTAAAATACAGAGCAGTTCACTCAAAATGCCCATTGATTTAGTTCCATTAGATTTATACCCGAAGATTAAATTGTTTGCAGAGATCAGTGTAGTTATCCCAGTGACTGGCATCAGATAAAAATCTAAGAACACTGGTGAAATTTTTTTGGTTCAATTTCAAAAATGGCTTGAGTGAGTGTTTCTTGCCAAATTTCTGTTACAAGTAAGTCTTGGAGCTAAAGTTTGTTCTGAGTATTTGCTGGGATTTTCATATAATCAATATAGAGTCACACGTGTAATGCAAAGTCTTATGTGAAAGCAGAATACAAAACAGGAACACTAAATAAAGTAGCATAACTAGTATTCTTAATTGGCTTAGAGAGGTACAGCACATTGAAGATATTGAAGGCAGCAAAAAAGAAAACAGCATAAAAANATATAAATTGAATTTAATGACTGTTCTATGTGCTTTAGTTTCAGTATGGATCTTGATTTTAGTTTGTACTAGTTAGAAGTTTTTTGGAAGGTAGCCTACTGAAAGTTGAAAGGACAAAAATAAAGAAAGGGAGAGTGAGGAAAGCTTAGCTGTACTGGAAACTTACAAATGAAAGTAGTCTTCTGTTTTGTAAATGCACTGTATTTTCTGAGAGCAATGAATAGGTCTCTCTCTGAGGAATAAAATACCTGTAAGAATGCAAAAAGGCTTTTTTTTTTTTAATTGCTATGACATTAACATAACAAGCTTAAAACACTGGAAGTAGGTTAACGGGATTAATGTTTAGTTTTAGGTGATTAACAGACTACTTGCAGAGAAGTCTTATTCTTGGTATGTGAGAAAAAAATGAAAGTATAATGAAGTCTTGCATGAAACTGAGTTTCTCCTTAAGGAACTGAATTCATTAACTGTTTAAATAGTAAGTGATGATTAAAATACAGAGCAGTTCACTCAAAATGCCCATTGATTTAGTTCCATTAGATTTATACCCGAAGATTAAATTGTTTGCAGAGATCAGTGTAGTTATCCCAGTGACTGGCATCAGATAAAAATCTAAGAACACTGGTGAAATTTTTTTGGTTCAATTTCAAAAATGGCTTGAGTGAGTGTTTCTTGCCAAATTTCTGTTACAAGTAAGTCTTGGAGCTAAAGTTTGTTCTGAGTATTTGCTGGGATTTTCATATAATCAATATAGAGTCACACGTGTAATGCAAAGTCTTATGTGAAAGCAGAATACAAAACAGGAACACTAAATAAAGTAGCATAACTAGTATTCTTAATTGGCTTAGAGAGGTACAGCNTTCTTAATAGGCTTAGAGAGGTACAGCACATTGAAGATATTGAAGGCAGCAAAAAAGAAAACAGCATAAAAATCATTTGCAGTATGTAAAAATATATGTTTCCTTGCACATTCCTCTTAATTTCCTCTCCTGCAGTGGCTCTGCCACTCACTTCTTCATAGATTTCTTACAATGCATGCTGTAACCATGTAAAAGTATCCTCAATGTTGCATTGAAGTTTTTCTTTTAGTTTTGTACTTTTCACACTAATATAAATGAAACAGGATTCTCACTTTTTTCATCTCACCCCTAACATGAAGCTTTTAAAAATTGCACCATGATTGTTTCTAGATTTTCCATAACAATTTCTTTGGCCTTTATTTTTTTCATCTTTTCTTCAGCAACTTTTATATTTTAGTGTGTTAATCATTCATTTTATAAACAAAGTAATGTCTGATAACTGGTTCCCAAATAATTATATATTAGTTTTTCCAAGAACATTATAATTGTCTTTCTGAGTATCCATGATTTTCTATATCTAGAAAAAGAGCTTCTAAATATCCACTGTTCCAGCACTATGAAAATTCTATCTACAAGAAATCTTTATTTTGACTTGTAACCCAACTTTTTTTAAAGCTATTCCACTACAAATGAACAGGCAACATGTAGTCTTTTCATCTCATATTTGAGGATATTGCCTAGTTTCCACACACAAGCCTGGCTTTACAAATAGTAAAACATATGATTGAAGTTGATTTAAATGACTGAAATGACTGATTGCTGATTGAAGCTATTTGATCTTTTATTTCATCCTCAAATTTACATTAACATACAATAGAACAGGCAAGGAACTTCTTCAGTAACTAGCATGTTTTCAAATACTGATCTAGACAAGTTCATTTTAGGCTAGTGAAGGGACTTGCAGAAGCAAGTTTCAGAGTTGTACTTAGTTATTTCTAAGAACTTACAAAAATGTGAAATTCCAGTAGGCTGGAAAAACAAAAGAAAGGATGGAATGAATATGAAAACAGCTGTGATCTGTGTTTATTGGCTTTCACAAAAAGTAAAGTTTGTGGATGGTATGAATTGTTTAGGAAATCTAACCTTTATGTGGTATAAAGGCATTACTTTTCGATTTATTCTCCTGGCTATTGAGAACACCTACCTCCTTTTTGCAGCAGCGTATCTACGTACAAACATGGTGTTTACCGTATCTATTCTTTCCACCCTTTACATGCCTAAAAACATATTCCATCAGTTATCTAGTCTGTAACTAAAAGAATCTAGATCTTTCAAATTCTCCTTTTCATGTTTTCCTGACTTTAAACCATCTTCTGATCACCCTATATCATTTCCTGACCCCTTGCATAAACCATAACCTTTTTTATTGAGCCACAACTTTCAACAAGTTCCTTGTCCCAAGCTATCTGTACTGCTCCACATGAGACATTTCCACTGCTAACTAGATAAAAAGGTTTATTTTATGTGTTATACTGATGCCAATCCAATTTAAGCAACCCACTGTAACATTCACCTTTTCCACCACATAATGACAGATGCAAGTTCAGAGTAGTTCTTGTGTAACTCCCCTCACTACCAGAAACAGAGCCTTTAAATTTAATAAGAGACCTTAATAATTATGCTTCTAACACTATGTTTCCAGTGATTTTCCTTTTTTGCAGACTCCTTATAGTAAGTCCATATTTTGACAACTTAAGAATATGTCACATAGAGCAATGTCTAAATCATTACATGGGTCGCGATATATACTGCAGTTCTCAGAACTTATTACCTTGTCTAAGAAATCAGATATGACTTACTCTTTAAAATCCATGTTGACTGTTTCTTGTCACATAATTACACTCCAGATATTTGCCTGTAGCAAGTACATTATTTGTTCTTATGTTGTTGTAGAAACTGAATTTAGATTTGTAATTCAATAGCTGTTCACTTTCTACCTTTGAATGGCTGAATAAGATAGTTCTAAGTTGTACCTCAGTTATACACTGAAATGTGTTGCTTACCTGGACAGACCTTTACTATAATTCAGCCTTGATAATATAATTCAATATAATATAATTCAAGCTTTTGGGTTGTCTAAATTTAGGCACATTTGCATGTTCCTAAATGCGTCCTTTGAGTCTGATGCAACCTAAATTTCACATCAAAAAGCATATAAATGTTGTTGGTAATGTTTGTAACATTTGTTGCTGGGAAGCATTTTATTTTTGAACATTCACTATTCTGATTGACTCTCTTGTAGAGTCTCTACTCAGAGCCTAGGAGAGGATGGCATTGCTTTCAGTTGCCAAGTCTCTTCCCTTTCTTAGTCCTTAATTTCCCAGTGTTGCTCAGGAAAATCATTTCCACTGTACATGCACTCCAGTCTCATCTGCTCCTTGGTGACAGGCTTCATCCAAAGGAGATACTCTCTCTACTTGAAAAATTGTAATGGAAAATGTAGCTTGAAGAAGATGTATAAAAACTTGAAAAGGTGTTAGACTGGAAGTTCAAAGAATGACCAGAAAACGCAAAATCTGGATGGTAAATATCTTCGTGTGGAGACATTTAAACTTGACTTAAAATTCTGAAGAGGAATGTGCCCTAACTCCCAGTTTGTTGGTACCCAGGATATGCAGTTGTACAGACAGTCTGATATTCTGTGGCCTTTATCCAAACTGCTGGAGATACCTGATGTTTTGTTTTTGTTTCCTGTACAAACAATGGAACAAGCAGATATTTAGTGGTGATTGTCTGGATTCCCTCTCTGCACATACAGAGATATTCAGGGAGACAGACTAGCTTGAATGACATGAATCATGATTTGGGAGCAACAAGATACCTTCCTTTCTTTCAGTAAAGGCTGCAAAAGTCTTTATCATAAATGTAGGTGTTTACCTATGTGGGATGACTAGCAGCTGCAGTAAAATATTTAAAAAGGAGTTCTCACAGTATTTAAATTGTATTCTCTGTTGAGTAATAAAGGGGGATAAAATATAGAGGGATAAAATAAATATTATTAGAGTATCTTACTTTACCATGCTTTATCTCACAACCTTACAATTTGTTACAAGATTTTTTTTCCCCTAGGTATATTAAAATAATAATTTTAAATGTTAATTATAATAATTTATTATTTGGGACTGACAGTACTGTTTCTCAATTTTGGCATGGTACTCTATTTATTCCAAAAATAAGAATACAGAGTTCTCCAATCAGATCTCTTTTTCCTTTCATAGACTTTTTCTAGCTTTTTTTTTTTTTTCCTTTTCCTCATGAAAATGGGAATGGTAAATGAGAAAGAAAAAAGAGAAAATGAAGTTTTTGACTCCGACAATCCAGCTTCTTTCCTAGAACTGAATTCTAATCTTTCTTACACGCTTTTCACAGGGTGAAAGTTCTGATTGCAGTAGCTGAAATAAAATTCAGCCAGAAGCTAAAACACTTTGATATATACAATTATGTAAAGCAATACAGCAGAGGGAAGTCAATGTGAAAGCTCAATCTATTAATCCTTGCAGTGCTGTTCATTATTTATGAAAACTGCTTTCCAAACATGGGAAATAATTATCTTGCTATTTAACCACATATATTATTTTCTCAAAGAAAATAGATGATAGATGAATGAATTGAATTTAAATTCCCAAAAGGAGATACTTAACAAATAGGTTTACTTACGGTTTTTCTTCCTCTATTTATCTTGATCATGTAATAATACTAGCCTGCACCAGAAACATGTAATTTTCTGTGAACCTTTTATTTGTCATACGTTTTAAAAAGGAAGGTAGCTGTTAAAACTGAAACTTCACCTGAGCTGAGGAATAATCTAACAAAAGAGAGAGCACTGTTTCTCTTTCCAAGTAATTATCTGAGTCCTTAAGCATATGGAAGATGGGACAATCTCAAATTTAAAATACTTCAAACATTAGAAGCAGTAGACTAGAAACCCCTATGCCTCCCAAAGATAGTGCAGCACAGTGATGAGTTACTTAGGAGAAATAAGTTATGTTTTAGACTTTTTAAGAGCTACTAGTAAGTATCTGTGCTGCAGGAAAGCACATTGTCTTTTTAATTTATTATAAATATGTAACAAAATTCAAACAAACTCATAAGTGGCCTGTAAGCTACATGGAACTTGAAAGAGCTTTATAAAATCTTAAGCCATATGCAGCAGACAAATGTCTCTGCTCCAGTGGGTTTGTGTGAGAGTCCACAGGTATTTTGAGAAAAGAATCAGGCATTAAACCTAATTTTAGATCTATGGAGAATTATTTGAAGTAACATTATCTTAAAACTAATTTATGTACCAAAAGATTTAATGAGATATTTATATGAATCTTTTTTCAGGAAGACACTACGTGCTAGGGCTATGAGAAAGCTCATTCCGGATCTCAGCATCAAACAGAACAGTGCTATCTCTTTAGCTTTTGTCTATAGTACTGGAGAATTTTAAAATGTTATGCTTTCTTTTTCATGCTTTGATGAATGAAATAAGTTAATAGTGATGAGATCTGTAAAGTACTTTGAGTGAGAACTTATTAATCCCCTCAGAGCACTGCCTTTGCTGTTGGCCGTGTGAAGAGCTGACATTTGGTTACACTTATGTTACACGTTGAAGACTCTCCATTCGTGAGGGCTAGTGTCACAATTCTTTTTCATGTAGATTCTGAAGTACAATTCTGTGCTCTTTTGTAGAGGTACAATAGTTTTTAAAAATACAAGACCGGTTACATAGAATTTGGAGCTTCCTATGTTTTTTTTAACTTTGGAATAGAAAATCTAGAAGTTTTGGGAGTGCAGGGATTGTGCACTTTTCTCCTGAATTATAGTCTCTATACATAGCTAGCAGGAAAATGCACAGCTGTTACTGGGAACGAATGTTGAAAACACTAATTCCGTGAAAGCTTCAACATTCTAGTTTTTGAATACTCAAACTTTTTTTTTTTTTAGAGTCAGCTGACAACATGCATGTACTGCATAAATACTAAGTTAGAAAGACACTTTGTGGAAATGCTTCAAAGAATTTACAGAGGAAGGATATACAAGGGGATATGCTACTTTTTTCCTGTCTATGCCAAATAGGGTTGCACAGAGATTATGCTCTCTTCAATAGTTACAGCAATTTAATCAAATTTGTACATACATGTAAAATAGTTCTCCTACCCCATCTGTTACACTTTGAAAGTGTTTTATAGAGACAGAAATTTACCAAAAGCTATTGAGGCTATATAAAATATTTGGTAATAAATTTGAAAAAATGCACCTTTATCTATGTGGTTTAGTGAGGCTCCAGCTTAATTAGACTATTGGGAAATAACGATAAAAAATAAACACCAAAACACCCTTTCTGCAAAGGTCTGAGTGACCTCAAAATTCTACACTACAAACGTTAATTAAAGTAAACTACTTTTCCTCTTGTAAGTCACAAACACAAAGCTCTTGGATAGAGAAAAATTATCTCTATTTAGCTCTATTTTTAGAGTATTTATCTGCTTACTCATCCAAAATGAAAGTTGTTAATACACACAAATTCTATCTTATCAGGTGAGAGCAATTTCCCCTAACTAGGATGTAAACAAGGTATGAGTATTTGAAGGAGCCTGAGGGAGTTGAAGGAAGGATTAATTTGTGTGTTTGTTTAGGGGTTGTTGTTGCGGTTGTTGGCTTTTGAATGTTGGTATTGGTGGCGTTAAAGTTCAGAATGGAATCTGTAGTAATAAAGACAGTCCTGCTGCTGCTAATTAAATCCTGCTGAAGTGGTGGAACCTAAATATAATTTTTTATCTTATCTTTCTTACAGAAAGTATGAGGACTATTCAATTCATCTAAAGGCCAGGTGCTGCTGATTTTTCTATTAGCTAATAAATTTCTACTAGCTAATAAGGAGCCTACTACAGTGAAATGGAGGCCAATCAGTTGGAGGAACACTGATGTTGAAGCGTGTGATCCCATCTCCAGGATTTACCTTGAACAACGCGAGGTTAATGCATGTCCCTTTCTTACCTTTGCATCTTCCCATCTGTAAAGTTACTAACGTGATCATCCATGTAAACAGATGTAGGATTGTGCTTCCTATGTGCCAGTATAATCTGTAAGACTGTGGCTAGAAGCCTGGGAGAAATCTTCTGTAAGCTTAGGTGGTGAGAAATAATTCTTGAATTCAGGTGATGCATGACTTCTTATAGAGGAGTTAAGCTGTATATGTTTACAGCTAAAAAGCAACGGTGAAACATTCAGTATAGAAACTTTCCATCTCCTTTCTCTTCAGGAGGAAGCTCACAACCATTCAAAAATGCTTAGACGTGACTTTTAATATTTTGAGACAGCAAGGAGATGAATTAGTAAGAAATGGAACTTGCTTCCTAGTTATGTAAAATCACTAAGCTTCAGTTTTCAGTGATGCCGCTCACTTCAAGTACAGAGAACTACGTGCTTAACTGTGAATCTATTTACAGCTGTTAACTTAGTCTGCTTTGGGTATGGTGAAGTAGCTAAATAAACAAGTACTATTGCCTTAAAAAAAAAAACAAAACACAAAAGGCTTTGATTGTCATAGAATGCTTTCTTATTTATACTATGTAACATTACTTAATATTTCAGAGAAATTTATATAAATATTGAAAGAATTTTATGTCTCTATGACCTTACAGCCAAGAAGGGTCTGGATGAGGTGCTACGAGATGTGATTTAGTAGCTTAGTGGGTAATAATGGTGATAGGAGGACAGTTGGACTAGATGATCTTGTAGGTCCTTTCCAACCTTGTGTTTCTATGATTCTATGATTTTTTTGCAGGGATGGAAACAGAAGAAGGGAAAAGAATATCCCACTACCAAGGAATGTAACAACAATTATTTTCATTAAGCAAAATTTGTTGTATTTCTAGAGCAGTATCATTACTCATTGTCTTCTTCCTTGAAAGTTTCACATCTATGCATAAAATTGCTATTTGTGTGAATAAGAATACTGGAAACATCTTTGATAACAGGAAAATGTTTTTGTTCAGCTAATGAACAGAAGGTTTATAACGTTAAGCAAGTAACTGTTCATTATTGGGGAAGTTTGTGAGTGAGATGGAGACAGAGAAGATAATAGTCGAAGTGGACTGTAAGAAGGTAAACTGCACATTCTGACTTCCCAGACTTCCTCTATTTTTCTGGAGACTGAAATATCTTCACAAACAGGAAATACAAAGGGACAACAAACAAGAAGTATGCTTTGAAAGTTATAATGAATTTAATATATTCTGATTTAAAATTACAAACATAATACAGCATACAAAATATGCTTTATGAAAGATGCTTTATGTAAAAATTTCTTTCTTAAAAAGCAGTTTCATAAATGGCTAATCCTGTAATTTATGTGTATATTTTCCCTCTCTAAAGTACTACATTTACATTAATTTGTCTGTAGAAGATGCAAAACGAGTTGCATGACAATCTCATTCATAATACACTTTAAAAAATGTACAGTGTAAGAGAAGGACAATATAGAGATAAAGATATTACTTAGTGTGAAGGGAAACATGCTCTCTCTGACCCCCTTGGGGAGAGTTTGGCTGCAAATTATCGCTTCATCAATTCTGGTACAGATACGTTTCTAGATACTGCTTTTTATGGTTTTTTTTTTTTTTTTCATTGACATTGCTCTTTGTCTAAGACAGCTTCTGAGGATGTGTGCTTAAAAGATCCTTTCCATGGGCTTGAGCTGTCCTCCACCAATGAACCAAAGACACTGGCGATAAGTCACTAACTGAATGAAAGAGTAGATGCTTGAACAGACTAGCTGAAAATAACTAGGAAAACATCAGAGATAATTTACTTCTGTATTGGGACGTTGTGTCTCTGTAACTTAAGGAGAAGAATAATGTGCCCATCAGTGTCACCAGTTAACTTACCAAATTACAGAAGTTGATGTTTTTGTTGAGATTTCTCATTATTTTTTGTTTATTAAAATGACTAACAACCTGTGGACTTCACTCAAGAAAGGCTCTTCACCAGCAAAGTCATATTTGCTTTATGTGATTCTATCTAGACTTCATATCACAGGTCCTTTTGACCTTTACCAGGTGCCTGTTTCTAATTACAGTGATGAGTGTATCTTTTCTTTTCTCTGGGTTAGTTCCTGCTCTTGCACCTTCAAAATCTAATTAATTATAGTCTCATGTATACACTCAAAGTGTTCTACAGGCTCATACTTGTTCTCACTTTGAGTGCACTTATTTTTGTACATATTGCTCATTGTTATAATCTTCAAAAAAGAGATCTTGCTCAGAAAGAAATTCTGAGTGGCCACAGATACTGTCTCTTTCTGTTTCACTTACAGACATGCAGTGAGGGAAAAAATGAAATACTACTAAAAGCGGTGGAGTTAGGTCCTTTTTGATGAGATGGAGGGAGGAGGCCTTAAGAAAACAGTTGTAGGCACAACAAATTCCCCTAGGAGACTTCTCTGTATCTATTGTTTAAAAAGTCCTTCCAAGTTCACTTTAGAGAATTGTGAAAGGAAAAGAGTTGGATGGAAATCATGATCTCCCATTGCTCAGAAGTAACTATTTCCTTTTTTCCACAGCACAGCAAGCCCCATTTCCACTGACTTCTGCTCTGCATTGTTTATACCCGTGGAGAACCATGTGAGCACTCTGACTAGGTGGCATTATTCTGTTGCTGACTAAACAAGGCAGAGAAAACTGTTTTATCTGGCTCTTCTTTGCAGATAGTGATCATTTCAGTTCTATGTAGCATTTGAAATCTGACAAGGTCGTACTGCCTGAGGTTTCCACTGGTCTTCACTACAACATGCAAAACTGCTTGTGATGGTCGCACTGGCAATGACAATGAACTAATGAAAGAAACCTAGAGGAATTTGGTGACCAGCTCTCTCAGTGAAGAAGACAAACAGAATAATTCTGCTTTAAAGTAGCAATACATTCAGAGGAGATGGCAATTTACTAATGGTACATTTCCCTGCACCTCTATTTGAAAAGACTTGCCCTCTGGAATGAACTTATTACTATTCTTGAGTACTTGAAAGCAACACAATTAGAACTGCAAATCTGACATAGTTTCATTCCTTGACTATTATCAGGAAAGAAATTACACCCTTCTTAAATAACTTCTGCAAGTCTGAGCTCTTGCAAGACGAGATCGTTTGCATACTTATTGATTCTGATGTTTTTCTTAGTTTTTCTCCCAACCTTCTCTTGATCAGCACTTTATTAGTCTTTAGTGAAATATGTAACTACTATTCAGATACCTGAAACAGGCTGTTCCTGAAAAGCAAAAATATTAATATCTTTATATTAAAAATCATAAAATCCACTTCGTTTCTGACTTCTCTAGAAACTGAACGGGAAGTTTCAAAAAGGAAATAAATAGACCTCATGGCAGTATCATAAAGAAATTGCTCTTCAGGTAAATTGAAGCATGGGTGAAGTTTCGAGGCGAACATTGCTTTTCCAGACATTTGAGACTTGTAACATGCCTTACGGAAAGAGCAATACAATTGCTAAAGTTTAATGATACGATACCATCCTCAGGGACTGCCTCCTATTATTTGTCCTTTGTTTGTCACTTATCAGGTCCTTTGAAGCCACTAAAATATAAAGAGGAGAGAGCATGCATTTGTCAAGCATCAGATCTTGAACACCAAGGAATACTTGAACTGCGCAAGATGTTAATTTCAGCTATACAGCAGTCTAAATTTGTTTTTCTAACTAACATCCAATTTCAGTTTTCACAACTCATCGACAAATATTGAGACTGTTTTCCTCCATAAAGTTTCTTAAAGCTAACAGAAAAGAAAGTGTTCCATATATATGCTATATAGTGCTCTACATCTATGCTATGCAAATATATATACTAAACTTAAATTTAGTATTTAGGATCTATTCTGTGGTTGTGAAGTCCAATATAGACTTATTGACACTGATAGTTTTATTGCAATATTCTAACTTTGTCCTGTTTTTCCCCTCAGCTGCTTGTTTCAGACAAATGTTTTTTTTGGTGTAGTTTTTCTGATGAGTGTAGTCACTTGTGACTACATCTTCTGTTTAACCTTGTCTCCATACTAGCAATAGGAGTGAAAGAGGGTCTGTATGTTAAGGAAAACAAGCACATTAACTGCGAGAGGAAGAACTGAAATCAATTTATGTGGTCCAATTTTCTGCTGATCAAACAGATGATAGTCAGCACAATAGGACTCCAATCTTGATATGTGGTTAACTATAAAATAGGGAACAGAAGTAGCAGTAATATAGCAACTACCCAGCCATTATACTGGCAATATTTGGCATGGAACTACATGTGTATACATGATTTACAAATCACACATGGAAGAATAGGGAAGTTCACTATGTTATTTCCCTTCACGTTGATTGATATCATACTGGTGTTCATGCCAATGAAACTTCTGTTCTGATGAAATTTTCTGTTGAAGATTATTAAAATTTACATATTTGAAGTATAAAAAGGCACAATAAGAATTCATGCTGATTGCAAAAATTAAATTCTTATTTAATGTTTGAATTTATCTAGCTTCAGTTTCCTGCTGTTAGATGCTACGAAGGCACAATTTCTAGAAAAGCCTAAGTGAATAGTAAGGAAAAATATAGGCCTGCAACTGAGCTCACAAATCTGTTAGTGTTAAATCATGATATTATTTTTTTCGGTATCTGTTTTATTCCATAAAACATGAGCTATATATTTAAATAAATTCTTTCAAATAATATATAGGCTTCAGAAACAGAAATATTTTCAAAACTGTTTTCTGTGTCAGCGTAGAAAGTTTTCAGCCACCTCTTAGGGTAAGATACCATGAAGAAATAAAACACATTGCCTTTTTACAGACATCTTAACTTAAGGCTTTATCTTGAGTAGAAAGTACTGCACCAAAAACAATTAAAAAAAAAATCCTGAGTCTTAACAGTGCTGAAGATCAGGAAAGCTTAAATCAAAGTGTGATGCAGCTTTGAGAACATTTACCTAGTTTAGTTTTTACTAAATGTTCCATGTAATACAAGGTTCTTAATTGTACTTAACCTCTAATTTTTCTTCCTGAACAGATCTAGTCATACTAATGCTGTTATATTTAGGCACTGGTAATCTGATTTAATTCCAATACTGTTTACTGGATCTAATTTAGCACTTCTGTATCTTCATGAAAACTTTCAATTTATATTAGACTTACACAATGCAGAAGATATTTTATATAATATTTTAACTAAAAAAAAAAAGATTTTTTTCAGGTTTTAGGACAGAATTCACGTTATTTTAACTGTAATTTTTTTTAGTTGTAATTAACTACATATTGGTAAAAAAAAAAAAAAGTACAGGAAACTTTCAGAAAACCTGTGTAACACAATAAAAAAGTAATTCTGACTATTAAGATCTCAGGAACTAAAGTATTAACTTAAATTCCTCATAGATATTCCGAATGCTTGTTCAAATCCCAGAACACTGAAGCTAATTAGAATTTTGACAGCAATTTTAATGGAGAAGACTTCAGCTGTCACTTCATGATTCACTCCAGAAAAGATTTGCACTGTATTAAATTTTAAAACTGCTTTGAAACAAGAGAGCCCGCGAAGGTATGGAAAGGGAAGAGGGAATATCAAACTCCTCACCAAAGTCCTTCTACTGACAGAATACACATGAACTCATAATAGCAGAAATAGACAATGCTACATACTGCCAAAGGCAGTAAAAGCAAATGGCCGTCTCCAAAATGGACAAGCAAAGAAAGTCTCTGCTAATATGATATGGAGGAAACATCAATTCCTAACTAAAAAATCCATTGACTGAATGAATCAAAGCACAGGAAGAAGACGCATCGAACAGGCAGCTGAAAACTCAATGCCATTGAAAGCACCAGCTCACCTAATCAGATATCTTTTCTCTAGTGGTGGTAATCAGTCTAAAATGCTTCAGAGGAAAGCAGAAAAGACAGCAACCAGGAGGCCCTAATACATGGAATTAATTACCAACAGAATAAAAAATAAAAATAAAAAATTAAACAGTGAATAAGATTCCTTCTCAACCATCTGCTGCTTTCATTCTAAAATAGTAAGTGAATTCACAAATTAAACACTTACAAAAGAAAACCAAAAACCAGCCTGCAGATGTGCATTTGACCAAATCTTCTTTCTGGTCAAGCTTTTAAATTTTAGGTGGGTATTTGTTGTTTTGGAGTAAAACAAGCTCTATAGGAAAAAATAGGACCCAAAGACATTGGAATAAGACAGCAGAGAATGTATTAGAAGTTTTATGCGTTAGCTTTAAAGAGATATTTGCTTAATCGCAAATAACCCCTTTCCAATATTTCCTACATCTGATATTTCTCCAGAGTTTCATGTGAAAAGAAGGGCTGGGAATTCTTGGGAGAAGAAAACTAATCTCTCTCTCTAAATATATACATATCTTTTTCTGTAAGGTTCTCTAATTGAATTTATTAGAGATAAACTTTTTGAAAAGTAAATTCTGGGCCTTTGCAACATTTTTCCCAGCTAAGTAAAATCCTGGACCTGTCTTCCTCCTCCTGATCTTCAGCTGCGTCAATTTTTCTTTTTGGCTGTGGGAAATACACAGATAAGAAGAAGATGTATGAATCTAAGAAAATCTTACTGCTGAGTCAGCTAACAAGATAAAGTATGCATAATTTGATTATGTTACTTATGCATGAGTAGACATATTTATTTTATAGCCATCCCTTCAGTAGATTTCTTTATTTATAAACATGTAAGTTCAGTTTAGGTTATTACCTTAAATATATATTCAGATACGTAAATAATTAGTAACATTCTATGGTAAGATGTATGCAATGAGAACTCAACCGTCGTAAAATCTAGACACTTCTGATGGCTTCAAGTTATAGCTCTACCTCTGATAGCGTATATCTGAATGAATATATTTTGAAAGATCAAAGTTCAGTTTTAGTAACTGCTGAGGACTAAAGGATTAATTATGAAACCAATATTTGCAGCCTAATTTCTTTTCAGGTATTTTGAGATACAGGTTTTGTCATTTCAACTGACTTTGTGATGTTGTTAAAAAGAAAAATATCAGAGAAAAAATACATTGCATACTAGTTGTGGATGGAATTGTGATGCATCTTAGAAATAACTGATGTTTTATATTAAGAAAGCATTATTTTTGATTTTGTAAATTCCTCCAAATAAATGCCCTCAGAAAAACAATGAGAATGAAAAGTATTCCACTGATCAACAAAATCATAAAAATCCCTAAACTTGTCAGAGTAGTCTTTATTTCAAATATCAGCGCGCTTGTCCTATTTACCCATGGGCAACTATTTCACTCACCTACATCTCCAAAGAACCAGAAAACAGCTATACATGTTTACACTTGTTTACCTTCTAAATAAGGAACAGCTTTACCACATTGTATGAACATTGCATAAGTATAAACTGTCTGCTCACAATGTACAGCAAATGTTTAGATAAATGAGAACAATTTAACATTCATAAAAGAAAATGGGAAGACATACTAGTGTCTCATTCCATGTACCTTTATGTCTTCTGATGAGACATGGTACATGGATTAGCTCCAAGAGTCTAGCTATTTAGATTTTATGTCTTATATGTTAGTTTTGACTGTTGTGTTTCTTCTTTTTATTTTTCAAAGATAATTTCATTTATTTGAGAGTTTTCAAATCAAGGTGACTAAATATAGCATAAAAGTTCAGAAAAGTGAAAACATGAGGTAACTCACTAGATTGCATAGAAGACCTGGGGAAGAATTAGTATTCAAATAAATGATAAACTTACTGTATAGACAAGTAACAAAAGACACTGTCAGAAAGGAGGCACCAATCTTTTGGTGTTAAATTTGTTCTCTATAATTCAAAAATCTATTTTATGTTTCCTTTTGAGTGATCTGGGGTTTAAAGAGAGACAGTGACTTAACTCTTGGTGAAGGAAACTCACAGCATATGTTACAAGTAGAATAAGCTTCATTCCACTTGAAAGACCAATGCAGTATGTTTTCCATGAGTTCTTTTTACTTTACTCAAATATAACTGAAAAATCCATGGAAAATTATGTTTTTACAGACTAAATGTTAATTCAGGGGTTGTACGTTAACAAGTTCTGCAGAAGATCCTCTAACAGAAATGTTTAGCTGAAATATTAGGCGCAGCTAGGTTCTTATCTGAAATCTTAAATCTACTGCCATCAAATGTATTTCAGCACTATCATTGGAAATTTATTGCTATTTGGAATGCAAATACTCTTTAGAGTTCGATATGTGCTATTGTTAGTAAATTTTTATATGGACTCAATTTCTTGTTCACTGCACCTGGGTCGGAGCAATCCCAAGTACACATACAGGCTGGGCGGAGAATGGCTTGAGAGTAACCCTGAGGAGAGGGACTTGGGGGTGTGTGTTGATGAGAAACTCAACATGAGCCGGCAGTGTGCGCTTGCAGCCCAGAAGGCCAACCGCATCCTGGGCTGCATCAAGAGAAGTGTGGCCAGCAGGTCGAGGGAGGTGATTCTGCCCCCTACTCTGCTCTCATGAGACCTCACCTGGAGTTTTGTGTCCAGTTCTGGGGCCCCCAACACAAGAAGGATGTGGAGCTGTTGGAGCGGGTCCAGAGGAGGGCCACGAGGATGATCAGAGGGCTGGAGCACCTCCCCTACGAGGACAGGCTGAGAGAGTTGGGACTCTTCAGCCTGGAGAAGAGAAGGCTGCGGGGGGACCTGATAGCAGCCTTCCAGGACCTGAAGGGGGCCTACAGGAAAGCTGGGGAGGGGCTTTTTACAAGGATAGATAATGACAGGACAAGGGGTAATGGTTATAAACTGGAAGAGGGTAGATTTAGGCTGGATATAAGGAAGAAATTCTTCACTGTGAGGGTGGTGAGACACTGGAACAGGTTGCCCAGGGAAGTCATTGATGCCCCCTCCCTGGAAGTATTCAAAGCCAGGCTGGATGGGGCTTTGGGCAACCTGGTCTAGTGGGAGGTGTCCTTGCCCATGGCAGGGGGGTTGGAACAAGATGATCTCTAAGGTCCCTTCCAACCTGAACCATTCTATGATTCTATGATTCTATGATTATATTGTGGATCATCAGGGCTGAATCAACAGCAATATTGATATACACAACTAGGCCTCCACTTTCAGACTCAGGGTTTGATACTTTGCTGAGATCACCTTATTCCCCTCTCTGGTAATCTATGGAGTACAGACAGAGTGATCCTGATGGGCAGACCCCTGAGTATTGAGGAGCAGATATTGAAGAGCACAACACATCTAACCTGAGTGGGTGCAGATGTGCGCTGTTCTGCAGTGAGCTGCCTGCCTTGTGCTGCAGGGCAAGCCCAGCCAGCTTTCATGGAGGAGCTGCAGGCTGCTTCCACTTGGTACTGGAGATTACACCGATAACAGGGCAATGTCTTTATCTGACAGTGCTGCAAGAAGTTCTCATGAGACCTAGTTGTTTCCTTCTAAGAAAATCCTATAATGACTTGAGTGATCAAGACTGGAGAGTCTCTGTTATGGGTGGATGAGATCTGCATAGCGTGCTGCATGTGGGTTTGGAGTCCTGTCGCTACACCGCTCAGGGCTCCCCTCATCTATAGAAGAGTAAGATTTCCCTTCTTATAGTCATAAATCTAATAAATAGTATTTTAAATTGTACCTTACACAATCTGAGTGTCTTTCTTACTGGGATCATAATGAACAGGTACCTCCTGTAGCAAAACACAGGTCTACCTGGACATTTTTTTCTGACAGTGTTTCGAAGTGTGATTGTCTGTAGGCTGTCCTTTGTTTTTTCATGTAAACATTTTGAAAGCCAAGGTCAAGAGAAGTCATTCTGATTCTGATTCAAAGTCTAGGTGAACAATCCAGGGTTTGTTTTTTTCTGACGGCTTACTGGCAAAGGATGAGTATTCTTCTACCAGCACTAGATGACCTGCTTCTGTGAACATTTCCACTTAATTGAAACCAAAATAGAATTTATACTTGATTTAAATTATAAATTAAATTTCTTATCGGTATGGGTTATAGTCCCTTCACGCAGCACGTGATGAGATAATTTTACCTCATATACTGAATGGGAAAAGAACTGCAATTCAGAACCTGTTCTAAAAAATAGCTTATACTGAATGGATAGATTGAACTGAAAAGTATGAAATTCTTTCTGTCCTTACTGAGATTCGCATGATAAATGAGGGTTCAGGTGTTCTCAGGCAGTAGCAAAAATTGTTTCCAGCATCCTTGGTGATTACTTTAAATACCAGCTTGTCTGCATGAAAGTAAAACTACTGCCAGATGTGCAACAAGGTTGCTACTTTTAAATGTCTAAGAGGTTGAGTCACACAAGTTTACTCAGCATAGATTTTGGAAAATGTGAGCATTTGAGTGCCTAAAAGATGGTATGTGTTCAATGTGTTTGAAGTCAAATAAGGGATCTAATCAAACTGTGAAATAGATCCCATTCATTAATCTGCATAAATCAGCTCAGTCTCTAGAATAGGTTAGCAAGAGATAAACTTCAGTTATTATTTCAAGGAATCATCCTTGATTTTAGGTTTTATGTGCTCAGTTTCTTTGTTTTATACAGAGCACGCTCTCTTTAAACAGAGTTTCTTATTCCCAGAAGGATTTTAAAACTATTATTTCCCAGCTGAGTTAAAGCAGTGTCTCAGCTGTTACATCTGCAGGGAAGAACAGATGAGTAACTATACATCCTGTACATATTGCATCGCACACCACTGATTTTAGTCACGTCTTTGCATTTAATGCTTTCTTTCCACATACATAAAAGATTCTTTGAATTTTTAGGGTAAGTATTTTCAAGATAACATTTATTTATTTATCTGTGAAAATTTCAGTAAATACACAGTGATATTACTTTTACCACAATTATTGATTGCTCAGTAAATAATTCTTACCAGAAAAAAAGGAACAACAACAAAAGCAACAACAGCAACAAAAATAAACAAACAAACAAAAAACCCACCTTATTTTGCTTTTGACCTTTCTAGATCATAATTGTTAGGAAGATAGCTCAAAACACAACAGATATGACTACGTCTTCTATCCGTAAACCACATGGCAAATATTCTTGAATTAGACACGTACTGAAGTTAGTGATGTTCAAACCATTCATGAACAGGAAAAGGCTAATTATTTTATCTGAAATATTCATCCAGATGCCAATGTAATATAATTTTCAGGTTACTATTTAATTACTGTTGCAAGCAATGAAGAAAATTTGTCTGAAGGATACCATGTGGAAGTCTACAATAGTTTATGATAAGCATGACATACATTCCTGTATTTTCAAAGGTGTTGCAAACTAAAAGTTTCATTAAAGTGTGTGGAAAACCCTGAATTTAACTCCCAGTCTGTGAACAGTTTTACAACTTGTAGATAGCTGTATATTCAGTTTAAAATCCAGATCAGTTATCTATTGCAGTGTTCAAGTTCCTGCTATGTTTGACTTTAAATTTGATGGTAGAAATTTCTGTGGAAAAAACAGCAACAAATTTGTTGCCTAATAAAGTAGCTTTATTTATTTGGACATGCAAGGAAGTGCATTGAAAACTATTCTAGACTGTTCATAAAGAACATTAACTGCAGCAATTGCATCCTCCCTCCTGAATATACTTCTAGTAATGTGTTTGTTTAGTTGATAATTGAGAAGACTTTTTAATATTCGGTGATTGCTAAGAATGATCCCTGCTTCAATAAATGTCCAATATTTTGCTGGATTTTCATATAGTAGCTTGGATAGTAGTACAAGAATTTTTAGACAGTAGGATTATATACTTCATCAGTTTGCTTTGCCCTAAAATTTAAGACTTATTTTTGGAAGGCTTGCTTAGATATCAATATGTGAATTTTTTCAGAGCATTCTGAGATTGTATAAAGCAAAAACTATAAACTATTTTAAAATGGAGGAAAATAATTGCCCTCAGATGTCAATTCTAGCAAGGAAGGCAAGGCAAGAAGCTTTGTCTCCTGTCAGAAGCTCTGTTATAATTATCTTTAAAAGGAAGAGCTACATTTACTTTCTTAAGATCTGCAAAAAAAATTATACTGTTTACTGTGAGCCTCAAAGGATAAGAAAGACACATTTCAGCAGAAAAACAGAATTACAGCTGATGTTATTGACACTTTGACATATAGTGCTAGTGAGGGACTTACTAAAAATGCTGAAAACTCTGCTGTTGTGTAGCCAGAACTGTTATTCTAACTTATTTTGCATAATGCCATATGTATGTGAATCAAATTACTTAAACAAATAGAACACTCTATATTTTTATTCACACATTGTCTTATTAATAAAATTGTCTTATTTTAGTAACATTGTCTTCTTATTAATATTGTTCTTGCTTGCTGTGCATCTTGGGTAATCTATGCTTATGTGTTTGGCCATCATAGTATTTCTGTCAACAAAGACAGTTCCATTCAAGAGTCTTTCCAGACTTTGGTCTTCTCTGTTTACCTATCTACTTGAAACTGCTTTTAACTGTTCCACTGAGCTGCTGTTCCTATCAAGTAAACATATGGAAGAGAATACTTACAGCAGACAAGAAAATCAGTTGGCCTTTTTGCCTCTCTTTGAATATAATACACCTCTTTTCGTAAGGGTACATCAATGGTCACTGAAGTTTTGAATTATACTTGACTTAAGATACTTATTTCCTGTTTCAGTCAATTATCATGTGGGGGAAAAAGATGGAAAAAATAATTTCTGGAATTTTTATAAAAATTGATATCAAAGTAAGGCTATCTTTCCAATTTTTTTGTAAAAGACCATAAATAATTTTTTAAAAAAATCTTGAAATCAAGCATGTCAAACATATATTTCATGCTATATCTTAAATTACTTACCCATTCAAAACTTTTTGTTGAAGTTCATAAGAGTCTGGATTAGAAGCTTAAAATCAGACTATTTGGAGTTAGAATATCTTAATTACCAACGAAAAGATATTGTCCTATCATTTAAAAAAAGGAGATAGCTTTGCAGTGCATAAAGACAATACACATCTTTGAGTGACAGACATGAAAAACTGCATATTAAATAGTACAGGTGAAATTATGACCTATTCCAGTTTTTCTGTGAAGATAAACATTTTTCAAACTATCAAAAATTCAAAGTTAAAAAGAAATATCTTGTGACAAGAAAAGGTGTTGTTGAGAAGTAGATTCATTTAGTTCACTTAAAGGGAATAAAGAGAAAGAAAAATGACATAAAGGCAAAATACAATCTTCTCAATTTTCTTGCTGAAAGATAGTTGAGATAAACTGAAATTTTGGTTAACTGGTTCTCATTCATATCCATTTTTAGAAGAACAATCAAATACTAAATATTATTTTTAGTCTTTACAGACAGACAAACAAAACCTCTGCAGAATGCAGATGCTTTTGTGGCACCCTAGCCACTAGTAGGCGACTTCTGAATGCTTTCTATAATTATGGTTAGTCAGTGTTAAGATGTCTTTGTATGAAAGAGATCTAGAAATCAAAATAAGCACAACCTTAGTTAATGTTCAGAACTGTAGCTCAACCAGATCAGAGAATAGCATGTAAGATAGCATAAATCCAATGACTCGATGACAAACATCTAAGTCTAAACCCTTCTTAGCTTCAAAAGCAGTTGAAATACTCCTTATCTATGTGGTAGTGAGAGGGGAGGTCATGCTGCTTAAGTGGAAAAACTGAAATGCTTTTGCCTTATGTATTCTCATTGACTTCACTGAACCACAAGTGAAACAGAGGATACAAGAATAATTTGATCCTGAATCAGTTCCTTTTTCAAATTAACTTTCTAAAGAAAGCTTGCACATTCCTTAAATGGAGATGACAGAAAGTAAAAGTTAGACAACGGTCTCCTTTCTGAGTGCCTTCTCTCCAGGTTCTTTCTGCTCACAGCTTGCTTCCGAGGGTCTTGTTCCATTAAAGGTATTTTTGCAAAGCAGGGTCTGAAAGATGAACACTTGAGCTGCTTCCTAAAAGCTACAAATGGTTGTCTCAGAAGTTTCTAGCTAGCTCTTAGCCTTACTCAGTCCTACCAGTAGATAACATACCATTTATACTTGCAAGATACCTTTGTCATAATGGAAGACATGAAACAAAAGAGTAGCTTTTACTTCAGATTTGGGAATAGCATGTCAATGCATCATCTTCCTCTCTGTCCTAGTCCTAGCTTTCTAAAAAGAGGAATAATTAAAGCCTAGGTTCTCTCTACAAAAGAAATAAAAAATGTTCTAGTAAATAATTCACAGACTGCAGATTTCTACATGAGCTGCTTCAAAGCTTTCAACTCTGGTATATATTGACACACAGATTGGAAATTGTAGAATTAAAAAGGGTTTAGAAGATATTATTGGATTTCTTATCTCTATAAGTACAAAAAAGTCCTGAAACTAGCAATTTAAATTGCTCTTCAAACCATGTGGAGGAAATATTTGGTAGAAATAATTAAAGAAAAAATAGTTCAGATCTGATAACTTTGAAGATGAATCAATGGAAAGTACTAGTCATAAACAATCTGAAAGGAGAATAAGTGAAGATTTGTTTCAGGCAAGAAGTTCCTGCTGAAGTGACTCTGCAGTTGAGAACGCACATGAAGCAAAACCTAAATTTTTATATTGAAATTTACTTCTTATATAACTTGAAGTGGAAAAAAAAATGTTTCTAAAATTACAGTCTCTAATTCTGAGAGCTATAAAGCACCCACTAAGTCCCACAATAAATACACAGATTTCTGTTCTAAAGAAATGTACGTGGCACTGTACAGCCATGAACCTTGTCATTTCAGAAAAACGTATTATAAAGCAATTTGAACTGCAACACCTCTGAAATTTTGTGCACAGAAGCACAAAAGATTTATAATTTTTCACTTTTATAATCTTGTAGGGTATAGCTTGAGAGTAGCCCTGAGGAGAAGAATCTGGGGGTGTCTGTTGATGAGAAACTTAACATGAGCTGATAGTGTGTGCTTGCAACCCAGAAGGCCAACCGCATCCTGGGCTGCATCATGAGAAGCATGGACAGCAGGTCAAGGGAGGTGATCCTGCCCCTCTACTCTGCTCTCGTGAGACCCCACCTGGAGTATTGTGTCCAGTTCTGGGGCCCCCAATATAAGAAGGACATGGAATTATTGGAGCAGGTCCAGAGGAGGACCACAAAGATGACCAGAGGGCTGGAGCACTCCCCTACGAGGACAGACTGAAAGAGTTGGGGCTGTTCAGCCTGGAGAAGGCTGTGGGGTGACCTGATAGCAGCCTTCCAGTACCTGAAAGGGTCTACAGGAAAGCTGGAGAGGGACTTTTTAGAAGGACAGGTAGTGACCGGACAAAGGGTAATGGCTATAAACTGGAAGAGGGTAGATTTAGACTATATGTAAGGAGGAAATTCTTCACTCTGAGGGTGGTGAGACACTGGAACAGGTTGCCCAGAGAAGTGGTGGATGCCCCCTCCCTGGAAGTGTTCAAGGCCAGGCTGGATGGGGCTTTGAGCAACCTGGTCTAGTGGGAGGTGTCCTTGCCCATAGCAGAGGTGTTGGAACAAGATGATCTCTAAGGTCCCTTCCAACCTGAACCATTCTATGATTCTATGATTCTGTGATAGTAAGATTCTCCAAGCAAATTCAGTGGGTTAGCTGTTGAAATGTTAATGTTTTGCAGAAATTGTCTCCTGAGGAGAGAACCATTACTAATCTTTTTTTTATAGCAGAGATATAACTTCACGGTATCCCAACTGAATCCTAAGTTATATCATTACGTGAAATCTATAGGGAAAGAAAATGAAAAGCTTTAAACTTACATATAAAAATGGAAAATATTAATGGTTTAGAGTGAAATTCTCAGTCTTTAAAAGAAGATGGTTTTACAATTATTTGTGCAGCTCACTCCTATTCCCTTGCCTACATATGTCACAATAAAGACTGTATTGATAATGATCAAATACTGTTTTTCCACATAGCAGACTTTTAGTTATTAAGGTAAAATATACTACAAATATACCAGAATTTTTCAGAGCAGCTTTGCGTAGATGTTTGGCCACTTCTCATTCATAGAAAAGGTCAATCAGCTTCCAGACTTTCCAGACTTTTTTAACTGCTGTTGCTGAATATTCTTGCAAAAATACAGGACTGAACCATTAAAATTTACCGAATTCTTAGGAAAAAAAAAAAAAAGATCCCTATAATAGTAAATACTTGGCAACTTATTTTTTAGCGTTCTCAGTAACGCCTTCAGTAATGCAAAAGCAAAAGTATGATCAGGCTAGCAAGCTTTTCTCTTATCCTAATTTTATTTTCTAATTTTTTTTCAAACTGTCTTCTCATCAAGACACATGCTACAACTTGTTAGCCTTCAAATTCCTTTTAAATCTGGAGAATTGCACATTTATGCTGCTTAAATAATTATGCACTTTTGACAAGGAGTTTAAGAATGCATGTCAATCAAACAAGGGGATGTTATTTTTCTCGGTTACTTCTACTGTTGACATATGGCATGGGAAGAACAAATGGAGTACTTGTCATAAGGCTTCACATACTGATGTTATTTGCTAAGTAACAGAGTCGTGGAATATAACTTTCAAAATACTTTGAATTTTCTTTGTTTCTTTTGTTCGGACTTGTTGATCAGACAGCTGTCATGCTGATTATTCTATTCAGATTAATTTATACCTGAAGTTTGGGTAATAATGCACTGCAAATGACTCCATTAAAAAGAAACAAACTTTCCCTCTAACTTTATCGGCATCAGTAGTGTATCTAAAAATTTTATTATTAACTTTTTGTGCATTTCAGTAGTGCCTGGGAACACCATTATATACTCTGCCTCTGCTGAGAGCATAATAAAAAAACCTCTCCTATAAAGCTTGATCTTGAAAGCTGTCCATATGAAAGAAACTTTTCTACATAACGTCAGTTTTAGCCAAGAACAAGTTTTCATCATATGGAAGCCACACTGTAAGAAACTGCCAGAATGAAGCAGCAAGTTTTGCAACTGTTTTGTCCTGACCAGTGGTGAATCTTTAAGGAAAATACAGAAAAATAGTAATGTACAGAGCGGTTCTCACCTTCAGCTCCTTGTAATCAGCAATTCAGATACTTTCAAAATTGGAAGTTAAACCCACTTATGCTCCACTAACTTGTCCAGACCTATTTTTAATCCACTTGTTTTTTCTGTCTATTATAAACTGCGACAACATTCCACAAGTTTATTTGTTTTATAAATAACTTATTTCACATTGCTGCTTCTTGCAACACAGCCATACGAACATAAAATGAAAAGATCAGGTTCCTTTTCTGAACCTTTTCCAAGTCATCCTCTCCACAGACCTAACGATTTGATAGACTTCTGCCATAACCTTTGCCATTACGTATTTTACAAAGTTGAGTCCTAACCAATTTATGCTCTACTTATCTGTAATACCTTACTGCGTACCCTCTCTGCTCTGTCATGATGGAGTAGTTTGGAAAAAAATGTATTACTTTATATCTATTCCAGATTATTCCTATCAGGCAAATTGAAATATAAGGCAAACCAGTGGATGCAAGTGATAAAGGAAATAAGCATAGCAATACTGGGCAGCATCTTTCTGCGATTTTTCCCATCTTTACAGGATTTCCCTTCTGTCTCCTATAAACCTAGAAGTATTTAAAATTGTTAGATACAATCCTGTTCTTAGAGATTAGAAGCAAGTAAATTACATGTGTTTCTGGTAGCTTGAAATCTAGTGTGTCAAGGTGTCAAGGAAGTTATGAACAAGATATAGCAGTAGTCTTGGAGTGTGGATTATGAGATGAGGGAAGTAAAAATTTCACTGTGAAGAGACAGGTAGGAAATCTCCTAGGACTAGGAAGAGAAAGGATATTCAAGATTTATTATTCACAACCTATTTGCTTGTGGCTGTTAATACCACTGCTTTGCCTAAAGTAGCATTTTCCCCTGATCAAGCAGAAGAATGAGCAGGGCTGATGTGAATATGAAAATGACCAAAGATGTTCAAATAAATCCAAAATATCCACACGTAAGTCATGTTCTGGATTACGTGCAGGTGAAAACAGGAAATCACCAATATATAGGTAGGTATGAAACAGTCTTATAGGTCTTATCTGAAACATGAAGTCTGAAATGTCTCTGGTATTAATATGCAATATTGAATGTCAATGCATATTAATATATGGGTATTAAAACCTCTTATGACAGAGATATATCTGAATTGACTTAATGACTTTACGATTTTCATTTCTAAGAAACCCTACACTTTCCTTTATGACTATTTAAAGCAACTGAGCCCTCTCAGGACAGTTGATTGAAAAAAAAACACCAATAATATTATATCAGTCCTAAAGAATCAATTTCTGTGTCTTCACAACAATGGTTGACAGGACTAGAGATACAAATAGGTACTCAAAGCTTTATGGTTATTGTCAGATATATGAGGGATGCTCCGAAAATAATGTCTCCCAATTTATTATGTTGGCCCACAATGTCAGAGGTGGATGTTGGTGGTATGGCAGTAGAGGCCAAACGATCCTGTTAATATTCCATTACATTTTGTTATCCTGTGACAGAAGACAGCAGAGGGGCAGTCTGATAAAATGGCATCTAACATGAAGTGCATTTGAAGCAAAGGTGTGGAACTGAATTCCTCCATGCAGAAAAGATTGTACGCATTGACATTCATTAACTTTTGCTGAATGTTTATAGAGAGCAAACAGTGGATGTCAGTACAGCAAGGTGGTGGGTGGTGCATTTCAGCAGTGGTGACGGTGGGTCAGCTCTGCTGGTGCAGATTATTATGAATGGCATGCGGAATCCTGTTCATCACTGTTGAAAATACATAGCTAGTGGTGCCAACTAGGTTGAAAATGTTTTGTAGCTGAGAATTTGCTCTATCACATAGTGTTATTGTGTTCTTTGTATCTGTTGTAGCTTCCATGGAAATAATTAGGAAGCATTACTTCCTGCATGACCCAAACATGTATATTTACATGTATATAGGTTTCAAAGGCCCTTAACTCCTGAGTGCAACTTGGTGCAGTCATAACACTGCTTTAACTTGACTAGAAATTCAAAAGAAAACAGGCTATCTAGTTGAGGAATAGGAGAGAAAGGTCTTTTTTTTTTCCCCTGCATTTTTCATTATTTTGCCAAATATGTCCAAACCAGAACTGATACTAATTAGATATATCTAAAGATATGCTTTTCTTTATTAAAGGCTTTAGAGCTAAGCACATAATTAGTCTGTGCTGTGATTAAGCTGTGAATTATAGATCAGTTGGCCTATAGCTAAGAGTGCTAAGAGTAATAACTTATATATTTTTATCCACTCATTTAAATGTTTTGTCTACAGTTCAGTCCAAATTTTCATGTGCAGGTATTATGCAGAGGGTCTGAGAAATTACAGAACCGCTTTGTAGACTATGTCATTTACCTGGATTTTAATTAAATTAGACTTATCTGTCTGTAGGGCTAGAATTTCACTTGTCCAAAATGAACATGTAGTAGATGGATTTTCTTTGACATCATATAACATGCTGAGTGAGATGCCTAGGACCTATATAATGTTAGCTAAATTCTGTTTTATTCTTCATGGTTTATGAACAGCTGCAAAATTATTTCCAGTTGTAACACCAAGTGCAGTAAAGGTACATAAGGGAGGAATATAACACACGATCCTGAAGTATCAGAAGCCGTAGGGGAGATAAAAAAAAGTGTATAAGATATAGTATATAAAACCTATTTCATTTTAATACAAAAATAGTGTTAATATCATGAGCCAGATTCAAAGGCAGTCTGCCCCCTGAATGCAAAATCAAATTCACTCTGTGCTTCCTCTCTGGCCCTATATGTTCTGAACTCTTATCCAGCTGGGGACATCTTCAAAAGAGATTCAGATTGTCTTCCCTCACTTCTAAGCTATAGCCTGGTGACTAAGACTTGCACTTTGAAGGTGGAAGAGTCAGATCAGAGTTTTCAGTAAAAGAACAGAAGTGAACATTGCTGTGTCCAACCTGCTTGATGGGTGCAGTAAATGATATTCTACTAGGCAACATATAGTATGAGAAATATGGAAAACACTTATCTCTCCTCTATCTGGGGTCTAAAATTGACCTACTTTAGATTAGTGTTTGAAGAGATTGATCCTGCCATGTTTTATGGCCTCTGGGAGTGTTTTTACTGGATTGAGCTCTTGGGGTGATTCAAGCTTCACTCCACCTAGTTTTTCAATCTAAACTGAGCTCAGACATGATCTAACTGCTGAGCTGTGTAAGTCTGCCAAGTATAGGACAATTCTGGGCACGTGCAATGACTTAATAGGTACCTGAAGAGATTTAACATCAGAAGTTGAAGAGCTTATAGAGATTAGGTGTCTCCAGCTCAGGAGGTGAGTCATGGCTTTACAATCACAATTTCCCTTCAGCAGCCTAAATTTATTTTCTTCTAGTACCTAAATCTTGTACTAGAACTTGCCCTGAATGCCCTCAATATCTAAAATAGAATAAACAAAATCTATCATTATAAAGTAGCAGGATTATATATAGTAGTTACCTGCAGAAACATCTTTCGTTAGAGAACAGATCTTAGTAGTATATGAAATGCTCATCAGTACAGCAAAAACTCATCAGCCGTGTTTCTGAATTTATGATCCTTCTGATCTAGGTAAGAGCAACACTTACTCTATGCATTTAAGTAGAAAAACAACAAAAATACATAAGGCATATAACATTGTAGTATGAATAGCATTACCAATATTCAACCTCAAGTTAACTCACTTCAGTGCCATGATTTTCTGAAATAATTATGCCATGCAGTAATGTTGAAATATGTCAGGAGATGTCTGAAATTATGTGAAATGAGTGCTGTTCTTCATCACTGAATATATAAAGATTCTAGCTTAAAAAATTTGAATTTTTAGGATTCTGGATAGTAGTCAGAGATAAGCTTCATAGAAAGTTAGGTCACACAATCCTTAAAGCCTATTTACGAAAACTCAATTTCTAAATCAAGCAATCTGAAACACATTTGAATATAAGTTCATATGATCCAGGAGACATAGACATTATGAATATTATTATTATTGTTGTTGTAGTTGTTGTTGTCTTTAGTTAGGCACTAAAAAAAAAAAAAAAAACAACAACCAAACAACGAAAAAAGCTTGTTCCAAATTTTGTTCCAAAATTGCCTTATTGTTGAGTATCTCTTCTTCTTGTAACAAAATACTGTCAAATTCTCAATTTTTCAGTGTGCTTGCCACTGCCATTGACTTCAGTAAGCTTTTCTGTGAACATTATATCTACCCTAAAATCCACATGTCTGTTTAAGTGCTTTATTTTGAGGTTGTTCATGTTTGGAATGGCAGGTTAAGCTCTCCGTTGTGACAAATATAAAACGTGAACCCTCACAATGAAACTACTTGAAAGATTCCTCAAGTCTTCATGAATCTTTGTCTTATTAGAGGTTTAAATATATTGTAGAAGATGATGAAGTTCTTCAAGCATTGAATTAACTAGACAAAACACAAACTCAGACAAAATCAGTGTATAGGTGCTTTTGAGTATCTGGGTTCTCTGTCCTTAGATGAAAGTTCAAATAGATGATGTGTTCTTTTCAGCACATATTTTCCTAAACTTTCCTGGATCAACAGCATGCTAAGTAAATTATTCACACCATGTAAACAGTGCACTTCAGATAAAATTCTTCCCTTGAGCTATATTCATCTGAATTGCATGATATTTATGATTCTTACAATTGATGGTATTGTATTTTAAAACTTACTGAATCTTCTTTGACTCTTCTGCCACATTGTTAATTAATGTGGGATCATTCAGATATACTTTTTTTTTTGAAGGTCTTTATTCAAGCTGATGTCTGCTGGGAAAGGAAAATGAAGAGCTGAGAAATCAAAAGGATGTGAACGTAGATAAAAGAATGTTTTCTTTCTAAGGTTCTTTTTTTTTGTCTTTTTCCTTTTTTTTCAAGATCTTTACCACAGTTCTCAAGCCATAAGCTATTGAACTTTCTAGTACAAAGATCCACCTGCTGCTGAATAATCACATACAACTTTTGTTTATCTCTTCAACACGAAACTTTTAAAATCAGACTGCTGAGCACACTGCCTACAATGCTGACCAGTACGGTATCACTTCTCCCTTGTACTTCCTTTCCAGTCCGTATTCATCTTGTCTTCCCTTACATTCAATCATAAACTTTTTTGAGGCAGTTACTGGTTTGTATTTGTACAACGCATACACATCTGAAGTGTTCTCCTAAATATCACCACAATACAAATAGAAATCAACAGCAATATGATATTATTAATTTAATTTGCTGTTTCCTTTTTGCAACAATAATAAATGTGTATAACAGTCTTTTAGCATGGAACTTCAAGGTGGCAGAACTGCATTTGAAGGTGATTCTATTGTGAATATTTTAAATATAATAAAATAAGTTCTTTAAATAGCCAACACTATGAAACTTGGAATCATAATGTTTTATTTTGTATAAGAAAGTCTAACACAGATCAGTGAAATGAGAAATTTAGATACAGATTCTTGCATTACTGTGTGATTCTGAAAAGTGAGTACAAATTAGAAAAGCAAGAATCAAATATTTAGTAATCTCTGTTTCTTATTTAATAAGATTTCATATAATTATATTTGCTCAACATGTATCCAATGCATTTCAGTCTGACTTTTCCAGAAATCATGTTATCACTCACCCAATTATAATCTGTATGTTAGGGAAAGGCCTCTCCTTGATTTTTGAAAGAGCAAGTACATGGTTAGATTCTATCTAAAACCACTGCAAAATTTTATAGGATCATAGATCATTTAGATTGAAAAAGACCTTTAAGATCATCAAGTCCAACTACTTTACACTACAAGTCCACTGTTAAACCATGTCCCTAAGTGCCACATCCATATGTCTCTTAAATATCTTGAGGGACGGCAACTCTACCACCTCCCTGGACAGCCTATTCCAATGCTTAACTACCCCTTCCATGAAGAAAATTTTCCTAATATCCAATCTAAACCTCCTTTGGCGCAGCATCAGGCCATTGTCTTATGTCCTGACACTTGTCACCTAAAAAAAAATACCAGTAACACCTTCACTGCAACTTCCTTTTGGGTATTCATAGAGAGCAATGAGGTCTCCTCTCAGCCTCCTTTTCTTCAGATTAAACAGCCCCAGTTCCCTCAGCTGCTCCTTATATGCTTTATTTTCTAGTTCATTCATCATCTTCTCTGCATGCACTCAAGCAACTCTATATCCTTCTTGTAGTGAGAGGCCCGAAACTGAACACAATACTCAAGGTGTGGTGTAGTCTAATCAGTGTTGAGCACAGAGAGACAATCCTTTCCCTAGTTCTGCTGACTACACTATTTCTGATACAAGACAGGATGCCATTGGCCTTCTTGGCCACCTGCACACACCGCTGGCTCATGTTCAGCTGGCTGTTGACCAGCACGTCCAGGTCTTTTTCTGCCTGACATTCTATCCATTTTCCCAAGCCCATACTGATGTGTTGGTGCTTGAAACCCAAGTGCAGCACCCAGCACAGAGCCTTGTTGATTGTCATGTGATTGGACTGGATTCATTGACCTTGCCTATCCAGATACCTCTGCAGAGCCTTCCTCAAGCAGATCAACAATCCCACCCAACATAGTGCTTTCTGCAGTCTTACTGAGGGTGCACTCGATCCCCTCATCAATATAATTGACATAGACATTAAACAAAACTGGCCCCAGTATTGAATCCTGAGGAATGTTATTTGTGACCAGCTGCCAGGTGGATTTAACTCTATTCAAAACAACCCTTTGGGCTCAGCCACCCAGCCAATTTTTTCACCTAATGAACAGTACATCTATCTAAGTCATGAACAGCCAGTTTCTCCAAGAGAAGTGTGTGGGAAATGGTATTGAATGACTTATTGAATTATTTGTTGTGCAAGTAAAAACCATCCACAACTCTTCCCTTGTCTACTGACTGGGTCATCTTGTCATAGAAGGAGATTAGGTTATTCAGGCACAACCTAACTTTCATAAACTCATGCTGACTGGGTGCGATCAACTGGTTCTCCTGTATGTGCTGTGTTGGTGGTACTCAATATCTACTCTGTGTCCTGGCACCAAGGTGAGACTGATGGGCCTGCAATTCCCTGGGTCTTCCTTCCTGCCCTTCTTGTAGACTGGAATCACTTTCATCATCTGTCTGTCAGCTGGGACCTCCCCAGTTACCCAGATCTGCTTCTGTATTATGGAAAGTGGCTTTGCAAACACTTCTGACAGCTCCTTCAACACCCTGGGGTGGATCCCATCTGAACCCATAGATTTGTGGGTGTTCAAGTGGTGTAGTAGGTCACTAACTATTATCTTTTGGATTATAAGTGCTTCATTCTGCTCCCTGCCTCTATCTTCCAGCTCTGTGGGCTGGTTATCCTCAGAAAAATTAGTCTTACTGGTGAATACTGAGGCAAATAAGGCGTTAAGTACCGTGGCCTTTTCCTCATCTCTAGTCAATCTTTTCTCTTGCATCTAATAAAGCATGGTAAAACATCTCTTTAGTCCTCCTTCTCTTGTTTATATATGTATAGAAACATTTTTTTAAGTTGTCTTTCACTATAGTGACCAATTTATAATCATGAGTTTTGACAGATCACTGGATTAAAAAATGTCAAGATTGCTGTCTTTGTAAAATGCAATTAATCGAGTAGATAAACCAAAAATCTTATTTTAAGTAATAAAAAGAATCCCCTTCTTCAGATTATCTGCCGCTCAGGGACTTATCTGAAACATCATAAATGCCCCATCAAATACAACTGGAATTTAATATCCCAAAGGTTAAATATATGAGAAAAAGGAAATTATACAGTCTGCAGAGATTCTTATTTAATTCCTCTATTGACAAGACCATACAGTTGAATTAAAGGAAACTGCAGCGAAAAGAATATCTAATAAGATTATTTTCAGCTAGAGTAATTAACGATACAAATACTCTAACATCTGCTTTATTAATACACACATTAAAGATACTATTAGGATTTATAAAAGGATTGAAGGTAAATTACATGAGTCAATTTACTGTAATTTTCTCTTTCAGTTATTGCATATTTACTCTTTAAAAAGCTCAGGCTTTACAATCTACGTGAAAACTCATACCTGCAGTCCAAGTGCGAGATGCAGACTCAAACTGGGGATAAGGTAACTTGTGTTGATGAAAAACTTTACAACCTTAAAGGGTAGTTTGTTGCAGAAATTTTCACATTGTGTGCCTCTCTTCTGCTTTCTCTCACATTCTTTTAAATCTTTCAATTTTCTCTAAAAGAGTGGTACACATGCATCAGGATGTTTACAGCATTTATATATTCATAGACAGAAATGTCTATGCATTTCCTATTTATTATAGCTGAAAACTAACTGTTCTAATTAGGAAGTAACACTTATTTGTATGCAGAGATGGCAACAGAGAATGTCAATTGACACTGTGTATTCCTATACTTGTTATTCAAATTTGAAATAACAAAAATTTAACTAGAACAGCATGAAATTTCAATATATAATTGTACTAAGGAAATAATAACACATTTTCCTCTTTACCAAATACTCCCTGCTCTACAGAAAGAGTTAATTAGTTGTAGAAGAATATCCTAGTAGAGTCATTAGGTATACTATTCATTTTCTCTGTAGCAACATGGTATGATCAAAAGGAAATGAAGCCTTAGCTAAGGCTTCCAAAGGTCTGGTGGTTATGACAGCTGAAGGTTGTTAGAAAAAGTGACCTGACTTGTGCTTTGGTTAGGTAAAAGGGTAGAGCAAAAATAAAAGAATGAAATAAGGGNAATATTTAAAATATTATTTATTTGGACATTTTCCACATCTTCATTCAATCCTCTATTTTTTCTTACTCTTTTTTTTTTTCTTTTAAATATGTGTATTTTAGCTACAGTCTTTCATGTTTTTCCTATAGTTCTTAAGCTATGGCCATCATTACTTATTGGTTATTACAAATCAATGCCATTTTGAGATGCTTTATAACTCCACAAAGTAAGAAGTAGGTTGTTGAATTTTTTTTGTATAATCTACATTTACAAATAATTGTGTTAAAGTATTTGATGCTTATACAAAGTTTGAAGAAATAGACCCCCAAATTGAACATGGGATCCTGTAGCATTAGCCATTTAAAAGGCAGATATTGCCTTATATTCTAAGCTGTTTCTGAAACCAGAGATACCCATGGAAGGTGATTAATTCCATGGTGAGCTTCATATCTAAAACAAGCACGCAACGTGATTCATGCTTGTTCCTTCCCAATGAGAAAACATGGGTGTCTGGGTTGGCACTCATACTTCAGGTTGTTGAAGTAAAGAGCGACAAAGTTCACCTTCTTGATCTGAATCTTGCAAGGAAATTAAGAGAATCATTTGTATTACTATCTCACATTAATGAGTGCTGTTCTGTAAGTAATGCCTCCTATTTTATTATGTTAACTCACAATGTCAGAAGTGCATGTTGGTGGGATGGCAGTAGAGATTGAACCTTCCTGCCAATATTCCATTATAGTTTGTTGCCATGTGACAAATGGCAGCAGAGGGGCAGTCTGACAAATTGATGTCTGACATGGAAGTGTGTATGAAGCAAAGTTGTGTCATCAAACTCCTTCACATGGAAAAAATTGCACCGTTGACATTCATCTACTCTTGCAGAATGTTTCTGGAGACCAAGCAGTGGATGTGAGCACAGGGAGATAGTGGGTGGTGCATTTTAGCAGTGGCGACAGCAACATGAAAGACAAGTCACGTTCCGAATGGCCATGTAGATATTTACAAGCACTATCTGAAGGCTCTTGTTCATCGCNTCCTTCCTTCCTTCCTTCCTTCGTCTCTTTCTATTTTATATAGCACTGCTGTATGTACAGGATCACCAGTTAATATATTTGATTACTGAATAGTACATTGCAACCTTTCCAATTCATATCTTTGTAAACCCATCACTTTGCTGGCATGAGCATAGCAAAATAGCATNTGTAGCTGAGAATTTGCTCTTCAACAGTAATTTTGTTCTCTTTGTATGTTTTGTACTTTCAGGAAATAAGTAGAAGGCATTACTTCTGGAGTGATCTATGTATAAAAAGGTACATAAGTGTAGTGACATTAATGATTTGCTCAGATTGACTTAGAACACCCAATTTCTTTTCTCTTCTGTCCTTCCTTCCTTCCTTCCTTCCTTCCTTCCTTCCTTCCTTCC
>WBMW01006003.1:0-26183 GCA_013396635.1 Penelope pileata | reverse complement strand
TCCTTCCTTCCTTCCTTCCTTCGTCTCTTTCTATTTTATATAGCACTGCTGTATGTACAGGATCACCAGTTAATATATTTGATTACTGAATAGTACATTGCAACCTTTCCAATTCATATCTTTGTAAACCCATCACTTTGCTGGCATGAGCATAGCAAAATAGCATTTTAAAAGTAAGATTGGATAATAAACAACACTCATCCTCCCAGTTCATACTGCAGCAGTCAGCGTTTATTACTGTTCTGTGCAAAATACTAAGAAAACAATCACTTCCAGGCTGCATAAAAGCAATGTAAATATCAGCAGATGTATTTAGCGCTATTAACCTGACTGTGAAGAGCTTATTTGCACAGAATGTTCAGGAAGAAGCTCTTATAATTTGGCAATGTTACTGGACTATAATCGTTAAACAAAGATCACGAAACCCTAACTATGTTGAAATAGAAACAAGTATATATGCACAAGAGTGCTTAAAAGCCTAGTAAAACAGTCTGAGCAGGAACAGGCATCTTTCTTCTGATCGGTTACAATAAAAGTAACACACTTCCATCATGCAAAGTGGGTTTCCTTTGATGAAAGAAAGCTGTGCTACAAAAAGTTGCTTTGAGACACAAAGATAGAGGCATCTCTGGATACAACTCCATTTCACAACAAAGCATTTAATAAACTGAAACATATCTAGAAATGGAGTGACTGAAGTCAGATTCATTAGACTACTATCACTACCATTCTGTATTATTGATTGCCAAACATCTGTCTATTGTAATCAATTCCAAGTGGTTTGCAGATAAGATTTTCACCGTCCATATTTATACAGCTGGTGCTGGCTGTAGTTGTGTCACTCAGGCTGGTATAATTCCACTGTTGCTGCATAAGAAGGTCAGAAAGAACGAATAGAGAATATAGATAGAGAGCAACTGAGTATATTTCAAAGAACACATGAGGAAAATGTTTTTTGATTTGGTTTGGCTTGGGTTTTGTTGTCTTTGTTGATTTTCTGATTTTGTCTGGTTTTCCCCAAGTAATGAACAGCTCAGTTATTTGTGGGCTAAAATGAAACAAAGAGAAAAAGAAGAAAGAGGTAGCAATGAAATAAGTTTTGACTAAATAGATACAAATTCCAGAACTTTTGGGAAAAAAGAAATGAAGATACTACTGTGCTGAATCATGGAAAAATGCTTGAAATGTATTGAAAATGGAGAAAGTTAAGAAAACCTAATGTTTGCTATGAATTATTCAATCCTGAACTTTTTCACTTATAGTTTAATAAGATGCTTCAATAAGATTCTCCTGACTCAATCCTAACTCAAACGTAAAAACAAAAGAAGTGAGTGTGACTGAATGATAAACTACCATTTATCTTCTGTTTAAATAAATTAGACTAGGATAAGGAGTTATAAAATACAAAATAGTATGCTATTAAACTGTAAAGGAACTGTGGGAATTGGAAAAGAATATAAAAACAGATTAGGTAAAAGACATTTAAAATCAATCTAAACTCAAATTATAATCCATATGAATTGAACATTGAGAGTAAAACTTAAGTCAAATCTTCAGTATTACTGAGCATAAGAAAAAGAAAATCAGAAGGCAAGAAATTCATGATGGTGAGAAACATAAGGGTTATATCTAGGCTTTGGAAACTAAAAGCCGTCACTAGGGAATAATAGAATTCTTAGAGTAGGAAGAGACCTTTAACTTCCCTGCAATGTACAGGGACATCTACAGATAGACCAGGTTGCTTAAAGCCCCATCCAGCCTGACCTTGAATGTCTCCAGGGACAGGGCACCCACCACGTCTCTGGGCAACCTGTTCTAGTGCTTCACTGCCCTTACTGTAAAAGATTTTTTCCTTAAATCCAATCTAAATCTCATTTCCTTTAGTCTGAAACCATTTCCCCTTGTCCTATCACCACAGACCCTACTAAAGAGTATGTCCCCCTCTTTCCTGTAGCCCCAACCTGTCCTCACAGATGAAGTGTTCCATCCCTTGGATCATTTTTGTGGCCCTCCTCTGGATGCGATCCAACAGGTCCATGTTCCTCCTGCCCTCAGGAAAGACTCCACATCTGGACACAATACTCCAGGTAGGGTTTCATTCACACAGAGTAGAAGGGCAGGATCGTCTCCTTGGACCTGCTGGCCACGTTTCTTTTGATGCAGCCCAGGATATGGTTAGCCTTCTGGGTCGTGAGGACACATTGCTGGCTCACGTCCAGCTTGATATCCATCAGTATCCCCAGGTCCTTTTTCGCAGGTCTGTGTTCTTTCCAGCTTGTACTGAGGGAGAGGGTTGTCATGACCCAAATACAAGACATTGCACTTGGCTTTGTTGAACCTCATAAACAATCTATGTTTTCAGGTTTTATTGTTCTGGAAATGGAAATTAGATTTGCAGTGCACCTATTCAAATCAAAATGAGACTTTTTCTTTAAACCCATGCACAAAGGCATGATCGTAAATAATAATATTAATTTACGATCATGCCTTTGTGTGTTGGTTTAAGAAAATTTAAGGAATTGTTATAATTATTATAAAAGTCTGTTTTTTTCCTTGGGTTGAGTGAAATTCTTATGTTTAGCAAGTATGCCCATAACACACATGAAATTGGACTCAGAGGGGACCAGTATGTCACTAAGTTCTCACTATAAGGCAGCAAAAGCAACAAGTAGTACCTGAAAAGCAACTACTGCTCTGTTTAACTCAAGAACTTAACTAAACAAAAACAAATATACAAACAAGCAAATTGAAAACAAGGAAACAAAAAAAAAAAACTAGATTGGAGAAATTAATGAAACTTTACAGAGCTCTGAACAAAAGCCTCTCTTCAGATAGGTACACAGGATTTAAGTTCTAGTGGCCAGAGGCAATGAACCAACTCATGCAGTTTTGGCTCATGGTGAGAACAAACTAGGTCAAAACAATTTTGTTTCCTCTGTGAGTAAAAAACAATCTTTGATCAAAAATGGAAGAATTATATCCTATATATGCATTCATAAACCTTTGGCCATCTTTTACATGACAATTTCATAAACAAGGTAGAAAGACATACGTATGAGTCAACATGAAGCTGGATGGAAAACTCATTTGGAAAAGACTAGTTTGATACATAGTAAAAGAATGGTTCATGATTGAACCACAGAGACCTTATTGGTCTCTATAACTGCCTGAAAGGAAGTTGTCGAGTGGTGGGGGTCAGCCTCTTCTCCGACATAAGTAGCAATTGAAATAGAGGGAAGGGCCTCAAGTTGTGCCAGGAGAGGTTCAGATTGGGTATTAGGAAAAACTTCTCTGAAAGAGTGGCCAGGCACTGGAACAGGCTGCCCAGGGAGGTGGTTGGTCACTGTCCCTGGAGGTGTTCAGTATACATCTAGATGTGGTACTAAGAGACATGGTTTAGCAGTTTAGTGGGCAATCTTGGTGGGAGGTGGATGGTTGGACTAGATGATCTTGGAGATCTTTTCCAACCTTAATGATTCTATGATTCTATGATGAAATTGAAGTAATTTATCTGATGATGTCTACAGAGATTTGTTTTGGACCAATGCCATTATTGTCATTTAACCCATTTTGATAAGCAGAATTTCGCCATCAGTATAGAAGGTGTTGCAAGTAGATCTGGTAACAAGTGTTGACAGATTAAAAACACTGCCTGAGCCCCAGAATATTAAATGAAATGAGAAATTAGGGTGATGAGATTCCAAGAAAAAAAATAACCAATGGGAGAAATTTAAAAACAGTCTAACCTAGAGAAAAGACAAGAAAAAGTCTAGAGAAAAAACTGACAGGACTACTACTAAAATGATCTGTACTGGGTCCAATGGTCCCCCTAACAATATTCTGTATATGATATTATCAAATAAGAACTGCTTAGGGAATGCTTTATGAAAGACAATAAGATGGACTGATCTCTCCCGTGTACAGTTCCTGATTTTTTTTATATTAAAACAGTCCTCTTGTGTGTAATAGACAGCTTCACAAATGAACATAATTTTCTCAGCATCAGCTACGGATACAACCTTAGAATTTGTGACCCGAATCTGAAGTTAAAGATTTGGGTTGAATGCCAAAAATAAACTTTTAATAACAAGTAGAGATCAGGGAAGATTCAAATCGCTATCAGGAGCGATTTCTGTAACAGTAGATTAGACAAATGTTTATGAGAGATGATAACTGATCTTGGAATGAGTCAGGGAGTGATCCAAATAAGATTTTGAGATTTCTTTCAGACAAACTTTCTATGATTCCATATCTTCTCAGTCATCTTCCAGCCATCTTTCAGGTGTTCTTTGTTTCTTTGGCAGAAAGCCTATGATGTGTTTCATGAAAAAATCATGTGCAATGTTTGGCTGAGGAAAATCAAGCGAGGAGGTCACAACTCTTCTCAGATGGAAGATGACCCAGCAAAACAAAAGAAGAAAAAATTGAAAGCAAAAATTATGTTGAAAAAACTAGATGAATTTTAACATCTGTACTGGAGATGTCACTTGATGTGAAAAAAGAACAATTGAGTGAAGACATAAGGGAAATTAAATGAGAATTCATGCTTCATATGAAAATACATTACAGTAATATTTCAGTGCAAATTTTGAAGAAAAATTCTGTTTTCATACAATAAATAAGAATTTTCTTCTCACTATTATTCAGCACAACTCTTTGCTGAATGTATTTTATTAGTCTTCCAGCTACTATGGTAATAAAATCCCTCTCTTTCCTTTACTATGCTGGCATTCTTAGAAGTAGGAGCGGACACTTTATATAATATGCCTTCTTGCTAATAAACAAATGTTTAGCTATTAAATTTGAAATAATTTGTGTGCTGAAAGTCAGCTAAGCACAATTGTTCCTTCATTATATTAGAATTATATCATAAGCATTACCTAGAACACTAAAAGTTTGAAACAATATATAAGTTGAAACAACTAAAGGCTTAATGTAGCCTTTTCTTGAGCACTTGATGCTCAGCCAGATTGCTTAGATACTTCTCAATCTTCTTGAATAAAATTTGAAAAAAATATAATTTTACATGAACTTTTCTTTTAGGGGACGTTCATCATAGTAATTCTCTTGGGAGGGAAAAATAAAAAATATATGTGGAATTGTAGCTTTTTTTTTTGTCTCTTGTTACATTTATAAAAGATTTTTCTCACTCCCGTAATTACGGAAAATTTTATGCCAGAAACAGAAAATGAAACCCCACCTTGACATTTGTACGTTGATAGTAATCAAGGCTAATCAAGGTTGTCCCTGTAGCACATAGCAACATGATAATTTTTCTAAACATAAGTATACCCTTAGGCCTTAAATAATTCTTTTAGAGGCACTGAGATTTCCCCCAACATGTTGAGGTTCAATCAGTTAGATCTTTCTCAGTTTGCCTTCTGCAAAACAAGATTTTCTAACTGTAAAAAAAACTACGTTTATTGATCTTGTCCATTTTTGCTTTGCTCTCCCTGTGATGATCAGTCAGGTTTTTTTTGTGTGATCTCATCATTCATGAAGAACAACCATTTTTGAACACTGATTCTAGATATATTTTTTCTCCACATCTGCTTTGTCCCTCAGTCCTTAATTAGAAGATACGTAACAGAGGATTATCCCTCCCGAAAGTCATATGAAAGCAACTTATTGCATGTCAAGAAAGTTTCTGCAAACAAACAGTATCTACTACAAGAGCTTCGGTACTGATCTTACGGTCACATCTGTTAGGCACAGCATTATACTTTTTTTTTTTTAAAAGGATGACTTCAATCATATTTGAGTTATTCTTCCTTTTATGTACTCAGTTAATACTGGAAAGTATGAGGAAAATAGAGAGCAATTAACATTACAGAAATTCCATGGCTATTCTAAATACGGTCTAACAAAATTTTCTCTCTTATACCCTTATCACGTGTTAGATACTGATGCTAAGAAATAGAAAGGTTTGAGTTTTTTGAAAATGTATCTACTTAAATCCAGAGAAGAGTAGTTTCACTTCATAAAATGCTTCAAAGGAGTTACAATCTTTTTCAGTTTTTTTTCTTTTTCATAGCAAAGTCATGCATTTATTTTGATTCTCTATGGTAGTTTTGAGCATTGTTTAGCTTTATTTTATAAATATTGTCTCACTGAGATGATTCACTGAATTAAACATCCTCTGTTGGTTTCAAAGAAATCTAGAAAGGCTTGCACTATGCTCTCTACCAAAAGCTTAGACGTCACTTTCCATGGAACCTATGACAAGGTGGTGGAAAATTGTAGCCATATTTTGGCTGTTAAATCAAGGGAAAAGATTGTCATCGCCAAAAAACAATTCCCTCTGCAATTCTTTACCTCTGTTATCTGCAGCATTCTGCTTGTTATCTGTTTTCACTGTTCATTGTTCTGACTGGCAAAGGAAGTACAGGTCACTCTGCAGTGTCACCTGAACACAGCTGCACAGGCTGTTCCTTATAATGAAGAGCTTGTTACACAATAGTGAAAAATCAAACTACACATTTCCTGGCAAGTTGAAAGGTATCATTTTCAACAGAAGGATAACAAATACAAATGGGAAAAAGAATCCTTCACATTCATATATTTTTGTAAAAGGACATATTGCATAAGTTTTGTCTGCTGTAAAATGTGTTGAGGTCTGATTAATAAGGAGGCCGACACAATAAGAAGTAAAATGTTGTAATGGATACAAAAAGCGTTCTGATCAAATGAAATACAACCCCATCAATAATGGTTTTGAAGTGACTGTTCTACTGCCTGCATCAAATGTGTTTGTCTTTTAAAAGACTGCTTAGGTAAAAGTGAAATACACTATTCATGCATTTAGTAATATAGTTTTCTATGTATCACTTGGTAGAAATTACAATAGTGGACAGAAAACACAGCCATGAGGATCTGAGGGATATTTTTTACAATTTTCTGGATAGATAATACATTTCCAAGCAGTTCAGTTCTATGTAAAAGAGAGGCAGAAAGTTATTTCTGAAAATTGGAATTGATTAAATGTCTTTTCCTTAGCCATGCATGCAATTACTGGTTAAATCATTTGTTCAAATAATTAAGGTGAATTATTTACTCACTTTTTTTTCAGCTTCATTTATACTTTGTAGACAGACAGACGTGCTTCATTCCTGAGAATTTATACTAATTTGGATTGATAGAGCCGTCAATTGTTTGAGAAAATACACCAAAAAAATCTTCTAAAAAACATCCAAAGGTAAGGAACTTTAAGTGAAAGATCATAATTCAGAAAATAAACAGTTTTGGGAGGCAATTTAGCAAATTTAGCATACTTAGGTTGAAATGGAAGTATTTGTTTTTATGCAGTTCTGGCATTTTTTCTGTGACATTATTCAAAGCTAATTTGTCTTCCTTTTGACCTTCCCATAAGACAGAATACAGATTTGTCTGAGGCTTATCATGTCTTCTCATAACTATCTCTGTTAAATGCATGTAAACTACAACTATAAACTTATTTTCAGTTCTTTTCCAAGTCTCCATTAATATTCAAAGGTCCTCTCACAGTAACATTTACTTGACTTTTTGATTTGTCCATATTCTTGTACACTTTTCCATTTTTTTTATTAACTCGGTCTTGCAATGTAAGCAAGACCCACAAGCTGAAGATGCTGTGAGAAAATTTATTTCCTTCTAAATTCAGGATGTTTCTTAATAGGAAGCTCTGAGATTTTCCACATTAACAAGATTCAGAGGTAGTGTATGGAAAATACTGTCAAGAGAACCTCTAACTAGGCAATTGGCTTGAGTCAATGGGTCTATGTCTAGGCATAGGCATTTGGTACAATATGAGGTGTGCTAAAATTCAGAAGTTCCACCTGCCACTTGTGGGACATTCCCCATCAGGTCCTGTGACCTGCCCCTGCTGTCCTTATGAAAACAACTCACATCAAAAGGCAACTGAGAAGAGTCAGATCATTTCATAGGATTTCAAGAGGTTAGGAATGAAGAGATCACAGAATCATTAGAGTTTGAAGGGACCTTTAAAGAAGAGGTGCGGCTGCTCCCCATAGACCTCCTAGAGGAGCTGTTCCTGATGGCACATCTCCATGGGCTTCAGGTTGAAGGTTTGCCCCCCTCCCCCTGGGCTTCCCACAGTGCTGTTTCCCTGATGTGCTTTCACTTGAGGCCCCTCAGTAGCCCTGTGGGTGCCCGGTGCTTGCTGCCCCCCAGTGCTGAACCTCCCGCCTTGCAGGGATGAGCTCAAGATAATCTAGTCTAACTCCCCTGCAATGAACAGGGATATCTACAGCCAGATCAGATTGCTCAGAGATCTGTCCAACCTGACCTTGAATGTCTCCAGGGACAGGGCAGTCACCACATCTCTGGGCAACCTGTTCCAGTGCTTCACCACCCCTAGAATAAATAAACTTTTTACTTATATCCAATCTAAATCACCCCTCTTTTAGTTTGAAACCAATTCCTTGTCCTATCACAACAGATCCTGCTAAAGAGTATGTTCCCCTCTTTCGTGTAGCCTCTCTTGTAGATACTGAAACACCACTATCAGGTCTCCCTGGAGCCTTCTCTTCTCTGGGCTGAACAGCCCCAACTCTTTCAACCTGTCCTCACAGGGGAGGTGTTCCATTCCTTGGACCATTTTTGTGGTCTTCCTCTGGATGTGATCCAACAGGTCCACATTCCTCCTACCCTCAGGAAGGACTCCACATCTGGATGCAATACTCCAGGTGGGGGTTCACCAGTGCAGGGCAGAGGGGCAGGATCACCTTCTTGGACCTGCTGGCCACGTTTCTTTTGATGCAGCCCAGGATACGGTTGGCTTTCTGGGCTGTGAGGACTCATTGCTGGCTAATGTGCTACTTGCCATCCATCAGTACTGTCTCGTCGCACTTGGTGGGTTGCAAGGAAGGTGAATCTTTGATATCCCACTGAATAAGGCGCTCCCTGGTTGGCAGGGGTCACGGTAGCAACAGAGTCAGACAACGACTCAGAGGAATAATATAAAACAATTTATTTACTCCAACAACCACAACTGGTCCACTATCTCGAGGCAAAATTGGATAATATTTAGCAACAACAACAACAAGCATTACCGATAAACTGGCACTTTGGCACAGGCATCTTTTCTTAATCAGCTACTTGGTCTTATAGGCAAATTTAGGCAATGACTAGAAAAGAAAATGAATGGAAAGAAATCAAGAAGAAAGAAAAAGTAAGAGAGAAATGAAAATAAAAGCAAAAGAGACAGATTTTCATCACATTCTCGGATCCAGTGTAGCCTTGAGCTGGAGTTTTCATCCATGGGTGGTGGGTCGACAGAGGCTTCATTTGCGGGTGGTGGGTTGACCACTGCAGGTGGCGGTTTGACAAAGGCAGAACGTGCGTGTTTGCCTTTATATAGTCCAGATGGTCAGAGACTGCCCTTGAGGTGGCATCTCCCCTGCATCTACTCAACTCGAGTTTCCAGAAGATTCGGGAGTTTTCGGCAAAGTCATGCAGCTCCCTCCTCAGTAAGCTGCCATAAAAGGAGGTGGGTAGAACAGCTTGCTGCCCTGCCTCCGCAGGACCCAATCTGCTCCCTCATCTTCCTTCTCTAGCCAAAGTTGTTGAGTCGAGTTTCCCGTTGGTCTCTTACAAGTACCCCCAAGTCCTTTTCAGCAGATCTGTGCTCAATCCTTATGTCCATCAGCTTGTACTGAGAGAGGAGATTGTCATGACCCAAGTGCAAGATGTTACACTTGGCTTTGTTGAACCTCATAAGGTTCTCCTGGACCCACTGCTTGAGCCTTTCTAGGTCTCTCTGGATGGCATCCTATCCCTCAGGCATGTTGATTGCACCACCCAGCTTGGTGTCATCTGCAAACTTGCTGAGAGTACACTCAATCTCACTGTTGATGTCTTTGATGAAGATATTAAGAGCATTGGTCCCAGCATAGACCCCTGAGGAACACCACTCATCACTGATCTCCATCCAGACGTTGAGATGGAGGATCCACTCCTGAAAATCTTCCAATCTGATTACATCACCAAAGATATTATGCTGAAATTATTTAACAAGCTTTCTAAAACAGTATAAAATTGCAATAGGACTTTTTTTCCAATAACCGTGTTGAAATTAAAATTAATCTTCTTTTAACCATGAGCCAAAACAGCTTAGTTCTCAGGCATGCAAAACACAGAAAGTGTACGAAGTCTCATTGATCAGCGCTGAAGCTTAACCAGATGAACACTGAAATCAGCAAAGCATTCAAAAAGACTCCCTGAAACTGCAGAATGCATGTAATAGTCTTCTATTTCAAGTCATCTCAGACACTTACAGAGTGATATACAATAGACAGAGAGCAATTTAACTTAATCATCTTGCAGAAATGATTTCCTCTAGGTTCAAATTGGAGATAAAGTAGATTTAAGAAGTATCTTGAACAGACAGTGGTAGATTATTGTTTTAATTGGAAGTGATGAAGCTATTTTATGTGGTAAAAAAACTAATCAAGATTTATTAACCTGAGGTAACAAACCAATTTGAGAAGGCTCTGTAGAAGTAGGATAATCTGATTTGATCATCTCTTGGACAGGAAGACTATCATTCAGAACAAATATCCTGCTCCCAATTCTCATTTGTGTTTCACATTATATTTGTTGCAGGTTTGTAGAAGTTCTGTAGTATGTCAAACTCTACAACTCTACTCCTTCATCTGGACAATATAATTCTCAAACAAACAAACATCCAATGAACAGTTTTAATCTAACTCCATTATATTAGGCTATTCATATTTATAAAACCTTTCATATCCTCTTACTGTTAATGAAGTATAATGTAGTTGCTCACACATACAGGATTAGTGAAAAGCCATTTATAAAAGCTATTCCAGAGACACTCAAAAGGTCTCCCATTCTCCAGGCCATTTTTCAAAATACACTCTTGACATAATTGACTTCAACCAATGAATCCCAGCTCCTTCCATCCGAAGAGAACAACCATTTCTTTATGATAGTATAGTCTACTGCTCTTGATCTTTAAATATTACGAGGAGATTTTTACAAAAATAGCTACTGAATTCTGTTCTGTTGCCCTTATTTCTGTTTTTTTTTTCAAGTAGTTTATCCTTTTGGATGTATTAGATGTCTTCTGGAATTATTTGGCTTAAGTAGCACTTTGTTTTTGCTTTTGAAATACGCTTATAACTGCTGATTAGCCTTCAGGTCTCTCTTTAAAATCACAGCTTTTGGATGGTCCTACAGTCCCTACAACACAATCATAGAATCACTAGGTTGGTGTTTCTTGATCACCACCAGGGACAGTGACTCCACCACTTCCATGGGCAGGCCGTTCCACTGCCTGACCACTCTTTCAGAGAATAAATTTTTCCTTATACCTAACTTGAACCTCCCCTGGTGCAACTTGCAACCATTTCCTCTAGTCCTGTCATTAGTTACCTGGGAGAAGAGGCCAAACCCCTCCTCATCCCAACATTCCTTCAGGAAGTTGTAGATTGCGAAGATGCAGGCAAATCAGCAGTGAATGGATTGTATGGGTACTAATGTGATACTAATTAAGTCAGTGAAGAGTTCCACAAAGGTACCACAATACAATTCTAGATATTAGTCATTTTTATCTTCAAAACTTCAATTTCTAAAGTAATTATTTCAAAGTAAATTCATCCTCCTGGAAGAGATGTTAAGGCACATAAGGGACAAGCAGGTGATTTGAGATAGCCAGCATGTCTTCACCAAGGGCAGATCATACCTGACCAACCTGGTTACCTTCTATGATGAAGTGACTATATTGGTAGACAAAGGGAAGGCAACTGATGTCATCTACGTAGACTTTTGAAAGGCCTTTGACATGGTTCCGCACGACATCCTTATCTCTAAATTGGAGAGACATGGGTTTGAAGGATGGACTATTCATTGAATAAGGAATCAATTGGAAGGTCAGAGCCAGAGGGTTGTGATAAATGGCTCTATGTCCAGGTAGAGACCAGTAACAAGCAGTGTCCCCCAGGGGTCTGTCTTGGGACCAGTGCTCTTGAACATCTCTATCAATGACATCGATGATGGGATTGAATGCACTCAGCAAGTTTGCTGATGATACCAAGCGGAGTGGTGTAGTTGATATAGCAGAAGGAAGGGATGCCATCCAGAGGGACCTCGAAGAGCTTGAAAAGTGGGCCCATGTAAACTTAATGAGGTTCAAGAAAGTGAAGTGCAACATATTGCGCTTGGGTCAGGGCAATCCCAGATATGCGTACAGACTGGGAGAAGAATGTGAGAGTAGTTCTGCTGAGAAGGACTTAGGGGTCCTGGTAGATGAAAAACATAACATGAGCCAGTAGTGTGCACTTGTAACCTGGAAGGCCAATGGTATCTTGGGCTGCATCAAAAGAAGGGTGGCCAGCAGGGACAGGGAGAAGGTTGTCCCTCTCTACTCTGCACTCGTGAGGCCCCATCTGGAGTACTGCATCTAGGTCTGGGGCTCCCAGCACAGGAAAGATGTGGAGCTGTTGGGAAGGGTCCAGAGGAGGGCCGCAAAGATGCTCAGAGGGCTGGAGCACCTCTCCTGTGAAGACAGGCTGAGGGAGCTGGGCTTGTTCAGTCTGGAGAAGGGAAGGCTGTGCGGAGACCTCATTATATCCTTCCAATATTTAAAGAGAGCGTACAAACAGGAGAGAAATCAACTATTATGAGTGTGGTAGGACAATGTAGAATGATTTTAAACTAAAAGAACGAATTTTTAGATTAGATGTTGGGGAAGTTTTTCACTGAGAGGGTGGTGAGGTACTGGAACAGGCTGCCTGGAGAGGTTGTGGATGCACCATCCCTGGAGGTGTTCAAGGTCAGGATGGATGGGGCCCTGGGCAACCTGGTCCAGTGCTTGACCTAGCAGGTGGCAACCTTGCCCCTGGCAGACGGGTTGGAACTAGATGATCTTTATTGTCCCTTGCAACCCAAGCCATTCTATGATTCTATGATCCCTTAAGTAAGAGACAAAAATTCCTTACAGAACTGCAAAAACTCTTTGTAGACTCAAGTTATGCTATGAAAAAAAAATAGTTATAGCCAAAGGACTATAAGGAAAGAGGAGATGGAATCTCACACCAAAGTTAATGAGCTTTCACACTTACTTACAAAAGCCCTGGACTGCACTTTGAAGTTGAGGAACTGCAGGAAAACAGATGCTGCAGTGCACGCACACAAACGCATCTATAAATAGTTGAAGTTACTGATCATAAAAAGTAGGAAAGTGAGTAGTCTTCAGTTGCATCAGATCAGAACTAGCTCATTAATATTTACTTAGAACTTTGTCTTTATTTAATCAGGCCTTCAATGAAATCTATTTTGGAGATTCAGTTCTTAGAGACCGTCAGATGGCTCAAGGTCGGTCAATATACATCCATATAATTTTCAATAATATGGATATAACATTTTAAACAGTAGCTAAGAAACACAAGTGCTTATCTTGTATATGTCTTTCTCCAAATATGCCATATAGGGATATTTAAATTGTGAAGGCAAAACTCAGGGTATGACAAGTCCAGGAGAAAGGACCAAAAAGTGCACGCAGTGGGATACATTGAGAGCTAACTGAAACTAGCAAATTAGTTTACCAAGAAAAGGACAGAAAGAGCTGCCAAAATAAAGACTTCCTTTTCCTACTGTCCAGGCTTCATACTGTCCTCACAACCTGTGCCCTTAAGCTTCATGAAGTCTTCAGTTATTTCTTTGGTCTCTCTAAGTCTGTAAATTGACGGAGCCATGTTTTCTAACTCAGACTTATCCAAACATCCATTCTTCACAGTTTGGCACGATCATGTATTTAAATCCTGTCACATTTTTCATTCTATCTTTTATTAGAAGGACAGTAGATATTTTCTTTAAAAAATTCTGTTATCAAAAGCTGCCTGGTTGACTTGAAAATATTACTCAATAATATGTACTGAGTTGACTACATGACACTGTGAGAATCTAATATCGTTCAAGTACTGAAGGACCGAAGAAAGTTCATCTCGTTGTTTGCAAGAATATGTAGGGATTTTGTGAATTTTCTCCTGATCATTCTAGGAGGTCTTAATCGAGAATTAATTATTTTCACTGATGGATTACAGTGATTTTGGACTACGTATCCTAAGTATTCAGTTTTTGAAGTGCATTGCACCATATCTGCAAGTCTACTCCGTTTCTTTAAGAGAAGATGAGGCTTCTCAGAATGGCAAGCATCCTTTTCTCTGCATACATTTTTATGTAAATTCATTTGTTTTCCTGTGTTCAAAATGAGTTTTCTTAATATTATCATTTCAAATTATCAACAATATCTATTTTCTAACACCAGAATGCTGGCAATAAACATGATAGCCTGCACTGGGTGTCACAACTTAGTATGTCACTGTTTGCATATCAAAGAATATAGTGAAATTGCCAGCCAGGTCCACTGGAAGTTCAAGTGGTCACATCCCACCTGTTTGCCTCCAGTAAAGCGTATTGCATAAAGGAAACACTAGTTAGGAAATGCCTCTCCCTTTTTCACTCCTTTGAGATCTCTAGTAACAGGAACACAGGAAAGGTCATATATCTCATTAGGTTTATCTAATTTAGCCAGGAGTCACTTTTAAATAGATGACAGATGCTTTCACTTGTTTAAAAATAGAAGAAAAAGAATCTGAGGATCTCCACGCACATGATAACCACCTTAAATTTACAGCTTTGGAAGTCACATCTATCATATTTAAAAATCAGTGAGCATATACAATGTATAGTTTCCATTTTACACTCTTTTCTTAAACTGTAAGATTTACTACCTTTTTCTGTTTCCAGAAAACACTGGAGTTGTACAGACATGGTAAGCACTTATTCCATACCCTTATAATGTAAGTGAAACTTAAGTGAAACTTCACAGAAACATTAGATGAGAAGAAATAATCCCAGCTGATAACTAATTCATATATAAAAGCCAATAAACTCCTTTGTTAAACAGAATAACTCACTTCAATGCCAAAAATCACCTGCAATTATGTTTTTTCTACCTCCTGTGCTATACTCTACTCTCCCTTGTGTGAGAGATTTATTTTGGAATGACAAAAGCTTTTTGTGTAGATTAGTAATTAGATTAGTAATTTCTGATAAGTTCAACTTTTGGACAATCTTTAAAAAAGCTACGCCCAGTCAATTAGCATCTATGAACTCTGATTTTACTAGTACCATCATCTATTTTCTCATCTTATTCTCTTATTGTTAGGGAAGTATTCAAATGTAATGATGTGCAAGCAGCTCGGGGATGGATTTTTGGTATCCATTCTTCACTGTCATGAACTGAAATTGTAATGCTAAATTTGTAACACTGTTGCACCAGTTCAGGATTGTGCATAAACTTCTAACTCCTTGACACATTGAAGATATTAAGCAGAACATCTGGGATTGAATGGTTTCAGAGCCAAGAAATGTGATGCTGAACTGTACCATTATGTACACATCGGAAATTAGGTGGCTACATTTAAGCGTAGAAACATATCCAAAGGCTGGTGTTGATTACTTGATAAACACCTCAGAAAAAGAAAGAATTTAGCATGCGGTTAGAAGTAATTATAATGAACTTCCAAAAGAATATAACTAGTTTACTGCAAAAATGTAATTAATTGTCAATATCGTCATTTGTTATTTATGCTCTTGAGCATAGACATACTTTACTCAGATGATCTCTTCTAACTAGCAAGTGCCCAAGATTATTCCTGAAAAATATTTAGGGTATCTAAAAAGATCTTCAAGTAGAAGTAACTCACATAGCTACTTGTTGCAAAGGAAACTTCTAAGGAGGATGCTGTGAAGTAACTCTAATTGACATTATGCTTGTCACAGGAGACCTGTACATAAAGGAAGCATCTCTTAAACTAAATTCTTTTTAGGATATAGCTAAGAGTGAGAACACAGCTGTGTTTCAAAATCACATTTCTTTTCAAGTGTATTAGAATTACATTTTCTTCCCTTCATCAACATCAAAATGAAGCAGTTGTCAAAGCACCAAGCATCTCAACTTTAAGTCAATGATATGAAAATCCGGTGATATTTCTTTTCTCAGACATGGAGTACGTAGTATATGTGGCACTTAAAAATGAACTATTGTGTTTATTTTAAGACTTTTACATTTCACTTTTCCAGGAAACACTGTGATCTATCTTTACTAGAGAAGCATGCAACTACTATGGGAAATTGTACTAGAAAAATTAGTTTCTATAAGAAATCAAAGGACCTCATCTGAACCACCAAGCAGAACTGGCTTGTTACTGAGTGGGGATAGAATATGTTTGCCATCAGCGCCATTTTTCTTATTTTAATCTGGTATTAGTAAAATTATACTGAATCTTCTGTCGGCATCAGAAGAAGCTGTAAGCACCGGAAGTGCAGCAAGCATTGAAGTGTGCCCGGTCTGCAAGCTCTAATCATGTGAAGGATTTTATCATAGACAACAACTTTGTCAGATGATAATGCAACTCAAAAAGTTTTGTTTGAGAAATGCAACCTGAAGTCACAACGTTTTATTTCCTAACATTTGATTGCTCTTCTCTAAGACGTGAATTGACTGTGCAGTATGCTTGCAGGCCTGTGCATGTTGGTCTCCGTCTTTGGCTGCATTCTCCTGCATGAATTCTATAGGCACACAATTATCCCCATTACAGGAACATGCAAAGAAAGATAAAGAGTAAATTCTCTGCAGAAACAAAACAAACAAGCAAACTAAAGGATCTAATCTGGAAGAAAACTGTCATTCACCAGATAGTGCCAGGTTTACTGACCTTTAGGAATGAGTCCACTGACTAGTGAATATGTTATTTACTAGTTGTTAAATACATACATGAAAAAACAAGTTTTTTACCTCCCTCTAATGTTAATTGTCAAGGCAGTTGTTAGCAACAGATAACTAGAATATTATCTACAGTTACCTTTCTGATGCTACCTTTCTGTTAGCTAATGTTACCTCCCTGATCAGCTTCTTAGGTTTCATAATATGGTACAGAACAGAAGCTTAATATGAAAAGCAAAATCACTTGCTGAAAATTGCCTTTTCATTACATATTAAATTTTGAAGGAATATGTAAGAAATTTCGAACGAATATGTAAGAAATCCAAGCACTTTGTTTGGATTTCATTTTCTGGTTAAGCAAAAGATATGCGAGAGAACAGAACATGCATTAAACAGGTCAGACGAAAGAACAAATGCTTCTGTTTATACTGCAGTGACTATTTAAATAGCATGTGTAACCTTCAATTGGAAAGCCTTTTACCAGAAAAAAAAAAAATCAAGGGAACTTAAAAGCATAAAGTATTTGATTCTTTAGCTACTGGACTGAATTATAGCCTTCTGCTTTAAAAACAGCAAGAAGAAACCTTACCAACCAAATATAAATAACACACAGATTCTCAGACATTCTGTATTCCTGATTTTAAATCAAAATTCAGTTGAAAAGTATCAGTTCAATATTTTAGCAGTGCCTCAAATCAGTACTGAAATTTGATTTAATCAAACAAAATCCCTACTTCCCATTTCTTGTCCAGCTGAAATGTTGTTTTTAGAACATGAAAAAAATCTGAAGGACATTTTATAAAAAACTAATGTTCTTGTTCATTACAGAAATGCAGATATGTTACTTTAGTATTAAAAATTGTGAAGTTTTTGTTGTTCACTTCAAATGAGCTGGTTTTTGATCATTTATTAGTGAATTGGAAGGAAAAATGACAGTAATATTGAACTTTCAAAAAGCCTTATTCATTCTAAACTCCAGCAGTAGTTTGGCAGAAGACATATATGAAGATGTTTTTTATTCTTACATAAAACCCAGTAGCAACCCAAGAATGTTCTAGCACTCATTAAAGCTCTCATCAACACCTACATGTCCAATCTTATTATTTTAGACAAAGTCATTGGTAAACTGAAAGTCATTTCACAGTAGATATTAAAAATCAACATAAGTAAACACTTCAAGTTATCAGAATGAAGCTTTTGAATTATACTATTTCTTTGGTTTACTGAATTTACCTTCAGCTCAATAAATGTGATGATTATTTTTCTACTTTCAGGTGATCACAGTCCTAATGAAAATGTAGTTTGTGATAGTATGAGATAAACACAGAAATCAATTTTATAAAGGACTCAAAGTAGCATCCATTACGTACCAGACAAGAGTATGCAGGAATCCTTGTTTTATGATCACTTCTTACCCCTCTGTCCTGAGACAGCTGAAATACTTTTGTCCAAAAGCTAATTTTTATTTCCTGTAAAGTTGAATACCTACATGAGATGCAGAATGTGTGGGGCCGAATCTCTCCACATCTTCTTGCTCTGAAAGCAAGCACCTGATGCATTCCCTGGCATATTACAAGCTTAACAGAGTCAAGCAAAATTTCCACACGGAAGTGAAGCTGAAAATACTCATTAGTTATAAGAGAGTGTCTTTTCTTTGATTAGGATCAAGGGTAAGTCTAAATTTGGAAGGAACAAATTAATATTATGAGCAGAATTTAAAAACAAAAGTTATTAGAATGAAAAGTAAATACCTGTAAAATATTGAATAAAACACATATCTCTATCATTAACTAATTCTAAAACTAAATCAATATATGAGGTCTGCTCTGAAAGTAACAACTCCTATTTCATAATTATTTTATTATCGTGTTGGCCCATGATATCAGAGGTGGATGTTGGCGGTATCACAGTAGAGGTTGAACCTTCCCACCAACATTCCCTTACATTTTGTTGCCCTATGATGGATGGCAGCAGAGTAGCAGTCTGACAAAATGGCATCTGACATGGAAGTGTTTCAGAAGTAACGGTGTGGAATTTAATTCTTCCATGCAGAAAAAATGGCACCTATTGACATTCATTGACACTTGCTGAATGTTGATGGAGCCCAAACAGTGGAAGCGAGCACAGTGAGGTGGTGGGTGGTGCGTTTCAGCAGTGACGACAGTGACAGTGGGTCACATCTGCTGGTGCTGATATTTACAAGCACGGCATGCAGACTCTTGTTCATTGCTGGCAAAAATGCATAGCTAATGGTGGAGACAATGTCGAAAAAGAGTCTTTTGAGGCTGAGAATTTGCTCTATCAAACAGTATTATTGTACTCCTTGTATCTGTTGTAGTTCCCATGGAAATAAAGAGGAGTTATTATTTTTGGAACAACCTATGTATGTAAGGAATCCTGCCACCAATACAATAATTTAGGACAAACAGATTCAATAAATCAATCTTGAAACTTACACACTTATCAAACCCATCATGAGATCTACTAACAAATGTTCAGAATACTCACGCAACCTTCTTTTTCTCATTTAATCTATACCTACAAAGGTAAAAAAAGGTTTGTTATCTCCAAAACAGTTTTGAACTCAGAGCAAAATGTGATTACATTTATGGCTGGACTTGTAGATCAAGTCTGATTGCAGTCTAATCACTGGGAAAGTTTCCCATTTAATTTAATGGCTTCAGTTTCAGGCACAAATCACTGATAAGAAATGGTTATTTGACCTATGAGAAGAGTCGTCACTTATGTTATTGACAAAGAGTTGGCTTTTTTTGAACATGTTGCTTAACATTGTCCTCTAAATTTTTCATCTAGCATTAGCTGTCCCAGCTGGGAAAACATGACAAGTGTTTGTGAATCTGTTAATACATGAACATAAATAGAAAACATCAATGCGTTCCTCTCAGCTCTCAGTGGAACTCTGAGCTTTAATTTAATTTAATTAATATTTTACAGCCAGCATTCATTGAGCTAGTGACACAAGTTGCTTTTTTTTTTTTTAATGTTGAACCCCTCCACTCTGAATCTTCATGGACAATATTTGTATTAGCATTTGTGATAGGAGTGGTTTGCAAGGCATAACATTTTTCCTGAGGACTTGATGCCAAATTATCTCCTGTCTAGAGCTTTAATGCAGTTCTATCTCATGAATATCCATGGAACATTGGAGTACATTTTTCAGCTCAATTTCATCCACAATCCATAAAATTATTTCAGTCTGCGAATGCTCCATGATGTAAAACATCACTGAAATGGGAAATTCCCTTCAAAAATCTCACTCCTCTCTGAATGAACATGCTTAGGCAGAACAATAGTTTGTTTATTGTGAATGATAAAGGGATAACCATGGGATATTCCATTAGCATGAGTTCAAGACTTTTTATTTAACTTTTACACAAGATAGCTCAGAAGAACTGAATCTACTACAAAGAAGTACAGGACAGGAGTAACACAGAGTATACATCATCCTCTCCACCAAGAAAACATTTCTCCTGCAACAGGATGAATTTTTTCAAGTAGCAGAGAAGAATCGGGCTTCTGAAATTGCTATAATCCCAACTGCCCTACACTAGCAGCAAAGCTTTAAACTAAACTGTGTCAACAAATATCAGTCAGGCTGTAGAGTAGTCCAACCACTGTCCACAGTGGTTCAACCTTGAAAATATTTTTAAAAGGCATATTTTTTGCTCTGGGAAGCAGTATGTGGTAAATTCATAGCAAGATTCCAAATTTAACGTTGTTGAATGCTAGATTTGTAATGCTTATGCAACTTCATGCCACAATTAAGAACAAAGATTTTGAATCCATTTGTAAGTGGCAGGAGTAACCTCAAAACTCATGCATTTTTTTTTTTTTAATGCCAAATGGACATATTTTTGAAGTACTTCTTTTCAGCAATTTTTAATCTATTCTTGAGCATGATTTCTGTGTTTATGTGCTATGATTCTGAAGCTAGGTGGAATTTGATCTCATGGAAGCACTCATTTATTTCAAAAACAAAGAAAAAAATATCAGTGAATTTATAAAAAAATGCTGCCAAAGAAGAAACAATGTAATAGTACGTTATCGGTATAATTTACATTTCCAAAGGTTTTTCTGCATTAGCTATTGTAAATCAGAATAAACTAAGAACAAAAATTTCATTAATATTATCAACTTATTTTCAATATCCACTTAAAAAAAAAAAAAAAGCAAGCTCGCTTAAGATACTGCATTGATAAAAATAGCTGTTTATGTATTTCTTAGAGTAGGTAAAAATGTATGTGACACCTCAAGGTTTCTCAGAAGCACTCTAAATACATAAAAAACTTTTCCACAGTGCTAAACAAACATCTTCATAACAATTTAAAGCAGAAAAATTCTTTTACTGCAGAACTCTAGTGAAACTCCACAAAACAGTTCAAGTTAGAAATGAGCTCTATCTGATTCATGGTTCTTCAATATTTTTGCAACATCAAGTTAAGAATACAGATTTTCATCTGAATTTGGAAGCTGATCATTGAAAAGTTATTGCTCAAGTGAGTTAGAATCATAGAATCATAGAATGGTTCAGGTTGGAAGGGACCTTAGAGATCATCTTGTTCCAACCCCCCTGCCATGGGCAAGGACACCTCCCACTAGACCAGGTTGCCCAAAGCCCCATCCAGCCTGGCTTTGAATACTTCCAGGGAGGGGGCATCAACGACTTCTCTGGGCAACCTGTGCCAGTGTCTNCACACCCCCAAGTCCCTCTCCTCAGGGCTACTCTCAAGCCATTCTCCGCCCAGCCTGTATGTGTACTTGGGATTGCTCTGACCCAGGTGCAGGACCTTGCACTTGGCTTTGTTGAACTTCGTGAGGTTGGCCTGGGCCCACCTCTCAAGCCTGTCCAGGTCCCTCTGGATGGCATCCCTTCCCTCTGGCATGTCAACTGCACCACACAGCTTGGCATCATCTGCAAACTTGCTGAGAGTGCACTTGATCCCACTGTCCATGTCACCGACAAAGATGTTAAACAGCACTGGTCCCAGTACCGATCCCTAATTAATAAATGTTAATAAACGTTAACTCTGATACTGGTTTCAGTAAGAGAAATCCTACTATCAAAGACTATTTTCTAAGTGCATATATTAAATAAAGAGTTTAAAAAGAAAAAAGAAAGAAAATAAGAAAAAGATAAAAAGAATATTCCTAAAACTAAAGATCAAGTAGCTCAGTCTTGTTTAACTCCACTGTGGTTCACCTCAGTAGTGCTCTGCAGTTTTTCCTTGTTCAGATGGAAGTCACATGAAACAAAGCTATCTAAAATGATCTATTTCAGAAACCCCAACAGCAAACTCATTCAAACCTCTAAATGAAACAAGCTTCCTATTTCCAGAAGTCTGTTGTTTCTGTCTGCCTATTTCAACCTAGGTTAGTTGACAACTCTTTTCTCCTCCTCTGACTCCAGTCCAAAGGCGAGGTTAAAAAAAAAAAAAAATCACCTACTTCTAAAACTGTATGCCAAAAACAGACCCATAACGCCTCTGATGACAAACGGTATCTCATCATCTTTCATCACACTTAGAGACTGACCAGGAAAACCTGCAGATTCATGTCTGCTAAAGCACTTGCTGAAATTAAAATATTCTCCAAGATATATGCCTTAGAGAATGATATGTGGGAAAATATCTAAGACATGTTGCTAGCTATAATGGGCAAGGATAGAGTTAGGTAACTATCTTCAGAAGGTTTTCATAGATGTCTGAAGCAGTCCAGAAAAGATGACAGAGGGAAATAAATTTGAAAATCTTTATTCTGCTTCATAGAAGAGGAATTTTTGATTGACTGATGCTTACTACAAACCTGTGTATGTGAACTAGAATTAAAATCACTTGCCACATACATGTATTCAGTGACATATTAACTGACGAATCCTGACGAATGAGATGGCTGTAATTGTAGTACACATATTTCATTAATAAAATGACTCAAAATTGTAAATATAATGCAACTTGCTTAAAATACGTATATTTATTTATTTATGAGGGGTGCTCTGAAAATAATGCCTCATATTTTATTATGCTGGCCCACAATGTCAGAGGCAGATGTTGGTAGTGTGGCAGCAGAGGTTGAACCTTCCTGCCAATATTCTGTTCTATTTTTTTGCCGTGTAACAGATGGCAGCAGAAGAGCAGTCTGACAAAATGGCGTTTGATATGGAAGTACATATAAAGAGAAGGTGTGTTATTGAATTCCTCTATGCAGAAAGAATTGTACCAATTGACATTCTGAAGGAGTTTCTATGGGCTATGATAGATTTCATTTGAAAATCTGGTTTGAATTTTTTGGAAAAAAAAATCAACATTGAATTTCTGATCTAAGATCTTACCTTTGCTAAAGTAAACTGAAGCTTACTAAATAAAATAAGACTATATCCAAGTTGACGAGTAATGTGCTAATAACAAGATATTTATCTCTATTATTTTGATAGTCTATGAATTTTTAAAATTAAAATATGTTAAAGCATCTAATTCAAAACTATTTTCTGTATTGAACGTGATTCAGTCATCATGAATGTGTTTTGTTTTATTCAAGTTTATTCAAACTAAAACCTTCTGGTAGATTAGTTGGGAAGGTCTGAACTACTTCAGAGCAGACCTCATTGAGAATGAATCTTTTATTTAACACCAGTTTTCCTCTGCTGATGAATAAATTGAACATTTTTAGCTCATACACAAATAATTAAGATAATTAATGTTGCTTATGATCTGATAGCTCAGAAGTAATGCAAGAAGCTAGAATAAGAAAGGGCAAGCAGTAATAATCTAATGATGACATTTATTATCTATATCAGCATCCCGGAGACTGAAAATTTCAAAAAACATTTTGCTGACAGATTTGCTCTAGTCTATCTTCCTCCTTATGCTGTCCTGATGGAAGCTACGTGTTAATGAGAGTGAGTAGCTATGGAGTTTGGTTAACCCAGAGAGATTCATGAGCAGATGTAAGAAAAAACTTTGGCCTTGAAACCGATGATGTCAGAACACCTCATTTTTGCCATTAACTATTTCACCAGAGGAAAATTTATAGCGCTGAATTAGCACAGTGCTGTTGAGAGCCCAAATACCCCTGTATTATTGCTCATAAGGATTATTTCCTTGTAAATGGATTCACTAGTTCCAAACACACGTATCAGTCCACCTCCACTGTTATTCCATCTAAAAGAAAGCGACTACCATTCAAAACTGAGTCTAAACTGGAGACTCTGTCAGAGCCATGTCTTAACAGGTAAGTGAACAATTTTTTTGAAGCCTTAAAAAGTAAGATCTTGAAGTTACAAATACACAACAAACCTATGGTTGCTGAAAATACATCAGTTTTGCTAAATGAACATTTGAGGTAAAAATCCTGTCTCTACATTGGACTACTGAGACAGATCATAATTTTAATAGCACTCTCAGACTTTATATCATAGTTTACTACTGTAAAACACGGGGCCTTTTGGACTATCATCTTCATTTTACTAGTGGACTACCATCTTCATTTTACTTACTTCAAGCACAGGGAGAAAATGGAAGAGTGCTACTGATTAAAAGAGTCTGAAAAAAAATTCAAAATTATGGTCACCATATAATCAGACTTACTTATGAAACTAAGACAAAAAAAGTAAAGAAGAGATGAGGAGCAAAAGAAAACAAAATTCCTACTGTCAAACATGAAAACTGCAAATCACTTTGCTGTAAGAAAGGACTTAACAAATACTTATTTTTTTCCAGAAGATACTTTTAAGCACTTTCTAGTTTTAACTTCACTTTTTCTTCTTCTTTTTCTTCTTTTTTTTTTTTTTTGAGAGTTTAGTTTTAGATGAAAAAAATGGAAAAAGTTGATTACTTCTATAGGACTGCAGTTTCTGCAATCATGATAAACATTTTTATAATAATAAAAATGGATCCATAAGTGGGAAATTGAAAACTCAAAACTGGAAACCAAAATAAACAACCTTCATTAAGAGATTTAATTATAAAAGCAAGCATATTAAAGTAATTCCAGTACCTATAAAGTTTCTCAGTTTTTCAACAACAAAAGTAATTTCATCCTTCCTCTTGAGAGAGGTAAGTGAAGTCTATTATGTCAGTGTTATCCACATAACTAGAAACATTTTATCACTTTTACTACATAGTAAGAGATGTAAAACAAGATATTTACAGGAAAGTAGGTTTTCAAAACTTAAAAAAGTCTGCTTATTACAAGAACTTTAAGGTCTCCATTTTATAAAATTAACCATTCATTAATTATATTGTTCATCAATTACAAGTAAAAGAAATACACTTTCCAAACAGTCCATGTTACATTCATTTTGAGGAAAATTAGAGTACATCTATTTTCTCCCTTGAAGGCTGGACTACTTCCTGGAATTATATTGGAAAACTGGAAAAGAATTCAAACTACAGTACTGAGTTCTAAAGTTTTCTGGGCCAGATCTTGATCTTGCAAAATGCTGAGCATGCTGTCACTGATCCAACAAAATAATTAGGCCCAGAAATTACAACTGTTTAGCCTCAAGGATGAGAGGGATGTCTCACTGGATTCAGTTGGACAGTTCCAGTTTTTAACTTTGAGTCCAAAACTACTTGCTCTGCTGAAATGAGACCAGAGCCCTTACTTACCATACTAGATAGACACTTAAATGAACTACAGATTGATCTTGTCCTCAGATTTAGGGCTGCACAACCCATTTTTTTACAGAAATTGAAGTGAGAACAGATGACAGAGAAGTGAACTCCATATATTTAATGTATGACGAGACACAGGGAGGAACAGGGTTCCCGAAGTCTTTTGCCAGAGATCTGGCATAGAGGTAGTTAAGCCAGAAAATATCAGACCACACCCTTCTCTATGAGAACAGCACATTCAAACAAAATTATTTTATCTGTGCTGAAAGAAGAGTTAAGCACAGTCTTGTGCTTGCATAGCAAAAGAAGAAAATATTCAACAATTTATTTCTTATGATTTTATATTTATTTTTTATTTAATTACTCATTCTCTCCAAGAAATATACAGCATGAACATCCTCATCTGCTAAAAAAATTTTATCTGGTCAGGCAATAATTAAAATAGCTCAGAATTTAAATGTTAAATGGTCATATCAGTGATGAGGTATACCTGATTCAGAATGTAAGAGTCTGCAAAAAGCTGTATTTTTACACTAAAGTCAAGAAGGGATCTGTTTACTTAATCCGTGACTGGAAAAAATACAAATAAACAGCAACTTTTCTTCAAGCTCTTATAAGTACTACTGTCTTCATGTATATACTCAAATGCTAAAGCTTCACATGGATTGTAGTGCACGCAACTACCATGTATCTCTGTGACCTTGAGATTTCTAATTTCCTGTTATCTTCCAGACATGATAGCCTACATCTCTTGTACCTTGTATTGACTTCTTAGCTTGGAGGGATCATAGAATCATAGA
>WBMW01006002.1:127302-268066 GCA_013396635.1 Penelope pileata | reverse complement strand
TTGTTAAGAAAGGAAGGAAGGAGGCCCTGGGGAAGCACAGGCCAGCGAGCCTCACCTCTGTGCCTGGGAAGATCATGGAGCAGATCCTCCTGGAAGAGATGTTAAGGCACATGTGTGACGAGGAGGTGATCCAAGGCAGCCGGTGCGGCTTAACCAAGGGCAGATTGTGCCTGACCAATCTGGTGGCCTTCTATGGTGGAGTGATGGCATGGGCTGACAAAGGAAGGGCAACTGATGCCATCTGATGTCAACTGATGGACTACTGCAAGGCCTTTGACATGGTGCCACGCCACATCCCTATTTCTAAATGGGAGAGAATTGGGTTTGAAGGGTGGACTGTTGGGTGGATAAGGAATTGGTTGGGTGATCACAGGCTGTGAGTTGTGGTAAATGGCTCTATGTCCAGGTGGAGGCCAGTGCCGGGTGGTGGCATCCAGGTATCCATCTTGGGACTGATGTTCTTCAACATTGTTATCAAAGACAGAGAGATTGGGATTGAGTGTACCCACAGCAACTTTGCTGATGTCACCAAGCTGAGTGGTGCAGTTGATTCCTTAGAAGGAAGGGATGCCATCCAGAGGACGTGGACAGGCTTGAAAATTGGGCCCCATGAGGTTCAAGAAGGCCAAGAGCTAGGTGTTGCTCTAGGGTCACAGGAATCCCAAGTGTGAGTACAGACAGGGAGAGGAACTCCTCGAGAGCAGCCTGCAGAGAAGGGTTTGGGGATCCTGGTGGATGAAGAGCTAGACATGAGCCAGCAGTGTGTACTTGCAGACTGGAAAGAGAACAGTACCCTGTGCTGTATAAAAGAGGGGTGACAGCAAGGTGATGGAGGTGGCTGTCCCTTTCTACTTCGCCCACTTAAGGTCCCATCTGGAGAACTGTGTCTGCGTCTCGGGCCACCACAAGAAAGATGTGGAGCTCTTGGAGTGGGTCCAGAGGAGGGCCATGAAGATAATCAGAGGGCTGGAGCACCTCCGCTATGAAGAAAGGCTGAAGGAGCTGGGTTTGTTCAGTCTGGGGACGAAAAGGCTCTGGGGAGAATTCATTGCAGGCTTCCAGTACATTCAGAAGGCTTACAGGCAGGAGGTGGACTGACTATTTAATCAAGCAGAGATAGATAGGACAAGGCGGAATGGCTTTAATCTAAACGAGGGGTGTTTTAGGTTTCATGTTTGGAAGAAATTCTTTCCTCAGAGGGTGGTGAGGCCCTGGCACAGGCTGCCCAGAGAAGTTGTGGGTGCCCCATCCCTGGAAGCATTCGAGAGCAGGTTGGATGGGGCCCTGGGCAGCCAGAGCTGCTGGGGGGCAACGCTGCCCATGGCAGGGGGTTGGAGCTGGATGTTCTTTAAGGTCCCTTCCAACCTAAGCCATTCAACAATTCTAGGATTCTACGCATAAAGCCAGCAAAGAAATTGGGTTCACCGCTGCCCCTGTAGGCTACTGGTACACTTCTCTTTATGAGTCAGAAACCACTGCTGGTAACTAATGGTGAGTAATGGATTCACACGCAATGCAAGGTTATGGTACAGCCCATTTTATTGCAAAGAACACAGCCACAGCAGAAATAAGTTGTAAAACAATACATGAATATGTTTAGCTAGGAAGTTTAAATCAGCAAGTACCAAAGCGTTTTTAGAAGGTTTGCGGTATTGCTATCACATTGTAGGGCCACAGAGCAGTTGTAAATTACTTTGTTACAGACAGAAATTAATTTCAAAGAAATATTCTCATAGCATGATAATAATAATCTGGTTAGCTCATAAACATTTAATAAATAAATATGAATGATTTTTTATTTTACTTCGGATGGAGAAGACAGAGTGTCTGTATAGCCTGCACTGTCCGGAGAACAGCGTTAGAGATGGAATGACTTGTCTTTCAGAACAAAATGTCAGCATTTCTAATGGGCTCCACCTCTTAGTGCAGTTCCTGCCTCACGCAATCCCTGCACTTGGCACAGGACAGAATCCTTAGCACTATCTTTTTCAGTTTGGGACTGCTAAAAATCAGAACAAGGGAATGAACCACCGGAAAAGCATACTGAAGTAATAAAAGGAAAACTGTCAGGAAATCTTCCTTACTTTCGTAAAACAATGCCGACAGGAAAGATACGTAGTTAATGCTGTAGATGAAGAAGAAGGACAGAAGAGATTTCATGGCTCTGACGTGGGCATCCACGCTGAGACTCCTCGCTGAGCTTGTCTGCATCTGGTGTTTGTGTCTCCAGAGAGAAAAGAGGAGGAGAAAGGCAGAGAAGATGACTACTATGAATGCCACGGAAAATCCAAAGGTGCAGACAGAATATATATAGAAAAAATGTTTCCTTATTTCATCATTCACTTGCCAGAAATTTCCTTGAAAGATGGAACTGAGATTGTTTCTGTTCCCTCCATCAGTAATGTCTAGGAGGGGAATACAGTAGGCCAGGGATAAAACCACTGACCCCAACAGCAGCCATGGCACAATCCTGTCAATTTTTACTTTCAGGTGGACAAAGAAGTTGTTCCTGAAATTTGCAATTTTTATGCAGTAAAAAACATAGAGACAGGCAGAAGTCCACACATTGGAAGAATTTAAAAAGCAAAGAAAAGCTACAAACATTTGGATTATGCCCCAGTCTGAAAAATATGAGGGAAAAAATGTTGAAATAATGACATATATCCACGTGATGCACAAGAACCAGAACCTTAAGCATCCCAGAACCAGCAAGATCTTCTCATTAGAGTTCAAACTTCTCTTTTTGAACCACGCCATACACGACACAGCCACAATGAAGCCGTTGATCCACATGCCAGCCAGCGCCTGAAATGTGAAGACGACCATGAAGACATTATTGAATGCCGTGCCATTGTTGTCATGTTGATCTTCCATCCTGCTGGTTGGGCAGCCTTTCTGTGCTGGAAGCGTGGGTTGTGCTGATGCTTAGCGTGGGACGCATGTCCTGAGTGCCCCGCAGGGAGGTGGGAGCTTTATAGAGCTGGCGGGGGGAGATGTTGGTGCTGCTCCTATTTGGGGCAGCACAGGTGCAGGGATGTAAATGTGCCAGGTATACAGGTGCAGGGATGTAAATGTGCCAGGTATTCCCTTACCTGGCATGGGCGTCAGTCTTCAGCATTTGAATTTCCGTTCAGAAGAGCTGTTCCTGGTGACACAAAGAATGCAGATGCTGTTCTGCAGTGAGCCATGCTGTGGGTGGGTGACTGTCCCGTGTCCGTGAGGGTGCACGGCCGGGATCCTCCTGTGCCTTTGTCACCCACGATGGTCGGGTGGAGGGGCCTGGGGAGTTGGCACAAAGCTCAGTCCTCCTGCACTGCGCAGTCCAGGAGACACACAGTCCAACCACGATGCTGGAAACTGGAGCTCCTTTTTATTCTCTAAAAACACCAAAACCCATGTCCATTTTCCCAGAGATAATGCTTTGATGATAAGTGAACAAGTGCTTGGCATGTAAGGATAAGCAGCACTTTCTTGTCATGGTTTTCATTGAAGCATATAAAGGAAAAGGGTGAACATAAGGATGTGTCCCTGTGCTATTGTTGGAAACCCATACGCCATGCACGGTCTCTGCTATCAATGTGAGCAGTTTTGGGGATGGGACTCTAATGTGTTCCCTCTACCCTGAAATACTCTCAATCCTTAAATTACCTTAAATTACTTTAAGTCCTGAAATATTTGTTCTTTTAGCAGTCAAGGTGTGTTAAGCTCTGTAGGGCTCAGAGTTTCTATATACTTTGTGTTTGTAAAGAGGCTTGCACATTGAGACCAGTTACCAATCAGACCTTGTCTGATGCTGCAGTGTAAGTGAAAAACTTAAATCCCAGCACACAGCTATATAGCTGTAAGAAATAAGCCAGGAGCATTTTCTGTCTTTAGAACCATGCACTCATTGTTTGGGTGATATAAATGAAAGCATCACTCTCTGATTATCATTGCCACGTGCTCCTATTCACTTTTTTTTTCCACCGAAGAACTATCTGGAGTATTAACAGGTTGAAATGTTGTTGCAGAAGGCCTGGAGTACATCTCAACAACAAAGCATATTCTCATAAAATCAATTGTGATCATCCTATCGCTTCAAATATAAATTCTAGTATGATCTCCATTTAGATTCATGGAATCACAGAACATCCTGAGTTGGAAAGGACCCAGAAAAATGACTGAGTTCAACTCATGGCCAAACCAAGTTTTAAGCAACTTATGCATGAGAGAAAATCCAATTCACCATGCTTTATTTTTCATATTGCCTCAAAAACATCTTCAGACAACTTCATAGCAACATTTGGATGCTGTCATTCAAAAACATTATGATCCTTTCATGACAAAGTTTATTTGAAATGATGTTAGAGATAGTGACTGATTGCGGATGGGTATCGTCTGGAAGTTGGATATTGAGAAGAAATGCTTAAGAAGAACAACACAAAAGCTAAAAATACAAGAATGAATGTGAAGCCAGATGACCTCCAAGTCCTTTAGACCTTCAAAAAGCTGGGAATGAAGCCATCAAAATGTGACTGTGATCAGACTCCTGTTGAGTGTGTGTGAAGGACAACCTTACGGGCCCTGGACACAAACATGCTGCCCTGCAGTGAGGTGGGAAGTAGGCAGTGAAGTAGGAAGCAGCATGAAGTGCCCACTTTTCCGTATCTCATTTTCCATTGCTTTCATGTCTGAAGAGGGTGGGAGTTTTACAGACTGGGTGGCAAGGAGGCAAATCTGTTTGTTGCATTTGGTTGATGCCATAACAATGCTTCTTCCAGTGCCCAGTACCTGGGCTTTCACAGGGTGTGAAGCTGTAAAGCATGGCCAGGGAACTCCCTGCAGAATATCTCCTATTTGCCCCTTCTGCAGCCAGGTTAGAACAGCTCTTCCCATAACAGATGGAGGCACAACGCAACACTGAGTAAGTGAACAATGGGGAGGCAAAGGGACCAGCAGTTTTGAGAAGATGGGAAGTGCAAGAAGTCAATGGGAGCTGCAGGAGTATGTAAAACCTCTTTGTGTGGCTGAAAGGAGCAGAAACCCTCTGAACAGAGACAAAGTTCAGCTCTGCTCTTCCCTTTCCACCAAGGCACCTTTGTCCTCTCGTGCTTCACCCTGCCCCACATGGTGCGTGTCTGAAGGGAAAGCCATGGGTGTGATTGCCATGCAAAGCACTGGATGCACTGGGAGCACACGGCCTCCTAGGCATGTGAACTAGGCAAAGCAGAGCCCCACACTGCTTTACTGTCCTGAGAGACAAAGTCTTTGAGATCTCCTGAGGAAACCCAAAGTAGCATGTTTACTTTGAAGTTTATGGCTGATTACAAAAATAACACTTTTTAAATTAGATGATGTTTTTTCTGTAAAACCATATGAAAAAGAAGTGCTTGCATCCAGATGTTTCNAATTTATTCAAATTGTAAACTTTAAGCCTCTTCCTTTGAAGAGTGTGTTGCTTCCATTCTCAGCAGCTTTGTTGGCCTCATGTCAGGATGGGGTCAGGAGGGCAGACAGAAAAAGTGAGGTTTTTCTCTGAGGAACTCACAGAAATACGAAATAGTTCAATAGCTCCTGATTATGATAACAATTGATATTCTAAGAATAGTTATCAAATGGGGAGGCAGACTGCTTATCGGGTTGATTTATGGCTATATCTAATACGATTATAATCTGCTCAACATCTAAAAGTTCAACCTTTTTGATGGTTTATATATATCCGTGGTTATGAAGGCTAATCACCTGCAGGACACTACATCTACAGTCAGGTAGCACCAGATCTGCGTTCTGCAATGGGTTCCTGGAGAATATGTTGTTTCGCAGCACTGGTTACCTGCTCCTCTGCCTTGGTGGCATTTTCTTCTCCGTTTTCTGGCTTAGGATCAGAGTGAGATTTCACTGCAATTGTCTGTCATTCTCAAAATGTACTTTCTACATTTCAGATCCAAAACTGTTGAAGACAGAGGTAAAGATGCAATGTTTTCACGTTAGTAGACGACTATTAGCCATCAAGTGAAGAATTATACCAACTTGCGCCATTCGGTGACTAACTTGGGTATATTGTTTCTTTTGATAGTTGAGGATGTTGATGGAGGGCAGCTTAGAAAAAACATTCCAGAAATAAACTCAGGTAAACTGAGACAGCAAGTAACCAAAGATCTGAGCTAGTGTTTGGGGACTACAAGTCTGGCAGATGTGATGGCGTTGAAGGGGTCTGAAAGACCCATCCTATGTGAGAAAAATCCCAAATGCGCGAGTTTTGGATGGCAGTAAGGAATGTGTGTGATGAACTCCAGCTGTTTTTGGAAAGAAGAGATAAGACCTCCCACTGGGATCTGATAGCTGTAAGAGAAGATGGCAAGGCAGGAGCAGGGAATGGGGCAGAGGACAGAAAAGTCCATAAGAGGTCAATATTGGAAAGGGAAAATGGAAAGGCCAGGAAATTTCCACAAAGATAATTTGGTGGGAAGCCCAATATCTTAATCTTAAATTTGGAAACATGTTCAACCACTCCTGGGGAAGGAGCAACCTCTAAGGTGAACCAAACCCACATCAACATCGCACTCTTCTGCAACACAGAGAGACTTTGGCAGAAGTCCTAACTCAACTTCTGCTTTCTGATGTGTGTTCATCTTAAAGAAATTTCTTGGTTTCACAGCACCAGTGGCCAAGATATGAATCTTAAGTACCTTCAGCCCTGCCCCGGGGCTTCAGTGACTTTTCCCTGAGAGAGTTTTCATTTCCTGGCATTGACAGATATCTGCCTTATGCTCTGGGGTAGATTTCCTGATTTTGCTGATAGGACAGAGAACATGATCCCAGATTTGTTTTCTTCTCTTCATATGTACGTGAGGAGAATATAATTTATTCTTATAAAGAAAACCAAAAGGGTCCATAGATGAACTGCCTACATGGGGATTGTGCCTATGCAAGGGCATTACATCAAGATTTTACATCAGCAGGACCAGACAGTGGCTGGGGCTTCGACTTAGCTCTGCATGGGAAGCTTGGCATTAAAAAATAAAAGAATAAAATAAGAGTCTAAAATGCTGTATTTTGCAAGCATAGATGTAGATCAGCTGCTTAAAACACAGGTGTCTGTTGTCAGTCCAATCCATCCCTTCTGGCACAACTCTAGAGTGGGAAGGAGTCTCCCAGAATTCGTCATCTACCAGCCTACGTGGATATTTTAGATACTCTGGTGAGTCTCAAATGGCACCAGATAACTACGTGTAGGCAACTGGGTGGATGCATGGCTGTATTGGGATCTGAGACACACAGTGCATACACTGTGCGTGCTACCGTAGGGTAGGCATTTAGGTTTAATTGCTTGAATCTGAGCTCAGGTCATTGAAGCTTGGATGAACCCCTTCTCTCTCCATAATCACTGTCTTTCCTCTTTGATCATATGAGAAAGCCAGATGACTAGCCTGGGTTAGCCAAGTAGCTGGGCTATTAGACGCCTAACTTCTGGATAAATCCCATTCCATCTAAACACCAACTATGATGCTCTGAAGTCCACGGTGGTTTCAGGATACAAGTCTGGGAAAAACAGTAAAAACTCTGTGTAGATGTTATGAAATTGTTATGAAAATCTTCATTCAGCCCCAAATCCTCCTTTGCTGCAGACAGAGAACTGGTGTGTTGTAGTGTGGCAATGCTATTTGTTGCGAGTCTGGGCGGTTACTCTTTAAGGAGAGATGGGTTGGTTGATGAGATTGTGTTGTCCTTGAAAAAAAACATTTTGCAGTTCTTGATGTCTTACACTGACCTAAATACTTATTTATCTCATTTCAGAAGCAGGAAGGCAGCTTTTTGAAGGTGATATTATCTTACCGGTGTATGAAGCTGATCTAAACCAACGCTAGCAAGCATGCTGATTGGGCTGCAAATGTTAACACAAATTAATCTCATCAACAGCTAGAGAGGAATACTCTGAGATACAGCTCCTACAGATGCAACATCAGCGTATCTCGCTGAGATCTCCGAATAATGCACTCAGGAAATCCTGATCTCAGGTACGAGTGTGTTGATCTACTGCACCCTTCAGGCCTTATTTCTTCATGACAGTCCAAGCTCAGTACAGGCAGCAGGGAATGCAGATAATTTATAAATGAAAGTGTTCAGAGCATTCTCTCTTCCTGTTTCTACCTAATTTTAGGGAATATTTTGAAGTTTGAGTTTGGGGCTTGTAAACATAGGAGAGATCCATAAGATTTTAACACTGTTTTACTATTAGTATACACATTCAGCCAGGCTGGATGGAGCTTTGGGCAACTTGATCTAGTGGGAGGTGTCCTTGCCCGTGGCAGGGGGGTTGGAAAAAGATGATCGCTAAGGTCCCTTCCAACCTGAACCATTCTGTGATTCTATGATCTAAACTGTTCGAAGTTTACAATACTCAGCAGCTGAGATTATATAATGACATGCACAAAAAGTACTCAGAAAAACTTTAGCAATGCCCTGCATGCGCAAAAGCCTGCTTGCTTTTTCCAGCCCTTAGTTTATCTAATAAAGTGATTAACTCTTCCTATGGCCTCTGACAAAATTCCTCTAGTCAGGGAACAGCCTCCTGCTCTTTGATCCAAGCAGCTATTTTTATATATGTTCATATTTTTAATGCATGTTTGTTGCATATTTAGAACTACAGATATTTGTTCTTTTAGAAAAGAACAACTGCTATTGTTATCCTCTGCTGTGTCTTTCAGATCTGAATGCTAAAGGTGTTTGACATGTTCACGCTGAAGTCCTGTGTTGATTTCAAGTCCTATGAAATGGAACAGACCTTAAATTTGAGAAGCTACATGGGTAATTTTGGATAAGCAGGCTGCTTTGTACCACCTTTTGATGCAGAAGACATTCCTTTTCATTCTGCCTAGTACACAGGGCAAACACCTGAGCCACATTTCCATCCCAAAGCTTATTTGCATTGCACTGGAGATAAAGCGAGTGCAGACAGACTAACCAGGCAAAGCTGCTTTCTGCATTTGAAGTTCTCTCAGTGTAAGAAAATAGTATTCTATTTCCATTTGCATCCCAGCTGCAGAAGTGAATCCATTTCTTTGCATTCTTTCAGGGAAAACAAACAACTTGCAGCTGTTGTTGGTAGGGGCAGGGGAGACCAGCAGCACACTGGTGCTATCACAGAGCTTCCTCCTTGCTTTTAGGTGCAGGGATGGGGTTACCTCACCAAATGTTGAACCCCAAGCTGTGCAGGTCACTGTGGCTTGCCTTTGTGCTCAGCTGGGAGGTGGTGACTCTTCCAAACCCACCTAAAATAGAAGTCTAAATAGGTCCAACGACTCACATCCCAAATGCCTGTTACTGTCTGGGTACTGTTACTGTAAAGGTGCCAGGAAGCTCAGCAGCATATGCCAGCACTGGGACTGTCTAAAGTTACGTGGGGGGGATGTCCCTACTGCTGGGTTGGGCTATCAGGAAGACAGTGACACCAGACACTGGCTGTGTCTAGGAATCCAGTGTAGATCTGCCCTAGGGTGCAGGGAAGTGAGCACAGCATTTTTGGGCAGCTCATTTTTTTTAATATTAAATATATTAAATACAATATGACATGAAATTAAGGATTTAAACCTGTGTTTAGGAATGAAACCAGAGAAGCCAATGCAACCTGAGTTCACTGGAGGGTGCTCAGCACCTTTGAAAATCAGGCCACTTGTTTAGGTGCTTTGGTAAACACACATAAAACGACAGCCAACCTGGTGCATGAGGCTATAGGATACTTAATGTACTTCCCTGTGCTGCTTGTTTTCTGCTTCTCTCCTTCCTATAGTAGTTGAGCTGGGCCCACCCAGAGTTGAAGAGCGGTAGCATTTGCCATCATTACCTCCTTTACCAGAACTGCAGCCAGCTGAAGGAATGCATGCACTACCCCACAGCACGGACGGCTCTATTTGATATAAATACAAACCATAGAAGGTATGCAAAATGAGTGCAATATCTCAGTCTTTGCTTTACAGGTGCTGGTCCTATGTGGGAGATCTTCATAGTGGCCAGATAGTGTCTGTAAGTGCAACTATAAAGTCACAGAGGAACATGTGCTCCTGCATGCTCCAGGATTTTGCTGTGAGCAATCCAGTTCAGACTACAGTGACTATGTTCAGATATGGTGGGATGAAATTAGAGAAGGTGCAATGCAGATCTAACATGCCTGAGAATTATCTGTAGATGCATGCCCATTTTCCATAGTGCTAAAATGGCTTCAGTTGAGAATGGATGCCTGTTGTTGGCAACTGGAACATTACTTAGCCATGGGTAAAGCATTTTGAAGAGGCGTTATGTAGTAAGTCTTATTTCTGGTCTTGCCTAATCACATACTTATGTTTTTGTCTAGAGTTTGCATAAGCCTCTGACAAATTCAATAGTTTCCTTGATGATCTCAATACTCTGTATGATTGTGAGTCACTCTTGAACTATGGACCATATTCTTTCAACATCAATACAACATCCCTTCCATTACAACAAAAATTCCTGATTTTTTTGAGATTATTGGGCAGAAGTTGGATTTCAGCAGGATTGACTTACTGAGGCTGAATGGCATGTACAATTGCAGAAAGTTCAACTTCTCACATGTATATTTGAAAATCCTTCCTCAGTTTTCACAGTAACATGGATGGAGTTGCATGAGAAGAGCAGGAACACTTCACCCTTGGGATCCCCTTGCAGTCCTAAAAGAAAAGAGAGATCTTATGGTGACCAAATCCCCATTTCATTATGGAATACCATCTGAGTGAATTAAGAGTCTAATTGCTTTCGTTCACACTGATTTTCCTGTAAGATTAACTGCAATAGTAACCATTTCCTACATGGATGATGATCTCATGCTGTTGATGATAAAATCTTCTAGCAGTAGGAGTCTGGAATTAGGGTTTCTGAAACTGAAGTATTTCAAGTTCCTTTTTCTGCCTACGTGATGTTTGATAAGACAAGCAGGGTCAGGAGCATGAATGGGCATATAAGCGTACTGAGTTAACAGGGAAAGACTTATTTGATATTGGCAAACATAAAATATATTACCCTACTCCCTCAAGGCAGCTTTGAGCCTCACCTTCTTGGGCTGGTGCTCTCTGAACACATCAATATCTGTGGGACGGTGCAAGGTAGACAAGATGATGCTGGTTGGAACCACACATTGGGCAGACCAGGAGATGAAGACTGTCCTTTGGTGGGAAACTGCAGATGTATTTTTACACGGTCATTAGACTTCACCATGCTTTTATGAGATGTGGAAATGAACAGAGATAAATAAGTTATTAAGAGTACCCAATCCAGGGTCATCAAATAGGAAGTTGAGCTTCGTAGTGGACAGAAGTGAAAGTCACTTCTATGGGACTTGTTCCAAGAGAGGATACAGCAAGAGGTGGCATTTGGCAGTAACAGCTCGTGCTTGTTGCCTAATGCTGTGTTTGGCTGCAGCCTGCAGATTCCGTGGTTACATGAAACTTGCAGTCAGTGGAGAGCAGGCACCTGGCAGATGAGCAGAGGGGGTTTTACTGCTCTCATCATGTGTGAGTGCATATTGGCATGGCTGAAAGGCAAAAACCAGCACTTGGAAAACCTACCAAGCAGGAAGCAAAACAAATGGGAGGCTTGCTTGCTGTCAAGGAAAGAGAAATTCCTTGTTTTTAGAGGAATAAATGTGCCTGTTGCTTGATGGGCTGTTTGCTCATGGTTTTCAGGGTGTGTAGTTTGCTGACACTAAGAGTTCTGGCTGTGTGATGGGGCACGTGGACAAAGAGCTGATGCATGGTCTCTGCTGCTTGCATCACTAAGCTCCCAAACAGACAGAAAACTGCATGCCCATAGATGAAGCCATGGGGTACTTAGGAACTCCCAGTGTGATGCAACTGGAAAATGCATCCCCTGTAGAGAGGGGATGTGGTGAGGCTGTTATGTGCAGCCAGTGCCTTGTGTTGCTCTTACCCCTTCAAGAAGTTGATTAAAATCGGAATACACAAACTAGAGCTGATCTGGAGGCACCAAGGAGATCAGCAAGTCAGGAGAGGTATCACCCTGACCCACAGATAGAATTGCAGCCCAAATATGAAAGAAAGGAAATAATTATTTCAAATACATTAGCATGAATAGGTATGAGCTGGTACAAAGAGATTGTGGCTGAAAGTTAATCAATTCCTTACCCATAGAAAGCGGCAAAAAATCTGCAGCTTCTTATATGGCGGAGCCTGATCTACCAGTAAAAGGCTTACAAGGCACAATTTCGAGGGAAGCCACAGATCAAATGCCTCAGCCTCCAATGCATTCCTAGTCCATGTTCCAAAAAATCCCTGGCCACTTACATTAGTACGCTTACAGGATTGAATTATAGAATCATAGAATGGCTTAGGTTGGAAGGGACCTTAAAGATCATCAAGTTGATTGGCATGTGTATGGTTAGTACCTCATTTCTAAAGAATGGAATCAAATGTGTACTCTATCTAATCAATGGGACAATAGTTTTCAAGTCATATTTTCATGTATTTTCATTTTAATATTGATTTGTAATGTAGTAAGAACTCTTTTATATATATATATATATATATGTAATAACTTTCTAGCTTTGGCCAGTGGAAACGGCACTAAACCTTATTTAACACTGTCATTTCGTTACTGAATGGATTAAAACTGTTATCACAACACTTTTGTGCTTCTCAGATAAAGTACATTTCATGCACTTAGATACAAAAACTGGACATGCTAGTCAGCTCTTCTGGAATTCTGCATCCTTTATTCAAGGATGAAGTAAAAATGTCTTCAGCTTTTCTACAGGTTAAATGAAAGCCCATAAGATAAGCTAGTTATCTGGGCTAAGAAAAGTGATGGAACTGGAAATGTTAGGAGAATGGAAAGGATGCACACGATTACAGGTAAGTGAAAGTGTTTCTTCATATCTGAATTGCTGGCAAACATTGATGCAAGACAACACCGTCATGGATCATCATATGAAAGTTTTATCAAGTGCCCAGTGCAAATCTAACCTTCATTGACTTCAGCTGAACATCTCCAGAGTTAGCGCCCAGGAGAGAAGAATTTGGCCCAGAGATGGTGTCCTTAAACTGATTCCTAGATTAGCATGGGCACAGGGCATCAGTCGCCATCCAAGCACATCACAGGGAGCTTGACACTGTTTTGGTAAGGACTGTGTCCTGGATTTCCCTTCTCGTTTATATTTATACTTTTAGTTGATGCAGAACATCACTCTGCATTAGCTATGGGTTTCAGGGCACCCAAGGAGATCCAACCAAGCCTGCAGGTGGGATTGCCATCGGTGACACCAGCCCGACAAACTGCCCCACCAACATCTGGCACATCAGGAACTTCACACTGTACTGTACTCCATGCATTAAATTCATGTATTTAATTGATCTCACTCCTTTGATTACAAATGAAGTCCCAGTCTTCCTTGAACTGCTTTCAACCTCTTCGCTACAAGTTATCCGTGACAGATAAAATATATTACTTCACCGAAAACCTGATGAGAAGCTCAACATGAGCCAACAATGTGTGCTTGCAGCCCAGAAAGCCAACCGTATCTTGGGCTACATCAAAAGAAGTGTGACTAACAGGTCAAGTGAGGTGACTGTCTCTCTCTGCTTCACTTTTGTGAGCCCCCATCTGCAGTGCTGTGTTCAGCTTTGGGGCCTCCAGCACAAGGACATGGGCCTGTTGGAGCAGGTCCAGAGGAGGGCCATGATGATGTTCAGAGGACTGGAGCACCTCTCCTACGAAGAAAGACTGAGGGAGCTGGGCTGGTTCAGCCTGGAAACAAGAGGGCTCTGGGGAGACCTTATAGCAATCTTCCAGTACCTAAAAGGGGCCTACAGGATAGGACAAAGGGTAATGGCTTTAGATTAGACATGGTTTATATTATACATCAGGAATAAATTCACCATAATGAGGGTGGTGAGGCACTGGAAAGGTTGCCAAGAGAGGTTGTTGATGCCCATCCCTGGAAGTGTTCAAGGCTGGATGGGGCTTTTGGCAACCTGGTCTGGTGGGAGGTGTCCTTGCTCAAGGCAGGGGGGTTGGAACAGGATAGTGCTTAAGGTCTCTTCAAACGCAAACCACTCCGTGACTCTCTGACATGTTCTCTGGGTGGTGGTGTCTGTAGTGTAAGCCTTTTCCTACCTAATTGCTGAACAACAGATTTCCTCACTTTTATCACTTGTAATTTCAGAAGTGAAATGAGAAGGCAGGATTCAATTGCCTAAGGACTGAGACACTCCAGAGCACATGGGACATTTGCAAGGGGAAATGATAATGCAGGACCTATGTGAGACCTACAACTTTCTGGAGCCCTTCTGTTATTCCAGGAAGACAGCAAAGTGCAAGACAAAAGTTTTACCTCCTTGATTCCACAACACCTGGAAAAGAAATGAGTGTCAAACGGGAAGACCAAGAATCTACTGATGTACGTGACTATATCTGCAGGCCATAGGTGATATGTTGTGCACTGAGCCATCAGTCCTGGGACTGGATCAGCTGTGGGAAAATGTTGCCAGGGCTTTCATAATCATACCTATTTTATTTCTAATCTTTACAATGTAATGTTAATTATTAACTGAGAGAAGTACTATTTCAAATTCTAATGTCACCAGAGTGCTATAAACTCAGAATAATTCTCCTTAAGCACGTGGCTTTTATTCAGTGCAGCTGAGATCGCAGTGCTAACAGACAATAAACACAGTGGAGGGAGTCAGCAACTTTAGGCCAGATTGAGATTTTACACAAAACCTGGGTGAGACTTTCACCTCCTGCACTTGAAACTGGAAGTTATCACATTCCTCTCTAATATTCATCCAAAGTGGACTTGGGTAAATGACAGCAACAGTGCCATCACATGCCATTTAGGAGAAAAATCTTGCTGTTGTAATAACGCTACAAAGGTGGAAAGTTCAAAGCTGGTTGGCTGATGTCTGTGGAAAGCTCAGCAGCATGCCATATATATTGCCAGAGAAGAGGAGAACCAGCTTCTATTTCCATTGCAAAAATGGGCTCCAGCAGCTTCCTGCTCTGCCTAGCGCTTCTGTTATGTTATGCATATGGTACTCCCATCTCTGTAAGCAGAAAGCTAATTTCTATTGGCTCCTCTCAGTCCAGAAACATTTCATACCTTAACCTGGCTGTGTCTTATTCTTTTTCAGGTTGAGCGTCTCTCCAGTGGATCTGGTAAGCACTATGAAGTGTTTTGAGTTTTGAAGCATTTTACTTTGCCAGCTGTGTGCTACCACACCTGAACATACATTGTTTTGTCTGTCTTGCAGCAGGAGATGCTGACACTGATGAGATAATCAGAGACATTCCAGACATAAACTTAGGTGAGTTCACGTCTAAATTCTTATACAGTTCTGAATCTATCAGTATGTCCCTGGCACAGGAATGGCACAAAGATGCTCCAGGAGTGGTTCAGACTAGATATTAGGAAATATGTCTACTTTGAGGATGGACAAACACTGGAACAGGCTTCCCAGAGAGGCAGGTGGTACCCCAGGCCTGTCAGTGTTCAAGAGATGTTGGGATAACACTCTCAATAATATGCTTTAACTTTTGGTTAGACTTAAGTGGTCAGGCACTTGAAGTGGATGGTCTTTGTAAGTCCCTTTCAACTGAACTATCCTACTCTACTCTACTCTACTCTACACAAAATGCCGACGTTTCAGGTCTCTCCTGTGTGAAATCATAGTTCAGACATACTGCAACCCTATGCAAGAAAGGCACACAGATGTCTTTTACTTCTGAAGTATGGACACACTCCAGGTGTTAAGACACTTTATCAGTTGAAATGCTCTGGAGTCCCCTCATCTATACGATTTTTATAAAGTTATACAAACTAGATGATAGCTTAGGCGTTTTCTTGAGCGTCTACAAAAGGCATAAGGAAATCAAATGGAAAAGACACAGCACATTGTACAGTCTTCCTCTATTTTTGTCATTTTTAAAAAAATTTCTTGCAATGAAGATTTCCATATATTATTCTATGCTGAACTGTGCAATATTTTTCCTGATGCATTATTCAATAATACTATATTCTCTAGAGAATTGTCTCATTGTGTGAGTGTTGCCTGGCAGAAAGCAGGAGGTTATAAAGCTAGATGTGGATAACAGATGTTGCCGGACTTCTGCCACAAAAAAAGAAGTCATTGCTTATTATTAAAAACAGAGTAGAAGCTAAGGCTAGGCCTTCTTAATTTTCTGTAAGTGCCTGAGGATATAACTTTGGATGAGTAGGCTCAATATAGCTTTTGAGTTAAAATAATTATTTGATACTTCATTTACATTATCTTTCATTAAATTGCTTTTCAGCTGCTGGATTGGACCTCTTTCAGGGTGATATCATGCTCCCTGTAAGTAATTAAAAACTTTATAGCTAGCATTTGCCCTAATTGTATTTTTGGTACAAATCAGCCCATCTCTCCACAGCAGCTGCATCACCAGCTGTTAATTCTCTTTTCAGCGAAATCAGCGAAATGCCCTAAGAAATGAGACCTACAGATGGAAGTTCCCTGTTCCTTATATTCTGAGTGATAATCTAGGTAATGAAGATATTTGATCAGATTTTAACTTCAATACTGGAGTCACTGTGATAAAAGATTTGCTTTTCAGAACTGTTTTTCTCACATTAAAATTCACTAATATCAGACTGCTCCTCTACATTGAAAACATTTTTTTCTCCTACAGCTATCATAACAAAACATAATTTAATCAAATTCGATCAGTTCTCTTTTCAATCATTTTTCTTTTAGTCCTATGCATAAATCTGTATGTATTACCTCCATAGGGTGAATGATCCCTGCATGTTAAAGGTGCTCTGTTGACCTATTTTCCAGATCTGAATGCTAAAGGAGTCATTCTCCAGTCATTTGAAATGTTCCGCCTTAAGTCTTGCATTGATTTCAAGCCATATGAAGGAGAGGAATCCTACATATACTTCATGAAAGGAAGCGGGTAAGGGAATATCAACTTCTGTTTATTTCTGCTATGTAAAATGAACTGAGAATTCATTTCATCTGATTTTGGCAGTCTAAAAGTTTAGTCTAAGCTTGCTGTTGCAGGGAAAAAGAGGTTACCAAGAAAGCAACTCATTTTAGAGCTTGGAAACAGCTGTCTCCCTCTGCTGACTGCAGAGGATGTTCAGATGAGGAATTTGAAACTGGCATCTAATTTTTAGATGGTTACCAAGAAGTTCTCAGTGAGTCCTCCTAGATTCTAGAGAACTAGCCCAAATGATTGCAAGACAGTTCATTGTCATGATGAGTTTGCTGTTTCTATGCATGGATGACATTTCTTGGCAAAATGATAGCTGATACAGGACAAAACTTCTGTGGATCTCAAAACTCAGGTGTGAACTTGCCTAACGTAGAGGTTATGTAAAACACCTGACTCGTGTAAATGACAGTGAGAATGTTTTTGAGGCTTAGTCTGCCTTCAGAATAGAGCATCTGTTAAATGCTAAGGAGTTTGATCAGCACATAAGTAGTGATTTATAGTACTCATTTTATATTTAAATCTTTTTTTTTAATATTACTTTAAATCTAGTAAGCAGACATAAACACAAAGAAGAAAACTCCAGTTAGCAGACAGTAAGAGCTCTCTCTTTCTCAGGTGTTGGTCCTGGGTGGGGGACCTGAAGACTGGACAGGACCTCTCTATTGGGTCAGGGTGTGACCACAAAGCAGTTGTAGAGCATGAGATCCTGCACGCTTTGGGATTTTACCATGAGCAGTCGAGGATGGATCGAGATGACTACGTGACAATCTGGTGGGATGAAATTCTTGAAGGTTGGTTTGGAACTTCAAATTTGTGAAATACATATTTCTCAGTATTTTCCTTTTTCTGCCAGATTTTAAATCCTTCTTAAAGATATGATTTTAGAGACACTGGGCCGCCACTGAGAACCCTGTAAACCTGTCTGTAGCAAGATTTTGATCCAAATTCTCAAGTGAGAGACCAGAGACTATCAAAGGCCAGAGGAGAGACTCGGAAGTCAGAAAACCCTTGGCACCAGAACTGGTCTTCTCTCTGATTTTGAACAAATCACTTCCACTCTCTAATAGTCTGTTTTCTCTTGCCACATATTCAAAAATTGTTAACTTACTAGGATGGGGTCTTGGGACCCTAACGTATACTGAGTTTTGAGGTGGCTCTTCCTTAATGAAAGGACTTGTCAAAGTCTGAAAGCATTTATACTCAGGCATTTTCCAGGAACCAGAAATATATATTTTGTACATAAAGAAGCCTCAAAGTGATTAGATCAAACAGGACAAATAAAATAGGGTTCTACCTTGCTGTCCTCTGCCCAGTATCTCTTGTAGGTTCTTGCTTTCAGATTTGTTTCATCAGATTCAGTGGCTTTCTGAGTTTGAGCAAGACCCCCACAGTTCTAGGCAGTCTCTGCTCGTCTTCCGTGAGGTCCAGTTTTCTAGTGCTTCGTGATCACATATTTTTCTGAAAAAGAGTGAAAGGGAGTCTGTAACAAGTTCTGAAAAGCATGCTAGCAAAGATACGAAGCATAAACTCTCCTCTTGCTCCCAATGGTGATACTTGTAATGCCAGTGCAGGAAAGTTGTCCTGCCGTTGCTCATGCTTTGTGTGGAAGTCAGACCATGTCAGTCTCCAGGATTGTACACTCAACATCTCTGCAGATAAGTGAAAAATACACGAAAAAGACTAATTAGAAAGTTAATAAGGTTCAGGGACTGTCGTGTTTTCTTTTGGATAGATAAGAAATGCTGGCACAAGCAATCTCTACCAACTTCAAAGTGCAATATCTGGTATTTTGAATTGCTCCAAGCTGAACACTCACGTGTATTCCTACTAGTCTCTGCTCTGTAAATGTAGTCTCTTTTGGGGTGTCTGAACAGGAGATGGGATGTCTCAGTTGATCTTGCAGACCATGTGTTTTGTTGTGATCAGCAGCACTAAAACCAATTCACCTTATTTCCAGTTTGGTCTCAGCTTGAATCAAAGTGACTAAGATGTTGGTAGTAGTATCTAGATTCTGACTTTTGGCCTCCATTATGCTGTGCACTGCAACTAAATTCTTCCAAAGCAAAAAGTCTTATAATGGACTTAGAACACGTTATCAAGAGCTCCACAATGTACAGAAGTATGGAAAAGCTTGATAAAACACTGTTGATTCGCCATGTGTTCATTTTGTTTTTCCCCGAAAAACACATCTTTGGATCTTTTCAACTTCTCTGTGGTGTATTAAAGAGCCACAAATCTGGAGCACCAGAAAAACAATGTAGATGATGGTCTTTAGCATGACACTATTCTCAATGGTTGTCTGGGGCTGATAACATTACAGTCAATTCCTATATTCTATACGCTTCTATCCATACTATAAAATCTAATTTTCCAGTTAGGCAAATTCATTAAGTAGAAAACTTCTATTGAAGTCATTTGAATGAACTGAGGGATTGGAGATGGAACAGAAAGGATAATTTGCTGACGCAGTTTGTGTTAGATTTACTCATTCTGTATGTCAGAAACGTGAACAATACATTACGCTGCAACTGGGACTGTCACATCTAGCTTCCACCTTGGATAGGGAGTGCCCTATGAAGNGGGAGGGTGAAATGACCAGCTTTGGGCCATACATCATCTGACCACTTGTAGATGGCTGCATTAGTATGAGATTGGTCACACCCAACTGTACGAATTCCTCTGTATTTCATTTACTGCATGTTACAGAGAAAGGCACAACATTCCAGAACACACAAAATTCTCCCTAGTCTTGATTCCTGCAGCGCCCTTCAATTTACATTTTTTGGTTTAGTTTACCTATACCTGTATACCTATACATATATCATATGCATCTTTTAAGGGAAATAAGGCTGATATGATCATGCTGTGTGTATGTGTGTGCCCACCCATTCCCACATTCGTAATCTGTAAATCCAAATTTCATGGCATGGTAACAGTTTTGACCATAATGCATTTTCACAAACTTCAAAGCAGATAGCTGGCTAGAGAAGAGATCCCCTTTCATGTTCCCATTGACAGAAAAGCTAATATGTCTATTAGACACCAGAGAAGACACATAAGAGAGCCTATGAAATTGCCTCCTAGCTGTATGGTCTATATCTTATAAAAACAAATAGAACTTACCCTTTGCCTGGTAATGATATGAAAGCAACATTATTACACATGCCTGATTACTGCCAAGGTTTTATCCATGGCTATAAAAAGTGATGGCACGTAATTAGCAAGTTTCTCACAATTTTTGATAAAAGGTGCAATTCAACTATCTAAAGAAAATAAATTCAAGCTCTTATATAATCTCAAGCCTTGGACTTGAAGATCTTTGTGCCCAGAATGGAGTTGAAGGGCAGCCTTCACAGAGAGAAGCTGTAATTATCCACTGAGTGTAGTCACGTGTTGTTTCTTCGTAGAGGGAGAATGCCAAGTATTTTGAAAATATTATTTGTAGTTGGAAATGTTGGGAACCTCTTTTTACTTTCATACCAAAATATGTGAAACATCTCCCTCGTTCTGTCCTAGAAACAAAAAACTCTTTTTCTAAGAACAAATGATTTCAGAAACTTCCAGAAGCACAAGACGAGGGTCTGGGGACAATCCAGGAGTGTCATACCTGTCTCTTAAAAAGTTAAGGGCTCCCGGGCTCCTCCTTGTTCATATGTGATCTGATTTTTCATCAGTATTCACAGGCTCTAGATTGGAGTACATTGATCCTTAAATTTAATCCTTCAGGATGCTTACCATTAGGCCATCTAATCTGATTTCCTATGTATCAATCTTTACAGCTCATGGATATTTGATTTTGAAGCTCCTGAAGTCACATGAGGATGCAGAACTGTTATCTAAAGACAATGTTTTGTTGTAAAAATTACTTCATAAACAAATCTTGTTAAATTTGAGTGTTTTATCATACAGTAATTGCTTTCAAGTAGATCAATTTTGCCTCAGACAGCTGTATCTGGGAGGCCATGCTAAAGCCATCACCTTTCCAATTGATCTGTAAGATGCACTTTTCTTTTACCAGGCAGAGAGCACAACTTCGAGAAGTATGATGACAGCTACATCACTGATCTGAACACTCCCTATGACTACGAATCAGTGATGCACTATGCACCATATTCATTTAACAAAAATGCAAGCATCCCCACAATCACGGCAAAGATACCAGCATTTGACAACATAATTGGACAACGTCTAGATTTCAGTGCCCTTGACCTGGAAAGACTTAATCGAATGTATAATTGCAGTAAGTCATAATTTAACGATGGCAAACTATTTATACTTGAGCCTTGCTGCTTCACCTATCTTATGTCTAAAAACACATTTTCTTCTCAGATACACTTGAGGAGGTGCTGCGGTGTAGACACCCAAACTGTTTACTCAATTTCTCATTCCTCTCTTTGACTCTCTTAACTGCTTACTTGTAAACACAGAATTAATCAACAAGTCAAGCCATTCACATCATGTCTTCCATGTTTCTCCAAGGGCTGAGACGTGGCTGTTTTCTGCTGGCATGTGGTCAGTTTCATTATGCCTCTGCTGTGAGGTGAAGGCAACCGTACTTTGTCCTCTTTTATTGACATTCAGTCTTAATTAGATTATTTTGCACCTGGGATTGGCTAATTCTAGAGCCTGACATTCCATTTATTTGATTACTGATCTGATTGAAGATGTTATCACCAGGTGGGATTGTTAGCAAGAAGTTATCATTCCTGTAGATCTGCCATCAGAAGCATCCACTTCAGAAACACCCGTTTTGTTCTAAACAAGATAATCTTTCAGAGGTAATCATGCATGCATTTTTTTTCAGCTTCAACTCACACTCTTTTGGATCAGTGTTCTTTTGAGTTGGAAAATATCTGTGGCATGATTCAGGGCACCACAGATGACTTAGATTGGGTCCATCAACAGAGCAGTCCTACAGGAGAGGAAGACCACACAGTTTCTGGGCGCTGTACAGGTAAAATGAAACAACAGAGTACTTTCCTATGGTAAAGGGGTTAGCTGGAGTAATGGTCACTTTTGCATGTCTGTGCTTTATATACAAAATCTTTAACAACTTCTCCGAACCTTTCACTGTAGTCAGCCCTTCAGAAAACCCAGCACAGGCTATTCTGAAAATGCATTATCAAACTACCATATTTAGGAGATTACCCAACAAACATCCTAGCTGTAATAATTCAAGTTAAGTAAAACACCCTTTTTCTTTGCACTTCAGTTGGCACTGTGGGTCTGAGCTTATGGTTGCACTCGTGCTCTTGTTAAGCTTTTTCTACATAGTTGAATGTTTTCCACATCAGCACTATAAAAGGGGACAAAGAACAATCTTGACTTTTAATATAATCTAGAGAAGGATTTACTGCAGCTTCCAAAGTCTGAGTAAGAATTATGTTGCTCCGTGATAAGAATGGAATAACACTCTATAAGACACCCATAAACATGCTAGCAAAGCAACTAATAAACTAAGCTCAAAGAGTGCTGGCTCTGGAGGTAGAAGAAAGTGACAACGTTTTTTATGATAGGAGTCTAAGCATTATTTTCTTTTTAATATGCTATTTTCACCATTTTTCAAGAGAAGAATATCTCAATCAGGGTGCACGCTTGCAAGTGAGAGTAAAGACTAAATCCCAACAGACAGTTCTGAAAAGCAAGGTCCTGATTTCTTCTTCCTTAGACGGGGAAAACTGTTACAGACTTTAAAGATTAAAAAAGTGATTTTGGAGGTAAATATTGCCTAAGCAAAGGGTGAAGAAATCCTGGCCTAAAGCACATTCAGTTACACTTTGTCACTCTTTGTAAAAGGCAAAACTTGACTTGCTATAAACAGAGGGAGGCTGTTCTCCTTGCATTCCCCTTATGTGACCCAGCCACCAAAGGTAACGTAGGATATGATCTCTAAGATATCATCCTTGGATTATCTTCAGTACAAACCAAGTACTCGTCAGCAATCGTCTCTGACGTTCCTGAGGCATCCACCTTCCCACTAGACCAACTTATGTAAAATTGACAGAAAGTGCCAGTGATGAGTCCCATGTGTATGCTAAACTACTAATGCTGTTCTTTCTCCAACCTATCCTGAATGGTTATTGTACACTGTTTCCTCTGCTATTCATGTTAACTATAACAATTATGCCTACTAAAACAGTGGAGTTGAAATGATAAATGTACACCATGCAGCTAGCAGGCAAGCCAGAAAGAGATAGTGATGCTCTACATTATCTTCATAGATGCTGGCTATTTCATGCACTTTGACACCAGCTCTGGAAATGCAGAAGAGGCAGCAGTCCTAGAGTCTCGAATCCTTTATCCCAAGAGAACTGAGCAGTGCCTCCAGTTCTTCTATAAGATCACAGGAAGCTCTTCTGACAAGCTGATCATCTGGCTTAAGGAAGATGATGGGACTGGAAATATTCGCAAGACGAGGAGAATTCAAACCTTTGAGGGTAATTCTAGAAATTTGTGGAATACATAGAATTTTGGAGGAGGAATAGTTGGCTCAGAAATCAAAACATTTTCCTTGAGTTACCTAGAGAGTATCTTACAGGCCAACTAAGGATTTTGGTATTGTGCAAGTGCATTTATCTTGAAAAGCATGGGTTGTAACTATGTAATTTAGGCGCTCCACAGCAGAAGTCACAGTGTTCCTAATCATGTTACTTAATGCTCAGTGAATATGAGGGACCCTAGAATCTCCTGGAGACCACTGGCTAGATATTCATTTGCTATCATATGATGATCTGACAGTGAGCTGCTCTGATGTAAATACTTGTGCTCATCCACAGACATTAGGAACCCCAACATGATTTTCTTATGTCTGGAAACAAAAATATATCTAACTTCGGAAATGTGAACTGAGTTTCTGCATTGGGTGATCTTGCTAAATAGTAACAGCAACTCAGCCAGTACATCACTATGCAGTTGTCAGTGCAATATTGTCAAAACCCAAGACCTGTGATCAGCTGCCTCTATTGAGCTGCTGCATTTTGCAAGGAAAGACAAGTTCATGAAAAAAGTGGCCATAACAGTTAATCCTAACATGGTGGGTCATTGGCTCCCATCCCATCCACTTTTTATGACTTGGCCTTTAGCATGCTACCATTTACACTAGAGACTGTTATTCATTAATGCATGAAGAATTCCTAATACTATGTGTCCAAAGCATTTAGATGATAATGCAATGTAAACATACTATAATCACAATGCCAACTTAGGATCTCTAGCCTTCATGACTCTGTGAGAGGTCAAGTCGTCTAATTACGCAGCTGAAATAGATAACTAGGAACAAGCTTCTCCATAACATCATTAATCATGCTCATGACAAGGTTTTTCTTTCCTTTCACAAAAGCGGATAATGACCATAACTGGAAAATTGCCCATGTAACCCTCAGCGCTCAGAAGAAGTTCCGATACCTCTTCCAAGGACTAAAGGGCAACCCCAGCTCTTCATCTGGTGGGATCATCATTGATGATGTCACACTGACAGAGACCCCCTGTCCCACAGCTGTGTGGATCGTTCGGAACTTCAGTCAAATCCTTGAAAATGCATCAGCTGGCGTTATTCAAAGCCCCCGGTTTTACAGCCCCGAGGGTTATGCATATGGCGTGAGTTTGTACCCACATTCAACAAGCAGTGGCTACGCTCGCATTGCATTTCACTTGTGCAGTGGAGAGAATGATGCTGTTCTAGAGTGGCCAGCTCTGAACCGCCAAGTAATGCTCACAGTGCTGGACCAGGACCCTGACATTCTGAAGAGGATGTCCTCAAGCAGAAGCTTCACCACAAATGAAAACCAGGTTGCATCAAGTAAGTGTTATTTGCCTGGAGGAATGCTGAAAATGAAAGCCAAAAAATCTGAGACAGAGGATAGCACAGGGCTCATAGTTGGACAACTCTGGCTTCATTTTCCAGTTTGGGACATTTTCCTGTTTATGACTCAGAACTTCTGTCTGCAAAAGATCATTTAATGTGAAAAGTGATGCATACCGGATTGTAGTTACTAGGAACAATCATTGGGATATCTGAGTTTGACTCTAAATAGAATTCTAGGATGGTTTGAATTGGAAGGGACCTTAAAGCCATTTAGTCCAACCCCCTGCCATGGGCAGGGACACCTCTCACTTGGTCAGGTTGTTCAAGGCCCCATCCAGCCTGGCCTTAAGCACGTCCAGGGATGGGGCATCCACAACTTCTCTGGGCAGCCTGTGCCAGAGCTTCACCACCCTGAGTAAAGAATTTCTTCCTAACATCTAACCTAAATCCACTCTCTTTTAGTTTAAACCCATTGATTCTCCTAACAGACTTGTAAAGAGTTCTTCTGTGCCAAAGTGCTGACAATTCCTATTCTACTGGTAATTTGACCATTATGATGTGTGATTTGTCAACACAGGATGATGCCATGCCAGTAGGGTACTCTATTCCATTGCATCCAACAATAATTTAAAACTACTTTTTGGAGGCTTGGTTAACTTGAACTTACACTGTCTGAAAATGCAGTGTTCACATCATAGCTATATTTAAGAAACAAAATACCTGATAGCATCTGTGAGATCAATCTGAAGCATTTGAAGGCCATCTTGCTTGGCCCAATGCAGACTGAAGACTCTTTCACACAGGGGCTACCTTTTAGCTCCAGGTTTATATAGCATACAGGATCATAGTTCCCCATCCAGCCTCAGGATTCCTCATGGGTGTGGTAATTCAAAGAAATAAGAGCAACAGGACAGTATTGCATTTGCTACGATACAAAACACCAGAAATTAGTCTTCATCCCTCTTCACTTTTTTTTCAGTGGAAATTTGGTGCATGTTTTTTTCACTAAGAGGTTTTGAACCTTAGATTTGAATGTGTTGAACAGAACAATAGCAACAAAGAAAATCTGCTAGGCTCTAAACTGTAAAAATCTTAAAAACTGATGAAGAGGTGTCCATATGCAGGAGGGAACTCTTAGCTGGTGACAGCAAAGAAGTAGTTTGTGTTTGGTCAGTGCTCAATGAAAAGGGAGCTGTGAAATTTAAATGCCCTCACACAGACTTAGAGACCTCGGGTAGATCACTTCTAAGCATCTTCTGGCATCCATGATTTGTCAATCCTCTGTGACTTGTTTGGACATATGAGCCATGAACTTGATTTTGCAGTATAAATCCTGTTCAACATTGCAATACATAAAACGTCATAGTTCTAGGCTGCAGAACTTTGTGGTTCTTATTCATCACTCATATGCTCTTTTCAGGTGCTAATGGAACCTTAATATGGCAGAAACCATCTATTAATGGAAACTTTGATGCCTCATGCAATTGCTATAGAACAGTAGACTATGGGTGGAGTAGCTTCATATCCCACAGCCAGCTGAGACGTAGAAGCTTTCTGAAAAATGACAACCTGATTATTTTTGCAGAATTTAATGGTAAGGATCCTCTTACTGATTCTCCTTGCAAATGCAAATGATTGATCCTTTCTACCTCTTTTCATTCATTTAAGTTACTTTCAACACCTGTCTCTGAGCCATCTTCTATCAACACTTAAAAGCATTTCTGTGTCTTGGTTTCTGTGTCTTGTGGGTGATATTGACTGAAGTGTTGGTGAGTTTAGAGGAATCTAAATGGCAAAGATTTACTGAAGGTTTACTGCTCAGAGCCCAAACCTGTACCTATGTCTGTTTCTAAGCTTTGAACATACTAAAAGGCCTTTTCTGTTGGGTTTACTTTCAAAGAGAAAAGCCACACTTGGCACAACTTTCCAAAGCACAGAATACCACTGATTTACCTAATTAGTTGCTATAATTTCAGCATTACTTTTTATCTTGTGCTTTAAACACACAGAATGTGCTATGGTGCGGCAAGAGCTCTACAAATGGCAAATGGACAAGGAGTACCCTCCAGTCCAGCCTCTGGGATGAAAAATACTATGTACATCATCAGCCACTGTTATCTGATGTCTTTCTCTTCTGTTTGCATTTTTAAAAGACATAACTCACCTCAATAACACTGAAGTCCCCATTGAACCTCAACAATTTGCCCTCATGGAAGACCACACGTTTGAAAGGCGGAAGAGAGCAGCTGAGGAGATGGAGCCCGTTGAAGACTGGCTTACTCATGTGGAAGACCCATGTGATCCAAATCCTTGCCAGAATGACGGAGTCTGTGTGGATGTGAAAGGGACACCAACCTGCAGGTATCACAGATCTTCTCCCTGGTTTTCTTGACTTTCTTTTGAACCAAATGATGCAGCTGATAAGTATTTAGAGTTACAGATCTCAAAGGTCTGAGTCACTGTGTTTTCAAAGAACAGTAGGAACAAAACACTTGATTGCTTTAACAAGGTGGGATTGTTGTGATGCGAACTCACCTAATGAGAACTGCTTATCCAGAATCGTGAGTGTGAGGATCTCAAGGTGGGCCTATAGGGCAGGACAAAACTTTGATACACATAAATCTGTGCTTTATTTTCCCAGGTGCCCATCAGGACAAGCCTTCTTCTTTACAGGTGAGAGGTGTCAGTCAATGCAGGTCCATGGGAACATCCTGGGAATGACAGTTGGTGGAATTGCTGGAACCATTGTCTTAACCATCGTCCTCATTTCCATAATGGCTAGAAGATAAAGAGATGCAGAGGGATATACCTAAGTCTGGCGTTTTTCCATAGTTCATCAGATATAAATTTTCAATGAAAACTGACATATACAACATGCAGAAGACCAGCCAGCATCTGGATGTTGAAATGCTCTGTCAGCATTTTGGCAACTCTCCATTTGTTTCATTGGCAGTGAAAAAAGCTCATGTAAAACTGCTGCCTAATAAAAGTTCATACTCTGCCTCTTGTGTATTTCTTAATTGCTTTGTTTCTTCATTCAATAGCAAGTGGCAGTGCTGAGAGTTCATGCATGCAGTCTCAATCACAGTTCAAACTTAGATTAAATAACTGGAAGAACCTCACTAAACACTAGCAAAAGTCACATACAAGCAAATCTATTAAGATTCTAGAAATATTCCTATAGAAATTGTCCAAGATATATTTAAAGGGTAAAAATCCACAGTTAGGTAAATCAGTCAGCACTCATTGGCACTGATTTTCCATTAAGCTGATATGCAAAAGCTGAGTAGCTATTGCATAGAATTCATAGCAAACTACTATTATGCAGTGTGCATTTTTGGCTAATTCTCCACGAGGGAAATAATTTCATATTAAAGCTAGTTGTCTTTCCAGAAAACCTCACCACATAAGATGTTGGGACACGTCCTGCCCCCTAGTAGGGCTTTTCTGGGATGTCCTGGTGTCCTTACTGGTTATCTCCTGCCGACTCTGGGACCTTCCAGAATGAAGCTGTTGGTCTAGTCAGGGCTGCTGATAATCCAGAGATTCCAGGGTTAACTCACACTTTTTCAATGTAGGCTTGAAGTTTGTATGTTTGGTTTCTGTCACTTCTCCAGAGATCCTGGAGAGCAGCATAGGAATGGATGAAAACATCATGGCCAAAAGCAAAGTGCAATTTTCTGGAACATCTGGAATTCCAATGAAATTAATCATCATGTATAGACTGTTCTCAAGTGCAAAAGTTGCACTCAGTCCGTAGTCTACAAACATTAGGGAGAGCAAGCTGCTAAGCACTATTGTATTAGATAGTTCTTCTCAGTGTGTCGCATTGAGATTAACTCATATACTTTCTGTGTTCAGTTCCTGGTGGATGTAGCTGACAGCCTGTCTTAAACATCATGTTCCCATAAAGGTAGCTTTGCCAAAGTCATTGCAGCAGAATGTTCAAAGCATGAGTTTCTAATGCTCTTAAAATCTATGTTTAGGCTCCTAAAACAGAACTGGCATGAAGTTACCCAGAAACAGGGAGAACTGTAGTTTCCAACCTGAGAGTTTGCTTGACTTGTACCTCCAGTCCTTGCCCTGCATTTGCTGCTCTCCAAGAGGAAAACTATAATAATCTGCATCTGTCATCTGCAATTTCTCTGAAGAAGTGTTGTTTTTTGGAAACTAGCTCAGATTTTCTTCTACTAACGTGCTGTATAAAGGAGAAAAGTTGCTTAGTGTGCAAGCACAAACACCATCAGAAGCTTAGCTGATTTTCACTCACACACAAAGGATGTGTAGGTCCTTCTTTCTGGTTCAAACCTGAATTTAGAGGATTTATTTTCTTGAAAGAAAAGAACTGTATTCCCAGTTGTCCTCTGCTTAACGTGTACTGCTTCATGAGAAGTGGGATTATGTTATGGGATGAAGAACCCCTTTCTGTATCTCTATCCATAGACTGTCAGTGCAGGATATCAACCTTGCTTGGGTGTCCCAGGTCAGCATGGGCAGTGGAGCTGGGTTACAGACCTGCAGCCTTGGCAGTGCGGCTGCAGTGCTGCTGCCTCACAGAACTGGAAACAACTGTGGCACAAGGTACTGGGGACTGGTGAATGCAGACATCACATCCTCTCAACTTCTGCAAAGGGTCCCTAATAACAAACACAAGATCCGTTGGTGACACCAAGCATTTTCAGCATTGTTTATTGCTTGTTACCCCTTGGCAACCAGGAAGAGAAGAGAAAGGCACAGCTCAGACCTAGCTGAGCAAGGAAGCAAGCAAGTGTAGCTTTGCTGGTTTCCAGCCCCAAGCTTAGGATGTCCCCAGGGCAGGGCTGTCACAGCAAATTATGCTCAAGCAAGGAGCTTTTCCTCTCTTGTGTTTGTTTTTTTCTTTTCAATCAGTAATGGCATCAGGCATGGGTCTGGAGCGACCTCATTCACTGAGAGCAAAACAAGGCCTGCAGCCCAGGTCTCATGGGGTAAAAAAAAAAGGTAAAAAAGACGCATGTGGTGATTGCTGGGGGCATTTCAGCCTTCACCCAAACGACTCGGGTGCTCAGAAATGGCCGAGCACATCCCTCTCCCTCACCTCAGCCAACGGGCCGTAGTGGGAGGCGCGTTGTGCGCAGGCGCGGCGGCAGCCGTTGCCATGCGCGGCCGTCGGGATGGCGGCTGGCCGTTGGCCGTTGGCAGTTGGCGGTGTGAGGGAGCGGCGCCCCCGTATGGGCAGAAGCGCCGCCGGCGCCGGGCTGTGGGCTCCGTGGTTCTGCCACAAAGCGACGCGCTCTGCTTTGCACCGTCCCTTATCCCATAGAGTAATCCAGGGAGAGGCTGTGAGAGGATTAGCACTTCTTATCCCAAATAAAAAGCTGAAAATAACTCGGAAAGGGTGTATTTAGAATCTCAGAGTTTGTGTAAGAGTGTTATCACACTCCTTTCCCTGGTTTTCTGACAGGAGCATACTTGAGGAATTACACGGTCTGTGAGTGAATCTGCCTGTCAGTGCCATGTCTTCTCAACAGCACGGAATCCTGTTAGCTGCTGGGGACAAAAAGCATCCATGAAGCTTTCCTGTTATGTTTACAAGGAGCAGTGGTTGGGCTGAAGCTGGCTGGGGGTGACACTGCTGGGCTGCCTGCAGCGAGCCCCAGCCAGGTGTTCAGCGTCAGTTTAGCTCTGCTCACCTGCAGCACACCCATTTTACTACCAACAGCTGGCCAACACGGTGGGCAATGGAGGGTAAGCCATCTTACCTAAATGTAGCTGCTCGTAGAATCACGGAATCATTAAGGTTGGGAAAGATCTCTAAGATCATCTAGTTCAGCTGTCAACCCATCACCATCATGCCTGCTAAACCATGCCACATCTCCATATTTCTTGAGCACTGACACTGGCCTGTGTAGTGTGCGTGTAATTGTCCTGGACTCTTTGCCTTATTCATATGGAAGATATAGCACCAGGCACCATGAGTTGCTGGGGCCACCGAGCTGGGTAGTAACTCTGCAGCAAAGGACATAGGAGTCCTGGTACATGCCAAGTTGAACATGAGCCAGCAATATGCTCTTGCTGCAAAGAAGGCTAACAGTATTCTTGGCTGCATTAGGCAAAGTGTTGCCAGCAAGAGAGGTGATCCTTCCCCTCCACTTAGCATTGGTGAGGCTGCACCTAGAATACTACGTCCAATTCTGTGTACTGGATCCTGCAGTACAAGAGAGACGTGGACATGCTGGAGAGAGTTCAGTGGTTGGCCACCAAGGTCATCAAGGCATTGGAGAACCTCTGCTGTGAGGGTAGGCTGAGAGAGCTGGAACTGTTCAGCCTGGAGAAGAGAAGGCTAAGGAGGATCTCTTCAATATCTATCAATATCTGATGTGAGGAGCCAAGCTTTGTGCAGTGATGCCCAGGGCCAGGGTAAGAGGCACTGGGAGCAAACTGGAGCACAGTAGGCTCCCTTTGAACGTCAGAATGTACTTCTGTGCTATGCAGTTGTTGGAACACTGGCAAAGGTTGCCCAGAAAGGCTGTGGAATCTCCTCCTTGGAGACCTCCAAAAGCTGTCTGGACATGAGCCTGGGCACCCTGCTCTGAGTGGCCCTGTTGGAGAAGGGATTGGACCAGTTGGAACCAGAAGTCCCTGCCAGGCTCAGCCGTACTATGACTCTGTGAAAGTTCCCAAAGTCTTTAAGGAATGAAGAGTGAAATCTGAGCTTGAGGCATAAAGAAGAGTTATTCAACGATTGTCACAGTCCAAAAATTCTAAGCAGAGAGTGTGAGAAAAGGCAGGTCTGTTCCTCAAAGATCTGTGTGTCATAATTCCATCTGTCACAATTTTTCTTGAGCTGCAATAAATCAGAGGAAGGTGTGCACGTGCGGCAGCAGGGACTGTTCCCCTTCCATTGCTAGAAAAGCCAATGGAGAGATTCTGCCTTTTTCAGGGATAAGATGAACCTGGTAGGTTTTTATTGCAATGCAGTTTAACTTAGTGCTTTGCAGTTAAGTAGGAGATCCAAGTGATGACAATTGTCAGGACACAAGTCCTGTGGCAGCCCTCACTTCAGAAAAGGGTGTTCATGGATAGCTTTGGGCTTTAATCAGGACAAAGGAGGGTTGGGTTGAACGATAGGGACAGCTGAACAAACATCACCAGTTCACCAAACTATCAGACTCAAGAGGTGAGCAAGCTGTTGATGAGCCCACTGTGCACCTTCTCTGTGCCAAAGACCCGATTCTGGGTGCTGAAAGCGGGTAGGAGTGTTGAGCGGTTGCTGTCATGTACTTGCCTTTCTTTCTCCAACCAGCATTCTCTTCCACCTTTCCTTTTCTCACTGTGTTTCTCTTGATCCATGTATAAATTACACGTGAAACCTTGGCCCCTAGTCATTAAAACTGGTACGGTTAATTTAGTCACCTCTCTTTCTCAGTCTTCTGGTTTTTGTAGCACTGGTAAGGACCTTTCATTTGGAGATCCACCCAAGGATGGCCCTTCAGTGCCATGCATCACACACATCCAGTTTTTTTTAGTCACATACAGTCCAGACCCAGGTTTGCCTAATGTGTGATGTGGGATGAAACCTCAGAGGTAAAACGTCAGCAGAAATAAAGTGTAGGGGAACTGTGTGTCTACAGAGACTCATACTTTGCTGTTTATGAGAAGCCTATTCTAAGGACATTCCTACTGAAAGGGGATGACTTCTGCAACAGATCAACACTGTACAAGCTGCTTCCAGAGTGGATTACACTGAATGGATGTCCAAAGGCAAATTTTGTTTTGAGAAATGTGCAGAGGTCTGTCTGTTTCCACTGGCCGTACAGTTTAAATTGATTCTGGATTTTCAAATATCTCTTAGCCTCTAATTGTGTTCTAGTTCTTGTGTTAATATGTACATCTTTAAACAAAAAGAAACTGCTTTCAATATAAATAATACACGTGATTGATGCTTGTTTATTGTCTACATTCATCACCATCTGTCTCTACCAAACCATCATGCATGCCTCTAACAGTAGGCAACAGTTTCCCAACCTGGTCCATTCCAAAGCCCTGGGTACAAGTTCACCACCACTAAACAGGCCTGACTCCCAAGGAACCAAATGGGGCTATATCACCTGACAGTCTTACTTGATGTTGGGCTTAAATTTAGATCTTCATGCTTTGTAACATGTAACACTTTTGTGTGCCACAAATACTTTGCAGGCTCTTTCATAGCCCTCTGCTTGAAGTAAGAGTCCTGCCTTGAAAAGGCACACAGGCTTGGAAATGACTGATTCCACAAGTGCTGTATTAGAGCAATAATTTATGTAAAACCTTTCATCCTGCCTGGCACATGCTGCTTTATATTCATTACAGAACTGACTCTCTGAGTCTTCCCAGTGTGATTCTCCTCTGGAAGGAGACCTAAATGCACAGACTATACAAGAGACTCCCTGCATACATAACAATAAATAATTGCAGCTTCCTCTATAGCAGAGGGCAGCAACCCTCTTTTTCTCATCACATTACTTATCAAAGGAAAGGCAATTATAATTACAGATATAAAGCTTCCTTTTCTTTAAGAAGTGCTACATGGAGCTTCCAGTACATTCTATCTGAAAGAAACCACGCAGGAATCATTATGGTCTTCATTTTTTTCTGGGTCAAAAGTGAAGATCTGAAATGAACCTTCTCAGTTGGGAGTCTTTGGTTCCAGGAAGTCTTAAATAGAAAACTGAGAGCACTATATAGCCTCTCCAGACTCTAACAGGAGGGTGGGTGAGAAGCTATGAAGTACTTGTTCATCTACACAGGCCTTTGGAATCATTCGGAGATTTGATAGGAGAAATACTAAAACCACTGGACAAACAGTTGTGGATAGCACTGCGATTCATGGCTCAGTACTGCATAGTGCTAAGCACCCTCTTAAAGGTTGAGATTCAATGTCTTTACCAGCACTTGAAGGTCTTCAAATCCTTTCAAGTCTGAAACATCTTGTTATCTCTTCTGGCATTGGCAGGTCCTGTAATATTCCACCTCACAAAGCTTCCCTGCCTTACATGTCAATCAGAAAGGGTTCTTCCAGAAGAATGCATGAAGGCACAGTTTAGTCAATGGGAAGCAGTCCACTGCTTGATGACTCACAGATGCTTTTTGTGTGTATCCTGGAAAGGGCAGAGGTCCTTTCATAGTTAAATGGTTTAGCATTTGCAGTGCTTCAGTTAAGCATAGAATATGACTTGGAAGTGTCTTCTGTGGAAGCGCTGGATGGCTCTGAAGAAGATACTGTGTATTTTCCTGCAAAAAAAAAAGTGATTAGATAGAAGGACAGACAGTGTGAGATATGCTGGTACTGCAAAGTAAGGGCAGTCAGACCTTTCCTAATGACCCAGGATACTAGCTTTCATCTCTGGATTACAGCAGTGCTGGTGACCACAGAATTCAGTGTTTGGTGACACATTCAGGATATATCAGCACGTACTGAGGATCATGCCATAGCGTAGTAATTTACTCACACAAACAGAGAGACTTAGAGGTCCTCCCTGAGCACAGGGGTACATGTAGAACACATGCTCCTGAGATGAATTCCAGCTCCTTCCCTCCCGTAAACACAGGGCTCTAAACTAAGACCAGGTGCACAGAGCCCCAAAGGAGAGCATGGAAGAGAGCTTATGACACAGTGTTAATAATATGGGAGTTGTGGGTGGCAGCAGCATGGGAGGCAGCTGTAGGCAAATGTCATTTTTGTGGTGGGAGGCTTCTGTATCTGGTTAGTGTACTCATGTAAATTTATTCTACTGTAGCAGAGTTGGAGGCTAACTTGTTCCCATATCTGGCTATTTACCAGACTCTTGAACAGCAGGTTGCCTACATTAACCTCCATCATATCCTAGTTTGACCAAATGTCACCATCTCCTCTGATTAATGGTTGGATACAAAGGTCACCCATTCAGGAATGAAGTTATATGTATTTTCTTATATATTTTATATATAAATAAAGTCACAACTGAAGTGGTGACATCCATAAAATGACTGCCAGGGAACCTTTGAAAAGATGAAATTCCAAGTTCCAAGGTGGTGAGGAATACACACTTAACTGAGGAACACTGATCATGATGTCATTAAGCTCAAAACAAAGCTCAGTTTGTAGATTTTAAAACTGGTAAAACATGCCACAATCTGATTGTTTTAGTGTTAGACAGTTGTGTTGCTAACATCGTGTTGCAATCATGAGCAATTACGATTCCAATGACTTGTGTTATTACAGTTCCTTCTTACTAGAAGATGAAATGCCATTTATGAATGGATGAATAGACAGATTGATAGGTATTGGGATAGACAAACCCTGGGAGTGGGAACTTGGACAAAATATTGTTAGTGCTTCAGTAGGAGAAATCTATTGTCACATACCTGTTTTGCCACATAAATTGTTGAAGGTTCTTGAAAATGGATAGTTCATAGAAAACATTGGTGTCACCAGGATCAGAGAGGTTGACTGTAAAAGAGAAATTGCTTTTTGTCAAAAGACGAGAACTTTGTAGCCAAATGGAGGGAAGAAAAAGGTTGCAATCAACAGCTGTTCAGCAGTACAGGCAGGGGATGGATTAGAAGTTTGTATAGCATCAGTTCACTCATTTGCATGTTTACCACGGCGATGAAGAAGGTAACAAAACTGCATAACAAAAAGTAGCAGCCTGTCTCTAACAGTCGGCCAGTTGGGAACATAGCTTAAGCTTTGGGCTTTGTCACAGAATGGCAGAATTGTAGGGATTGGAAGGGACCTCTGGAGGTCATCAAGTCCAACCCCCTGCTGAAGTAGGTTACCCGCAGTAGATTGCACAACAAAGTACCTGGGTGGGTTTTGAGTATCTCCAGAGAAGGAGACTCCACAGCCTCTCTGGACAGCCTGTTCCAGTGCTCTGTCATCCTCAAAGTAAGTTTTTTCTCATGTTCAAATGGAAATCTCTGTGTTCCAGTCTGTGCCCATTTCCCCTTGTTCTGTCACTGGGCACTGATGAAAAGAGCCTGGCCACATCTTCTTGACTCCTGCCCTTTAGATATTTGTAAGTGTTGAAAAGTTCCCCTCTCAGTCTTTTCTCCAAGCTGAACACTCCCAGGTCTCTCAGACTTTCCTCGTAAGGGAGATGCTCCAGGCCCCTCATCATCTTTGTAGCCCTCCGCTGGACTCTCTCTAGAAGATCCCTGGCATTCTCAAACTGGAGAGCACAGAACTGGACACAGTACTCCAGATTTGGCCTCACCAGGGCAGAGTAGAAGGGGAGAATCACCTCTCTCAACCTGCTGGCCGCACTCTTTTTAATACACCCCAGGATATCGTTGGCCATGGCCACCAAGGCATACTGCTGGCTCATGGCCAACCTGTTGTCCACCAGGACACCCAGGTCCTTCTCCACAGAGCTCCTTTCCAGCAGGTCAGCCCCCAACCTGTGCTGACATATGTAGTTATTCCTCCCCAGGTGCAGGACTCTACACTTGCTCTTACTGAACCTCATAGAGTTCCTCTCTTCCCAACTCTCAGCCTGTCCAGGTCTCGCTGAACAGCTGCACAGTCTTATGGTGTGTCAGCCACTCCTCCAAGCTTTGTATTGCCAGCAAACTTGCTGAAGGTGGACTCTATCCCTTCATTCAGGTCACTGATGAAGATGTTAAACAAGACCATACCCAGTATCAACCCCTTCAGAACACTGTTAGCTACAGGCCTTCAACTAGAATGTGCTGCTTATCACCACCCTCTGTCAGTGTTAGACAGTACAGCATTCTGGTCCTTTACCTTAGGGAGAATACCCATTAACGTAGGCAGTAGAGCTAAGAGTTATACGCTTGAGATTGGCCGTTCCTGGGATAATCAAAGGCAAGTTTAAGTCTACACACTAGAGGGCGTCAGAATACAACTGCGTACAGTCCAGAGAGTTTTTGCTGCTGAAAACAGTTTCATTTTCAAATCCGGCAAAGTTTAAGAAATTAATGAGGTTCCTGCTAGAGGTATGTTAAAAAAAAAATACAGAAAAATATCTCTCTCTATTAAGTCCATCTCTGAACATTATGTTGCATCATGGTATGGGAAATTAGCCAGTTTTGTGCGTTGTCACCTATATCATAAAATTAGAGAGGTAGAAGGTAGATTAAAAACATCTAAAAAGTTTGATCAAGGAATTTGATCTGATTTTATTTGTTCCTTTTCAGTAGAACTGCCAAGGAAACAGGCCAGCTCCTACAGCAGCCTGAGGCAGCTTCCACAGTGTCAACTTGAGTTGAAAGTGTTTGGCCTGGGAGATTTTGTTTGAAAGGAATTCAGAACTGAGGTTGAAGGCTTGACAACTTGCTCTTTCTCCTTTATTCTGCTGGATGTGTCAATACAGGAGGAAATGAAAAAGCTACTGTGCTTAATGATAGTTGTGTAGCTACTCCTTTCCTTCCGGCTTCCTGGGAAAGATGGTTTTCCCACCATTGAAATAGCATCCCATCCAGCAGATGTCATTTTTGAGACAAGGAATGACACCTTAAAAATGCATTGGGAAATATTCCTAGCTATGAATTCCCAGTGGTAATCCTCCAGTAGAAAACACTGGAATACTTGGAGTACCAGTTAAAAATAGCCAGGAGGATTATTCTAGGAATCCTAAATGAAGACATGTTTGGCAGAAGACAGCCAGAATTGCCTCATTGGTGCCCAGTGAAAGGACAAAAGGCACTGGGCACAAATGGAAAATACAGGGAATCCCACCTATGAAGAAACATTTTTCCACTGTGAGCATGGTCAAACGCAGGAACATACTGTTCACAGAAATTGTGGAGTCTCCACTGGTATTATGCGGCATATCTAGAATATTTCCTCTGCTAGAAATATATCTGGGCCACTTGTTTATAGAACTGTATTTATTTCTGTGCTCTTTAGCTCATTGAATTCTGATTGTTTGCTGCACATGGACACAATTTTGACAAAATATTGTTTCTTCCTCCCACTTTCTATTCTCAGAATAAAGTGTTGGCTAACCTGTCACCTGTCAGAAGTTCAAGTAGCAAAATCTCCGTTCTTTCCTTCTCATAGCTGAAGGGTGTCTGCCCCAAGAAACTCACTTTGAATTTTTATGTTGTGGATAAATAATGGTGCCCCTGAAATTTTTCGTTTTCTAACTTATAGTTCCAGTTACATTTTGTAGTTTAGTTTTCATACAAAATTCAGCATGTTTTTATATACTGCTCTAGATCAAATGTCCACCAAGCTCCTTCTTGTTTTTGACCAATTATCTATTGTAGGTGGAATGATGAACTTTGAAAAGGGAGGTATATTCATGTTTATGTTGCTAATTTCTTTCCCTTCTCTGACCAGTTCTAATAAATAATTCAGTGACTTAAAAGTCACTGGGAGAATGTTAGGCTATTCAACAGCAACTTTGAAATATGTTCTTCAGTTAAGCATTTAACCTTTGTTTGCTGTGAACTCCATTTGGACAGTGAATTCCTCTTCAGCAGGGCTTCTTTTATCTATTTGTTCAAGAAAATAAAAAATTAGTAAATACAGCAATTATGTTCAAATTCCAGCAGTATCTATCTCATAATATAAGAAATAGCTTGAATTCTTACCTTGTTGTCCCACAGAGTCCCAAAGACCAAAATGAATAATCCCTAGGAGACAGAAAACGACGCTTGACAACACCAACCTTTTAATAGCAATACCTCACAGTTACATCAAACATTGTCCTTGCTGATTATTTGAACTCTTGGATAGAGAGCTTTTTTGTAACAGTATCTCACATAATAATGGACTGCTGATGTGACTGGAGTTCACTGGGACTGATCTACCCAAACTCTATGTATATCTGATCAACAAAGATGAGACAGGTTTGCTGGTGTTAAATATATTTGGAATAATGGGTCTTTGTGTATGGAAGGCAAGCCCTGCCTGTTTTTCCAAGATAAACTGGAAGGCTCACACAGAAAAGGCAAGTGAGCATACAATTTTGAGGACTTCCTAAAGAGACAGAGCAAACACAGCTATTGTGTCTTTAAGAAATCCTATTGTATATGGATCCTACTGGCCAGCTAAATTTCTGGTTGTAAAAATCATGCCAACTGAAAATTCTTAATCATGTGGGTTTCCGAAAGAACCCTTTTGGAATGAAGATGTGTAAGACAAACCTGAGCTTTCCTAAACTCTTTTCATTCCCTCAAACATAGCACTGCAGGAATGTCACTCCATGTTAAATGGTCATGGATGAAACAAAACCACCCATATATGTTAACTCACCTGCAAAGCATTGAACAGAGCAAAGAGGATGTGGAAAGCCTGGTGGCTGTTTTTGATGATGGTGGCAAGACCAAATCCCCAGGTGAGGCCTAACAGCGGTGTCAAGATGGCCAGACTTTTGCCAATTTGAAACAAAGTCTTCCTCTCCTGCTTGTTTGTCCTGTCCCCAATGTTTGGCCTCAGTATTTTTATTATCACAACTGCAGTGATGAACAAATTCATGGCCACAATGGCCAGGGCAGGTATGACAAAGGCCAAGACAGCTTTGCTGTCCTTCCAGTTGAGCCAGCAGTCGTCCTTTCTGGTGTAATTGTTCCGTGGCAATGTGACAGCAATGGTGGTGACTGCAAAGACAAAGGGGCACCCATATCCCAGGCAGAATGCCACCACTTTCTGAGAAGTCTTGCTTGTGTTATGTAAGATGAAGACTAGTCTGTAGAAAAGGATGAGGCCAAGGCTGAGCATCCAGAAAAAGCCACATAGGTAGAATAAATGAATGAAGAATGTGGCTGCAATACAGATATCTCTTCTTTTCTGTATGTTTTTCTCATTGATGGAGGCAGTGACAATGAACCAAATGTCAGCAATTAGTAGTGACATAGCTATGTTGAGTATACAGACATGACGCATATAGGAGGTTGTATTGTTTGTCACAGATTTCCAAACCAAGGATTCAATTATAATGCAGATCGCTAAACTCAAGATCGAAATGGCCAGGCCAATGTGGGTAATATAGTCTTCAACAGAATTGTGAGTGGGTTTATCAGATGACATCAGAATGGAGAATGGTGTCAAGTGATTGCAGGAGCAAATGACATTGCCTTCTTCTTCTGTCGGTGTGCAACCATAATTATCCCAGCCTCCCCTACTATTGTTGAGGTTAAAGTCCCAAAAGACACACTGGGGCATCTTTAGAGACAGGTTTGCCTTTTGAAAGGTCATGTTAATATGGAAGCTCTGGTTTCTCTTGCAGCTCAGAACCGTTGTTATCACTAAGCTGTTCACATACATGCTCTCGTTCTTGGGCAAAATACGTCCAATTGCTGAGTAGGCCACACTGACAATGGTTGAATTTGGGGGCAGAGTCTCAATTTTATCAATTAGCACGTTAGCTCTGAGGTTTGCTAGTCTGTTGAAGTCCTTATTATACTCTGCCTGGCTATCTTCTGCAACAACCATGCCTTGTAACTCAAGGGTTTTAGTGGAGAGATGAGGAATGGTATTATTAACTGGTTGGAGGTTCTCAGAAAATCTTTCTACTGAGTTCAGTAACAAAGAACTTGCTGGTATCTCCTCTTTATTCAGGTCAGCCCAAAGTTCCATTTTGGAACCAGCAACAATAATGTCCACTGTACTGAAGTAATCCTGCAACAATAGAAGAATAGTGTTGCAACTGAAATCCTGTACAAATTGTTATTTCTGATAATAATTTCTGCATTGCCCTGGAACTGCCTGTTGAAAAAGCCCAACGTGTTCTTTTGCTCAGTCCATGTGAAATGTTCAGTTTTTAATCCTCTGCATACCCTATTTCCAAGTCAAGCCTTCCAAAGTAGATTTGCTTGGCATTTCTTTACGTATTTATATTTTCTCTCCTCAAGCCTTCTCTCCCAGGCCCCAACCTTTGTGCTATCTTTGATTTTTCTCTCTGCCTCATTTATGGTTCCCTGACTAGAAAACATCAAGTCTTCTTGCATATTTCTGCTCAGAAAAGCAGTGTTATTCCTCTACACCTGACAAACAAGGCTCCCAAGGATTTCTATGATATGTTTTGCCATTCATTTGTTGCAACATCAATCAATTTTCTTTGCTTTTGGCCCCTGGAATTACTCTCCCTATCCTTATTTAAACCCTTTTTTCTATTCCTGCTCCTACTCCATCATTCCTTGGACATTCCTCTAACCTTGAATCCTAGAGACATTTATGTGTCCTTAGAATATTTCAGCTGCTAAGCACACAGCAATTGTACTTAAGCTCCTAATCTTCATCATATTGAGTTTTCACAAACTCTTCTGCTTCTTTGCTGTCATTTTATCTTTGTGGACATTTCATCTCATTCCTTCCCTTCTATTCGTGACACTAACTGCAAAATTTCTTCAAGAGGAATATCATCCTTTAACACCAAAGAGACCAAAGGGCTGATAAGTATCAACAAGGCTTAAAATAAAACCTTACAATGATAGTGGACTCCTTTGCTGCTGTTGGGATAGAAGAGATGGTATGCAGGATGGCAACAATTGCAGCTAGGTCTGCAGAAGAATTGTCATTTTGCTGGAGTTGGATCTGATTCCGCAGGTTCTGAAGGTAGGTGGGTAGACCTGCTTTTGCCTCAGGACTGTTGACCAAAGACTGGAACAGAAGATAACAGGGCATCACAAGTATGCAATTTACCTGGACCTTGATGCTCCTTCATAAAGGCTACACCTATACTAGTAACATAAAGAGAGCCATATCGTTAGAGGTAGACTCTCAGTCCCTCCAGAACAGAGTGTCCTAACCCTGTGTACCCTAGTGAGAGTGATCTCTTGTCCGTGCTAGCTCCCAGACTGCTCCTAGAAATCTTTGTGAGAAAATATTTCTCCTGGGCCCAAATGAGGGAACAATCCAACAAGTTAAGAAAGTATGTAACTGAGTAGCTGTACCTCTGCCTGGGACCTCACTCTCATTTACTAAAAAGAAAGATAAATGGTCTTATCTAGCCTAACTGAGAGAAGGGTGGCTGTGGAAGGTCTGTGGAAGTGTAGAGCAGTATGGCAGGATACCTAGCCTGAAAACTGAGTCCCAGCATCTACCTGTGAGATGTGGTGGCTGAGGGGCATGATGAACTGCGCCTGGGCCTGAGCAGTTGCCCACGGTTGCCCATACTGCATCAATTAGTGTAATTTTTTGCATGCTTTGGACTTGTGCCCACTAGTGTTCACGTCTGGACATGGTTCAGGGAAGAGATGAGGCCAGGGACTGTTACTGCTGAGTAAGATCTGGGCGAGGGAGTGTTCGTGTGTATGGGTGTTAGCCGCTCAGTGCCCCAGGCCTGTTGGGACGGAGAAAGGGACCTAGCCTGTGCAGATTTAGCCAGTCATTCTTTGTAACCTTTTAGAAGATCTAAATAAATATTTGTATCTGAGATTATGTTTAGTAACAATGAAGAAAGTTTCTGATCTCTAGAGCTAACCCCTCTCCCCAGCCTCAGGAAGACTCATGCACATTACCTCAGCTCTAATCAGCAGACTGTTTATTTGTTCAGACAGGCAGTTATTCCTTTCCATCTTCCATGATTCGTCGCAGCACTTGTAAATTTCATTGCCTCGGATAAAACTATTATTTAAAATAGGGCACGGCTTTATTAATATGACTCCTTCTCTTCCAAAGCTGTTGTTTTCTGAGCAGGAAATTTCATTATCTGTATTGAGAAAAAGACATCAAGGTGGAAAACTAAAAAGCACAGAGATTAAAAATTTACCTCCCATCAGACCTGTAACCTCCCAAAGTTCACAGTTCTTCATATTACTTAGATTTTCAGTTTTCTGTTTTCATTAATTATAACATTTCAGTGGGTATATGTCTTGGAAGTTCATTATTTTTTTCCAATAACTTCCAAGCTTTTACTGTCCTCCGCAGTAAGAACAGTACAGAAAGATTAATTTAAATCTTCAAATATTCTTCAAGGCATAAGCAGAATCTTTTTTTGAGAGTTGGAAAACTTTCTTGGGACACTGTTCACTGGTTTCTTGTTTATAGGCAAATAAGTGTTTGCTGTTCCTAGTGGCAAGATGCTTCAAACTCAAAATCTTTTGCAGCTCAAGAAAAAGCTGGAAGGAAAACTTGGTGAAAAGAATAGTGGTTTTTAAATTCTCAACCCAGTTTTTTGGAATCAAGAAATGAAAAAGAAAATTGAATAAAGACCTCTTGTTTCTGAGTACTCAGTCAAATCACCAAAGCAATAACCAAAGTTTTAGGATTTGTTTGTTAGATCACGTTGCACAATAAGGGTGGAGTTGAGATTATATTGACCGCTTTGTGAACTGTAAGTCTCTCCATATCTGTGACCATTTCTAGCCTGAGAGTGAGTTTATTCTGCTAGGGATTCAGTTCTGCTGTAGCACTAATAGAAAATTCATTAAGACCTTGATAGTGAGGCTTTAACACCTTTTTGATTAACAGTGCATCTGCTAATTGGCTTTGATTGGATTATTCATAGTAGCTGATGATTGAAGTAAATAAAGTGTCTGCATATTTATTGCCTAAGATAGTGAAATCTGGCCAGATACACTGATTCAACACTAGGCATCACTGCTGTGAGAGAAACAAAATTTCTGTAGCATGGGGATGTCTAACAGAGCTGACTGGAAGCTTTGTGTGCCCTGGTATCTACAACACCTCGTGAAGATTGTCATTCCTTTGTCTAAAGTGGACATGCTCTCCCACAGGCTGACCTCCCAAGTAAGATGCCTTCTTCCTGAGGCACCACAACCTTTCACCCTCGCTATGTTGCTGGCACAGCTGGGAGACGGGTGACCACACTGCAACACAGCAAATGAAGCTTGGTGGTGCAGGCTACATCAGAGGGATGGAGGGACAGAAGATGGCTGAGCTATAACTGCCTGGGAACTGTCAAATAACTGCCTGCCACTGTCAAATACAGTGAAGACAAGACATTCTTTCTAAATTTCAGCAAAATTTGTATTTTTCTCTGCATTCCAAAATTTCCTGTCGGAAAGGAGACAAAAATTCTTGGCTAACAAGAACTGTTCCTGTTAGGTGTCACCACTAATAAAACTTGTGGCATCTGTTTTAACAAAGATATCGCATTTCCTACTTAACAGCTTTAAAGGGTGACTTTTTTCTTACCAGGTATCACGCTCAGTTGTATAATTCCACTGTTGACATCCTGTCCAATGCTGTTAATAAACCTGCAATATGCTATGAGCTCTTTTTCCGTGCATTCTGTTTCTATATAACTGTACGAGTAGCACAAGAAATTTCCTTGCTTCTTTTTCTCTGCATGGAAAGGTTAAGATAGGTTAATAGATATTTTAGGCAAATCAGCTAGCACACTGCAGAAAGCTGCAAAATCTTTCTGTGAGTCATAGAGAATTTTTTTTTTTTTTTAGTGGAAAAGCTTCCTTTCTCTCTCTTACTGATTTACCACTCTCTACTTAATAAACCATCTGGCAGCTGCTGCATGATGAGTCCCTTTTTAATTACTGGGGTATGAATAAATCCTGCCCAGACCCTCTTACTGCACAAGAACCAACACTTGCTTTAGAATGCCATTTAGTGAGTAGTCTTTCTATTTCTGCTTCTACCACAGACATCTCTCTTCAAGAGAGATCCTCACAGTTTTTAGCAACCCAAGGATCCCTGCTTTACGCTTCAGCCTCTAATGTTTTTACTCCTGCATGTTTTCTGAGTGAGTTTGGGTGTTTCTTCTGTATTTTGTGACCCACTTGAAAGCTTCTACTCTATTAATGCGTGCCACAGAAGCTAAACAAGCCTTAAGTTTAAAGAACCCTAGGCTTTTGTGTTGTTAACGATGTTACCTGTAAACTTGAAGAAAATGGAATGAATCTTTGAACTGCATTCCTAATATGTATTCTGCATATTTTAGGAATTAGTAGGTGTTCTTAAATAACATTTCCTTGATATTCACTTCAAAATGTGGCAGAGCAGAAGACAAAAGAAAGTAAGTGTAGTTCAGCAATTTCTAATTTAAAAGCGATGATGTTGCTCACTTCCCACTGCCTGGCAATGCACAGCAAACATCGAGTTTACCTATTTTTATATTTATCTCCATGGCAGTGACTTCAATTATTTCTTTGGATTAATTTCAGCCATGCTTTCTAGACATAGAAGCCATCCTAAAAAGTCTATTTCCTTTTTTTTATATACCCTTAAGAATACTTGCAAATAGTCATGATAGCAATGAGTACAAATTGGTTACATGAACATAACTGAAAACAGACAACAAACAAATACAGGGACTGGGTTGCAATACGTAGTGTAGCTAGTGATTCCATAACTTTATTGTCTCTTACCAGCTTGAAATTCTTTATCCTGAACCACAAATGTAACGTTATAATCTTCTATGGTGTCAGCACTTATGCAACAGTTGAGGGCTTGGGGCGTTCTGCACTTTATAGATGTTCCAATGGGGTCTGTCAGGATGTTCTGCTTCAGAGGCAAGGGAACAATGTTGACTGTCACATTGGCAGAACTGTCCAAGAAGTCCTGGGAGAATGTGCAGGTGTAGGTGCCTGAAAGCAGTGACACAAAAACCACGTCTCAGTCAATAGAAGTACTCCTCAGCTTTTGCACGGCCATGAGCCCTGTTACTGAACAGGCAGCATCGTGTCTTGCTGTTCTCAAGTAATTTTAATTTTAACTCTTTTTTTTTTTTTTTTTTTTTTAAATATTCCTTGCGGCCAGGCATCTCAGCAATTTACTGAGGTAGGGATGCTGTAAATGATCTGGTGCAGAGATTTCATTGCCTGTGTAGCCTTTGCTAAACATGTTCACTCACCATTCCAGTCTTGAGTAGCAGGGTTCACTGTGAGCACAGATGTGGCTGTGGATTTGTTGGTTCTAATGCACGCGGCACATTCTACTGTTTGTATTTTATCTCCAGAATGTATTTCCCAACTGATGCTGTCATAATTGCTCACATCGCTTTTGCAAGTTAGATTGAATCCATATCCCTCAGAAACTGATGCGTTTACACTTGAAGATATTCTTACCTGGGCTGAGACAACACAAGATAAACGTCATTTCGTTGAGTGTCACTTGTTCATAGAACCATAGAATGGCAGGGTCACTACCTGCCAGATCAGGCTGCCCAGGGCCCCATCCAACCTGGTCTTGAACACCTCAAGGGATGTCATCATCATTTGCTTGTAAATGGCATGTGCTGCAGAGGCCACCTATGCCTCAGACAGCTGGTGGTCTCTTACATGCTACCCCTTACCTTCTCGGAAGTACGTCACTCGGATATTTTGGCTGCTCCTGGCACCATGTGCGGTCTGTAGCTCACACGTGTATGTTGTCACTGTACCTGACTTCTCAGGTAGACACAGTGATTCAGTGATGTTGAGCTTGTATTCTGTGCAGTTACTGTTGAAACCGGAGACTCCTAGAGAGAAATAAACATTCATTGAATGTCTATGGATGTCCAAAAATTCTTGGGCTCTGAAAACTACAGTCACACTAGCTAAGGAAAACTTTGTGGTTTGTCTTAAACTTTGTCCCAGAAAGGACACTTTTGGTCAGAATTTGTTTAAGTTAGAGCCACAGCATTGCTTGGATATATCAGGATGGGCGAGAATTAAGGCTGTTCTGGTTCAGCTTGACCTCGTTGTCTGCCATATTTAGGAAATAAGGTAAGGAATACAGGAGGAAAGTCACTGTGGTGAAGCTTGGCCAAGGGCAAACCAGTTTTTGCTGTAGACCTGGATTTCACCACTCCCTTTTGTGCATTGCTGCACACCAGTGCCTGTCCATCATGGAAAAGACTGTGCACATGAATTTTGAAGGTTTTCTTCTATTTCAGTGTTGCACTTTCTGCTAAATTTCCTTTATAAAAAATGGTTAGCAGTAAACAGAAAATCCATACCCATAAAACATTTAAGTAATCCATACCTAGTAAATATTTAAGAGGGCATTAAGCTGTTTATAACCATGATTTATAGACATTTATGAGATTTTCTATTGATGTGATTTCATAACTCCCTGCAACACATTGTACTTGGAGATTTATTAACTCTTTTATTCATACTATAAGTAAAGTCTAACGGGAAGTCTGACTTAATTGGTGTATGATGGATCGCAGCTACATGTGGAGTCAGTTTTAGGTATGCTGCAGCTATTTTAAAGTGTACTACTGCCCCTCTTGGTTTCCAAACCTTGTTATGCAGTACACAGAGGCTTTCCATATGCCAAGGATGATTCTGCAGATATTCATAGAGACCCATGCAACCCATTGTTGCTTTTAAAATCAGAGAATGCAGAAATAAGCTTTTTGGAAAAAGTCAGTTTTATGCTGATCTAGACAGCTGTTCCTACTCAGGATGGCACAGTTTTGAGCATCGATGTCTGCACAGTGCATGGAGATGCTCAAAACCCCCTGACATCCGGACAGCACATATAGAGACTGTACAAAACTTGGCCCCACTTTGGAGCATACCCTGCATTCATCTTGGACTTGGCTTCTGGGGTACAAGCTGCCAAATGGGGAGATCTCTGAAAAACAAACAAACCTAGCAGGTGAAAGACAATATTTGGTTAATCTTACCTGTAATGTTGATTTCTCCATTTACCTTCCAGTCACCGGTAAGCAACGGTAAGTGTCTGTCAATACAACAGAACAGCACGGGACTGTTTGTCTGCATGTCAAGACTGTTGCAGCTAACTTTATCGTCACTTGAGTATGAAATGATGTGTAGTGGAGACACTTCTATTCTTCTTATGGTTTTGTATATCAGCTTGTTGTTCAGGCTTCTCTTTGTGAAAGTGCATGTATAGAAACCTGCAAGACACAGACATTATCTTAGCACTGAGAACATATTTTGCTGTTGATTCCTCTACATTTGGAGTTATGAATTGAGAGCTACTTTGCATCTAGTTTTGACACGTCCCAACACAATGCCACCAACTTTTCTGATTTTCACAAAACTCTAAACAAGAGCACACAAAAAACTGTAAATCTGGGCTTTTATTACTTAGGTTATGTTTGCAAAAGGGACAAGGACCTTCAAGGAAAAATTCAATCACAGCCTCGATTACTGCACACAAAGGATGAGAAGGCTTCACAGCCATGTAGCCTCTCCTGTGACATGGCAGTGAAGCCTGACACTGAAAATACCCAGACATACCTAGTCACTTCAGTCTTTTCACATCTTACTGTCACTGCAAGTCAGTAAGCAGTTCATTATAGAAAACAATCAATAAACAAACAAACAAAAACAACAGGAAAATGATGAGGAACAGTGTATTATTTTTCCGTTTTAATCTAAGGAATTGCAGTCACTGAATGCCTCTACTTTTTATAGAATTAGTTATCCTAGAGATTTGCATCTGCTCTTTTAATGATAGGAAATCATACCAGAATCCTCCCTTGTGATGCTGATAATTTTAAGAATTGAACTTGACATTCCAGTGGCAACTGCTGTCTCCAGTGAATGTCGGGAGCTGGTTGTGATGATCTGATCAGAGTGATACCAGGTCACGTTCTCAGATGCTGTATTTATCGTACACATCAGTCTTACTGTATCCCCTTCAAAAATGTCTTCAGGACTCACAGTGAAGTTTGTCTGATCTGGGAAGACAAAGAGCAATGTTCTGTGTTATTGTCATTTCAGCATCTATATGGTGTGTTTCATCTTGTGGAAATCCTCTGCAGCTAATACACAGTCAGCCAATTGCAGGCCACCACCTTTGATACACGATATTTCATTCTCCCACAGTATATTCTTCTACTGTCTTTGTCAGCCAAAGATCCCAGAAAGCTCTACACAAACAGCCAGAAATGTTTTCACCACCTCTGCTTTCTAAGTAGAAAAACTGGGAGGAGAAGCAACCAGGTTAAGGGAATCCTCAGAGGTACAGTTCAGTGCTCAGTGCACTGAGTACAGCACCTCTGGGGCACTCAATCAGACAAGTGAAATGCAACACACTGCCCAGCAGCAGAGTGAAAAAGGTGTCAAGGAAATCAGAGGGCACGTGGTCTCACTAAACTGCAAGAGGTTGCTTGTTTTTGTTTGAAGATGTGGGAAGTGTTGGCAGCCTGATATGCAAAGAGCTGTCTCAGTTCTGGAGGTGAACTCAAGGGTATTCAATCTCTCTCCTGCACAGAAATCGCAACGGGGTTTAGCAGAGTAGCTGGAAGGATTTGGTTTTTGGTGGGATATACTGCACGTGTGGCCATTCCATGTAAGTTCTAAGCTTTGGTGGCACAGGATGAAATGAAACAGATGAGAAATAAATAGTTTTTGAGTCTGGTACCAAATAATCAAACATATAAGGTGAATGTCAAAGGGAAATGCTGTGAGAGCTTTAAACTTACTGGTTATTTCTGTTGTGAAGGAGGTGGGTATTAGGTAGTATGATGCATCTAGAAGTCGTGGTACAAGGCTGTTGGAATGTTCTATCTGATTGAAGCTCACCGGTCCTGCCTCCACCTTGTAGTTTACCAAAACACTTCCAGGCCTGAAGAGACAGCAGAATAAAAGAAGCACCAGAAATTTACAGCCTTGCATACCGCTGTATTTCTATGTTGTGGGTCAATCTTGCATAGCTAGGAAGGTGTGAGAGCCAAAGGCTCCTGTTGGACTCAGGGTTTGCCTTCATGAGCTTTGTCTTGGGTTGTAGAGACAGCAGGTAGACAGACTCCATCCCAGTACTGCCATGCATACAGGAAGATTGTGCTACAGCTGTTCCCAAAACACATATGCACTTACATAACATCTCCTTGGTGTGCTATTTCTAGTGAATTTCCATTAGAAAATCTAAAATGCAGCTGCATTTAAATATGTGTGGACTTCAGTATTTTCTCTTTTATCCTGACCCAATATTGTATCCAGAGTCAACCTATAAATTTGTATTCCCAAAGGCCTGGGAGATGTTGATAGTTTATTTGCACTCTTTAACTCTTTTGGGTGGAATTCAAAAAGGATTTGATCCAGATGGAGAATTATTAAGTTTCTTGGATTTTGCATGATAGTGAATTTTATGCATAGTTCTATTCTCGTGCCAGTAGTTGGGCTTCCCTTTGCAGTGGTTACACTATTATTTAAAACGTGTACACTGTGCATCAGTTCCAACCAGAGTGAATGTAGTCTTTGCTGACTGTGTCTCCTTGAGGAGACTAGACAGAAAGATTTGTGTCTTCTAGGAAAAAAGGAATTGTTTACTTACGAGAAACCAGTTGTTGTTGCCGATACAAAGCCTGGTAAGCACCCGTAGCTGGCATTAAACTGTAAACAAAGACATATTACATTACATGAGTCCTTGGTATATTGCTCTAGCATGCTTAAAATAGGGAGTTCTCCATTCAACATCAATGAGATGTTTATGAGATGCATGAGAGCACGCAGCATATCTGATCGAATGGTCCTCTTTCTACTGTCACTGGAGTAAATTTACATTGATGCTTTCATTCTGTATGCACATGTGGATTTAAGCTGGAACAAATAAAGTGATTTTTTTCATGCTTTTGATGCAGAAGGTTTCTAAATACTTCCTTGTCTTCCTACATGTTAAAATGAAAAGTAATTTTGTCATTGCCTTTCAGTAGAGGTAAGCTTTGGCCCACTTTGTAGTTACAAGTGCTGCATACTTCACAGCCCCCCACTGCAAAGTGGGACAGTGACAGTGACAAGATACTGTGGCATATGATAATGCTGTATTTCTTAGAGGACTTTGTACATTTATGGATGGAAAACTAAAGTCATTACCGCTTTTTCAAGGTCAGCTTTGTATTTTTTATATAATTCTGAAGAAGGATTCCTGAGATCATCGTGAAAGTCTATGCCAAGTCTTACTGACATATTCATTACAATGGGCTCTCCCATACCACACGAGTCTGTAAGGAAAAGCATAAAAATAAATGTAAAAAAAATCAAAAGCAACAAAGTGTTTTCTTAGCTTTTTCTTCTAACTTAATCCTAAACCTACATCTTGCAACTTGCCAAGGTTCATCTGCATGACAAGAAAGTTAAGATTCTCCTAACTTTCTATATCTACTTGAAATGTTTGCTATCCTTCTCCAGCAGACTAGCTGTAGTATTTAGATTACCTCCTGAAGGTGATATATACAGAAGCTGATACACAGCTTTCCTACAGTGGTTGAATTGCTATACTGCTCCAGTTACAGAGGGAATTTAGGTGAATAACTTTGACCAGATGCTTAACTTATGCATAGCAAAAATTATATGGGGTGAATCTCCTCTTGTGTTCCACTGAAACTAATGGAAAAAATTTCTGATGACTTCAGGAGAGTGATAGAATATTCATCAGTGGGAAGAAGAGAATATGAAATGCTTGGACAGCTACCGCAATTTTCTCAGCTGAGTCCACTTAAGGATGTGTCCAAAACACACATTGAAGAAAAATGGTGCCCAGGGCCATGGACTCCCAAGGGATCTAAATTTCCAAATGGTTTGGTGCCTTGTAGAGATACCAGCTCTAACTCTGGAAGCAGCACAGCAGTAAGAGCGTGGTGCTGCCCTGTGATAGAATTATTGCCTCTGAGTAGAGTTAGCTGGCATGGGCAAGCTGACAGTACTGGACTGCTCATGTTAGCTCTGCATGCTGCTCCACCACAAGCCATAGTGGCCTCCGAAAAGGCTTCATGAGCTTTGTTTTGGGTTGTGAGACAGCAGGTAGTGCTCCATTCCAGTACTGCCAAGCCTAAGTGTCTAGTCACCAGCCAGGTTCCTAAAATGTCATAAGCATCTTGTCATGAGAACCATGAAACACAAACAAACAAAAGGTATGTGCTGATTTTTTTTTTTTCTTGTTGTTGTTCCTTCTCTTCTCTGGAGCATTATGACACAACGTGGTCACATTTTTAAGTTCCTTTGATGAAAATCTGAGGAGACGAAACTGTCTTGGCTTAGCAGAAACTGACATTCCCAAAGAGGCATGTGAGAGAGTACAGAAGCTGAGCTCCAGCATGGCACTAGGTATCTCCATGTACTTGTGTCAAGATGGTCCCACACCACAAAGAGAAGTGAGATGCAGAACATATCTACAGATTTTCCACATTCACTGGCATGAGGGTAACCAGATGAGGCACTGCTTTAGCACATGCTTAACTCTATTCTACCTTCTAACCAACGTAGGGGTTGTGCAATGATAAGGCTCAGCACTGTTTCTTCTTACCTCCATTCTGAGGCTCGCAGTAAGGCCCATAGAAAGGCATTTCCTTGGTGTAGCCACAGGGCTGGTTGGCTGTTAGGTTGTCTGGGGTGCAGCTTATCAAGTCATCACACACCGCGCTTGGCCAGGCATGTCCACTTTCACAAGAACAACAGCTCTTCTCACCATGGGGCAGACAGACTAGTGTCGGACAGACAGAGAAACGCTATAAGAATCATAGAAAATCCCAAGTTGGAAGTGACCCACAAACCCTGTGTCCAACTCCTGGCTCCACACAGCACCACTCTAAATCCAAACCCTATGTCTGAGAGCAGTGTCCAAACGTTCCTTGAACTTTGGCAGCTTAGAGCCTTGACCACTGCCCTAGGCAGACTGTTCCATGCCCACCACCTCTGGGGCAGAACCTTTCCCTCACTCCCACCTGACCCTCCCCTGACACAGCTCCATGCTGTTCCCTCGGGCCCTGTTGCTGTCCTCAGAGAGCAGAGCTCAGCGCTGCCCCTCCGCTCCCTGTGAGGGGCTGTAGGCTGCCATGAGGCCTCCCCTCAACCTCTTCTGCTCTGGGCCGAACAAATCAAGGTACCTCAGCCACTCTTTATATGGTTTTCCCTCTAATGGAAATGGGGAATAAGAACTGTAACAGGGCATGATGTATTGCATGATATGTATTTGCCCTGCTGTATCTTCATGCCAGTGATCTCAGCTAAATGTTGCCTTTCTTGTGAGTTCGCTTAAATGATGTAAGCATGATGATCGGAGGCCTTGCAAATCTCACTACACAGGTCATCATTGACCAACCAGAAATGGGATCCAGACTGGTACAGGGATGAGTCTGATCAATTATTTTTCACTAATCATAGAGAAGTGTGGAACCTGACCATAAAAATTTACCTGGCATGTTGTCCAGTATCCTACGGTAGTTTGAAGATTTCTATATTCCCTAGACTCTAAGCAAACATATAGGATTTTAATTCTTGTAATAGCATCCTTCAAAGCTATGTAGTGGTCATTCAGAGGCCTGGTGGCTACTGAGATGCTGTGCCATTCTGACTGTATCCTGACAGACACTGAATGAGAGAAGGTGACATTATCACCATTTACTTTAAATATGTATGTTCTCTCTAATCAAAAATCCTCTCTTCCCTGTAATTTCTTTTCTGGTCTTTATGTGTCACTGGCTATCAAGATGAATTTAACTCTCAATAAAGCAGAATAAGTTATTAACAAAGTGATTTTCACACATGGCATGTCACCCTTAAGGCCTTTAAAAGATTGATTTGCATGCTGTTTCGAGAATGCCTCCTTTTACTGCTTCTTGGGCTGATGAGAATGTACAAAACTTCCTGCTCTGCTGTTGTAAATGCTTGCTGTGCTCCTATACTTTCTGCTGTATTAATTACTTGGATGTGATGTTTCATAGGCACAATTCAGGTAATAAAACCTGTCTGGTATCTTGCCCTGTAGGAGTGAGCTTGGTGCTGGCTGCATCTCACACAGCCTGCCTGTCAGATCAGAGCAGAGCCTCTTCCAGCAATTTACACTCCAAATGCAAGTTGGAGGGAAGTAAACAGTCTGATAACTGTTGTCGCAGCTTCCTGAAACTTGAAAGTAACTTGGGCTGCTTGCTATTTAAACCGGAGCAAATGCTTCGGCTCAAGCTTCCTCTGGCTCTGTCCCTTCCTTAGGACAAGAAAAGCATTTGGGACGACTAATGCCAACATTATGTAAAGAGAAGTGCTATAGCTATGTGCTAGGGGCCGGGTCTTGCTGGGTCTTTCGGTAGGCAGCAGGCAGCAGTTCAGTTCTGCTGGTTTCTAAGCATGATGGATAGTACAAGCGGGAGAGATCAAACACTGACAAACAGGTTTATCAGCCAGAATATAAAAAACAACCAACCCACCTGTTGTAATGTTGATACTTGAAACTGTCATTTCTAAGTCTGAAATATTTGTTGAAATTGGAAAAGTAAGGTTTTTGAAATACTCTTTGATTGGTTCCAAGAAAGATGAATCCGTAATGCTTACTTCAATGTCAATGGCATAGTCCAGAGGTGGAAAGCTGAAAGTGAGCACTGAAAGAGAAATAGCATGAGACTGCAAAGCTGTGTGTGAGGGTAAATCATACGTTGGTGCTTCCAGTTTGTCATTTGATCTCTGTGTTGCAATTTAATGGTAGTGTAGTGTGACATTCTGTTAAGAAAACCTCCTACTTTCTGCTCAGCAGATATTCTGCTCTTGTTTTATCTGCTTCTTGTCTGACAAAAGCCAGATGTCTTTGGTCTCAGACCAATGGGAAGTGAATACAAATGGCATAACATACACAGAGAAAAGCTGTCTCACCCCTCCTATCCTTTGAGTCAGCAAGTGGATGGGTTGTCAGCCGTGAACTGAAGCCATGCAGGGTTATCTTGTGACCTTTGTACTGCTAAGCTTGTGTTGTATTTTTTTCTATACCATGAATTCCATCTTGCGTAGAAACTTTGCTCATATATGTCCATCTATGATCAGACAGAAGTTTCCACCTTTTTTTTATATATCTTTACTACCTCCTCTTTCTGACTGCATTTCTAGAAGTGCTGTCCCTGGTGGCAATTTCACCCTTGGCTTACTAGAAACCTGCCCCGTTACCATCCATACGTGTGTGCACATACCATTTCGCTTCTGCCTTTGCAGTTCTGAGTGGAAGCTTTCCTCTTCCAGCTCACTGCCAATCTGTGGAGAAAAACAGAGAGAAGTGCTATGAAAAAATCAAAGTGAAGCTTTAGCTGCTGTTGACATGATAAAATTAGCGAAGAAAAACCTCCCTCTGACAAACTCATCCCCTTTAAGCATCATATTTGTATCTTCCCTGCAGGGAAATGTTAAACTCCATCAGCAGCACATGGTGGAACAGCGAGGTGGTGGCACAGCTTCAGTGGGGTTGGGTTCACACAGGGTGCAGCCAAGTGAGTTACAGATCAACTTACTTTTTTAAATCATGCCTTAAAAATACATTGGCACTGATGCTAGCAAAAGATCAAGCTAAGATGTAGGCAGGAAGTTTGCAGCTTTGCCAGTTTCTTGAGCCTTACTGTAATCTTTATTTACAGAAAGGGTGAATAGCTTGGCAACTCTTAAGTCATCTCTTGACATAAAGGAACCATCTGGTGCATGATTAGAGCTGGGCTCCATGTCACAGCTGCACTGGCAGTGAAGATCCCAAGGTAGGGGTGCTACCTTTCACCTCACCCCACGGTTAGCTGCAAGAGGTACAGAGATACTACTGTGATCCACTTCTTCCTCCATATATGAACACAGTGCTTTCCTTTTTTAATTACTCTCCCAAATGACTGCAGGGTTCCTAAATGCTACGCTGTTAAATACTTCATATATTTCACACTGCTAAGTAATGACTCATTTACAGGGTGTACCAGAGATCAGTGAGGTAAGGTGTTGCTCTTTTCATAAAAAATACCCAAGTGCTCTGAGCTGGAGACAGAAAAACACAGAAAATAAAATGCTGTAGGGTAGATGGGGCTGCTGCCACCAACTGTATCTTGCTTTGCCGAAGCAGGGAATGGTGGCAACAACAATACAGAGAGCTCTCATCTTTCTCTTCACCTCTTTTGGCCTTTTTTCATCTTGCTCAAACAAGATTGGATTCAGGTCACTCTATAAGAGCTACAGTCCCTATGATGTTAGAGGCTGAATATTAGAATCTGTTTTGGCTTGATAGGGTTTATAACGTAGAAAACAAAAGAAGAATTTTGCGGTCTAATAATAATGATTGTGATTGACCAGGAGTTGGTTGATCTGTAGACTTGTTTTCTTAACAGACTACATTAACTCCCATTTGGTCAGTCCCTTTATTTTCTGTTCCTCTTTTGTCCTTCATCGGGACTATTTGTGCAGAAACAGTTACCAAACACATGCACAGAACAAAGCATGAAGCAGATTTCCATAACTGTTGATGAGGCAAAAAAGATACGTGAGGAAGATTATGGAAAATCTGTCCAGGAGCAGTGCTCATGTAGCTCACACCTTGGCTGAGCTCAGGGGACAGCAAGCTAAATCACTTGTAGACTTACAAAAACGACAGATGATAAATTTTGCTTGGTTTCTTCCACTGAGGCTTTAAGACTAGAAAGCAAGAAGAGCTTCCTGGATTTTCCATCCATTTTCCACACTGGAGAGATTCTCTGATTTCAGTTTCCTCACCTGATCTTATACTGACTTCTTTTAAGGTTTTGTGGGTTCTCCTGTGCAACCTACTCTAGGGGACCTGCTTTAGCAGAGGGATTTGAGTGCATGATCTCCAGAGGTCCCTTCTAACCCCCACAATTCTGTCATTCTGTAAAGGAGAGCCATAGCAACTGGGCTCCGTGAATGGAGACCAAATTAAAACCAGTGGGTCTGGGATAGGATACTCACTGCATCTTGGATAAATGAGTCGAAGTCTGTGGCTTGTGATGTCTCAAAATGTGCTGTGACCAGTAGAAATAGGCAGCGGAGAGCTGCAGTAATTGGGGATGGCATTCTTTTGTCAGGTTTGCTGTACAGCCTGGGAGGAAAACAGAGCACATGAATCAGGAGATTTTCAGCAGGCTCCCACAGTGGGAAGTACAAGTATACTCTACAAAAACATTATGTTGAGGCTACTTCAGCACACTGCCTGCTCACTCCATCCAAGATAGAGCACACAACAAAGTCTGCAATTATTCCTAATTATTCCCTTGCCACTGTCATCACAGTTTTTCTTTCTTTTTTTCTTTTCTTTTCCCTTTTTTTTTTTTTCCCCATGACATCTATACCTACTCAAAATGGAGAAAGAAAGAAATGGCTTGGAGAAAGCAGTAGTAACATCATGGTTACTTCATAGGCTCAGCTAGAGATTTCTGACTATTCACTGCCCCTTGTAAGTGAGGGAAATAGTGAAAATGTTACCTCCTGGAAGAAGTACATATAATTCAGGCTTTTAGTATACAACTCCATTAGTTACACTGATGTAAACAAGTAGATAACATGGAACATAGGAATACTGACACAACAGAATATATCATGGTGCCTGAAATCAAAGCCCAGAAAAACAACATTTTCCAGGTCATTAAGACCCATGCTAATTTACTCACACAGTAGATTGGATGATGAAACATAAAAGGGGATGCAAAATGTTATCAGATCCCTATAACAAATGCTGAAATATTTTATGTAACTAGAGAGAATAGAGAAAGGGAGATGAAGAATATGTTTAAAATTGTGTTTTATGAGTATGCACTTTCTGACTTTCCCTGGCCATTTTGGACCATTTCTCTAGGTCCAAAATTAACAGCCAATAGAGAGCTATGGAAAGAAGCAAGATCCAAACAGACTGTGAAAATCACTTTAAGAAAGAAAACCACTGAGGAAAGACTCTTAAGAACAGTACAGAACAGCAGTAGCACAGTAGTAACATTTAGCTTGTTTAATAATCAAGCTAGCTTGATTAATATCATGCATTTTTGTAGAGCTATGGTCTTTTTGTACTGAAAAGGCTGTTCATAGAAACCAGCTGGGGCCTGAGCATTTGAGAGGTGGTGAATCACCAGGTGAAAGCAGAAAAGTCAGCACCTCCTGTGAGATAATGTGCACTGGTAGTGGCTTCCTATTGCCCCCACATCTCATACCACAACTGATTCTCCCAACTAGCAGGGTGCTTCACTGTGACTTTCCTTCTCCAAAGACCCCATGACAGAAAATTGTAATATTAACCTGATCCTGTGGTCTTACCTTGTGAAAAGATAGAGGACAGCAATAAGCCAAGCAATATGCTTCATGTCATGTACTTGGGTCTCCTGCAGGCATTTGATGATGTTGCTCACTGAAGATGGTTCTTAGAGAGATTCATCAGCTGGGAGACTCCACCTGGATAACGACCTGATTAGAAGATAGGAGACAGAAGTAGGAAGAAATGATTTGCCTTTCCAATAGGGAGATCACCAGAGCTCCACAGGAAGGTGTGTGCAAGTCTGTGTCTCACTCTCTGCTCTCAAGTGGTTTGGAAAAGGCAGTGGTTAGTGGGCAGCTAGGGTTTGAGACTAACAAAAGCAAAGTCTGCCCATCGCAATCTGCAGGGAGACCTCAGGGCACTGGATGACTGGGTCATGAAATGGGGAGGTGAAATTCAGTGCTGGTAAGTGAAAGGTAGAAATAAATGATCCTGTCATTATGTGTTCTTTGATGAACTCTATGTTGACTGCTACCACTGAGGAATAGGGTATGGATGAGGAAATGTCAACAGAATGCTGAGGAGCTGTTGAAAAAGGAAGTCTGGTTTTAAGATTTTCTAGGGCAGCAACAGAGGGAGAAAAAAAAGCAGAAAGGATACTATCTAGATATTTGAGCTGACCCAGTGCAGCTGCTCTGATGCTCCTATGTAAGAATAGCCATGAAGATAAATATCTCAATGATTCAGAATATCTCCTCCCTGCCAAATCCATAAAAACTACTGATACAGGCTTTTTTTTTTTTTTATCAAACAGATAAATGTCTGTCAGAGTTGAAAAATATGTAGGGCAAGATAAGTGTTTTCTGAGCATCTCCATTAGTGCATCCAGAATTCTACAAACGAGGTCATTTTGTTAATTAGAAAACAACATCTACTTCTGAAAACAAGGCTTCTGTGGATCTGTCTGACCCAAAGACCAGGAGAGAAACGTTGGCATGTTATAAATGTGATGCAAAGCCTTGAGACCGTGGCATGACTTAATGATAGAAACACTAACAAAAATACAATTCCTGATACTTTTGTATATGCAGCATGTACTCGTAGTGTATGGTACATTAGCTTAATCTGAATAAAGAGCTTGCACTTCAGTGATAACTGGTTGATAAAACAGACAACAACAAGGAAAAGGGGTAATTACAAACAAAGTTTATGATGAGGTTAAACAGCATCTGCTACAATTTTGCATGCATCTTTCCACTGTTTGCAAACTTGCATTCATATTCAAATGTGTGGGTCGGACCCTATTTCCAAACATACCCCTTGTGCAACCACGTAGCTAAGACTAAATGCCCCATTTGTTGTATGCATAATAAACCATATAGAGAGCAGCTCATGTAAATAAGAACCATGCTGCTACTTGAGCTTCAATCTCTAGTTAAAAGTCCAAAACTCCCTGTTACCTAGAAAGCTAGAAAACTGACAACCAGGAAAGTGGGGAAAATAGTAATGGCCTTCTCCTGTAATGTGGTTGTCCTCCTGGCTCATTTAATTTCTGCATGACAAAAGAAATAGTTTAAATTTTTCAGTGAGCAATTTTTCTAGCATCTATATTAGGAAAATAGAAGCTGTATGGACGTATTCATCATTGCTCACACAAATCATCTCCTGGATGGTAATAAGAAGAAGTATCTTTGATTTAAAAAGCCTTGGAGAGCAAAGCAGCCAAGATTTGCTATGAAATTTCCTCTTTTCCATCACATTCAGGCTGAAAATGCTGTCTGAAGCTAGCCCTAAAATGCAGAAAGTTCCTAGAGGTAAACAGCAAGATCTCACTGTAATCAGAACACAGGTGGTTTACATGATTTCCTTTTACTTTTTCTGTAAATTCTTCTTTTTCGTAAATGTTGCAAAATAATTATACCTGCTCTTGCAAATCCACCTAGGACAACAGTTGCCATCTCATATGTCTTAGAAAACAAAGCAGACAGACAGCGATACAACATGGTTTACCTTTACAGGTGACTCAAAGAAAAAGGCTCCTCATTAGATCCATCTTAAACACCCTCTGCTTTCTGCTACAGCCCACATCGCTTTGACCTCTCTCAAAGGAAAATGGAGACACAGGAAGAACTATGAATAACTGAACTCATTATTACTGCCCAGGAAGCACATTGCCTCCAGAGCCCGTGCTCGCTTTTCAAGTGTGAGGCTGAGCAGAGATGCCACTGGAGAAAACCCATAAGGCATTCAAGAGGAGACATTTCCTGATACCATTCATCAGCTAGTATGCATTATTTCCCTTGCACTGATCTCAGTTCTTCAGCATCATATCTGCAGATGACGTTATCCAGTGGGCTGACTTGTTCCATGGCTGTTACTCACCTGCCGTGTTCTAAGGAAAAAGAGGGCGTTGTGGACAGAAAGCAGTAAAGTTGTGTTTTGTGGCTATGGCAAAATGTTTGTGGGATTTAAACAACCTGAAACAAATCTAAAGTTTTTACTGCCTGAGCTGGCAGCGTGCTCACTGTGTCAGGCTTGCCATCACGAGGGCTGGACCTGGTGCCCTCAGAGGGTCTGCACGGAGACTCAGACCAATGGCTCCTACAGCTGCTGCGGGAGGGTAGAGAACAGCAGGAAGCTCCCAGAAACCAGGGGAAACTCTGAAATACTGTCTGTGTTTCTACCTTGAACAAAATCCAGATTCAGGAACTCACTGCACAAACAGGGAATGTCTGTCCAAATAGCAATGGAGCCCCTGTCCCTATGCTTTCCAAACACAACTGGTTTGCTGATGGAATTTGTTTCCACAGCAATGTGTGTGAGGCAGAAACTCACTGCACTCTTGAAGTATCTGTGGAAATACCTGGGATAAAACTCATGTTGTCTCTGACTCAAGTGGGGAACAGGAGGGCTATAAATGCAGGGTGGGCATGGTTTGGGTTGCCCTTGGTGTTAACCTCTAGAGTAGTAGCGGTCCTTTTTGTGTCACAGTGAGCCCTGACCACGTCCTCAGTCCTCCGTCAATGGGCTGTGGTGCATGTGCCGGTTGTTCCTTTCCTAACATCCATAAGACATGTCACATGTTTGCTGGGTCTGAGTCACAAAAAGCAAAATGTGTTTAGTGGAGTTTGCCCCACAGCCTCTGCAGGCGCCAGCATTTACCAAGGATTCTAGGGTTATCATGGTATGTGACTGCAAAGTACTCTCTGACAAGTGGCCCTGGTCTGCTTTAGTCTCCACCCAAGCTGGTTCAGGAACCTGATCAAGCAGAAAACCAAGGCTCTATCTACAGCACTAAGTGCAACCACCTGTCTCTTCAGAGAGATTTCACCATTGGCCATGTGCTGGTGCATCCCAGACTCCTCTCTGAGCCTGTTTAACTCACTGTCCCTGCAGCAGTGTTAACCTGCACTCAAGCATCCATATTGCTTTCATCTGGGCAAGTTTAATCTGCTCAGAGAAGGGCCAGTGAGTGCCCTCTTTTTTGTTGTTGCTGTGGCTTTCAAAAAATTTTAACCAACAGCACCTTGTGTTGTGAGGATGGGTAATAGTTAGCAAGGGGAAAGGTTCCCTCAAAATAGGGTTTCTGCTCAAAACAGTTTGTCATTGAACTGCAGAATAAAAGATAGGAGAGATCTCAGTTCACTTTGTAGGAGAGCGTGAAAACCACACAATGTCAGAACACTAGGAACATAACCAAAATGGTACATGAGCGCAGAGGAATGCCCTAACCATCTGACAAAGTGTTTTTTTCCTGTATTCATTCATCATACACTGTCATGTCTCACCAGAAACTGAACTTTTTGCATTTAAAAGTTTGGAAGTTTCAACCCCAGAGCACTTGTACTTTAAACAGCTGAGGCTGCACTTTGAGAAAAGCAAGCAAATGGTGTGATGGAGGTTATCTGTTCTGAAAAAGGAACACTGATCCAAAACAAGGCAGAACTAAGCTGATCTTGTAGTTTGCTGGGAATGTGCAAGTCATATGAATACATTTCATCTGCTGTGAACAAAACAGACAAAGGTATTGTTCTCACATATGACATAGTTACAACCTGATCTCTCAGCAAAAGTGGATATGGAAATAACTAAGAAATGAACAAGATACAGCCCTCTTGACTCACTCCTCTTCATTCTTTGACACAACATTCCCCATAGTTCAAACATAGAGATGCTGAACTGTATCTACATTCTTGTCAAGGGCTTCCCCAAGATGATGAGATATTTCCAGAGAAGAGTTCTGATTCATACCCTTTCTACGTTGTCACATTTGTGATCTTTGTTTATGAAGCGTAAAGTTTTCCTTCTTGATCTACAACTTTGAACTCCTTTGTTCCTCTGTAGGCCTTCCTATGAGTTAGTCATGACCTTTTTACATACTCAAACAGTCTACATGGAAAACGAAAGTCAATTGGCCCCAGCTGTCAGCGGAACTGGCCCAAATCATACCATGACCAAGTAAGAGTTCCTGCAAGAAGGAAATAACTTTGCCCAGATTCATGTTTATGAGGCACAATAACTGGAATAGAACCTATTCTGCCAGATAACTGTCAGCAGAGAAAATACTGGCCAGGTGGGCGGATGGAAAATCACATCCTCTAATAGCCATTTCACTGAGTTGGATAGGAAAGGCTTGCTGAGGACTAATCTTTCTTCAGAGCAGATACCTCCATTTTTAGCAGGGAGACGGTTCCCACATAGCTCATGGCTTCTGTGGTCTTACTAGTGTACATGGTTCCAAGACTCCTGGGTAGCACCCAAGACAGAAGTAACGTGCCCTTGGCATGGGGTATTGCCCCTTGCAGCAGGGTTTCTAACTCAGATCTGGTGGTTAGACTGCTCCTGTAGACACTCTCAGTCCTGTGGCTCATTGCTTGTGTTCCCCTGTTTAGGTCTTCTCTATTCATTTGGCAAAGACCTCCTTATTCCACCTTCTGTCCTGCTCTGAGATGCCCACCTGCTTCTCTCTCACAGGCAGAAATATCTGCTAACCTCACACATCTGCTGCTTTCTGAAGTATTAGAGACAAGATTTCCCGTTTGATACCAGTTCTGGGCTCCCCAGTACACGAGAAACACGGACATACAGAGATGTTTAAGGAGCTGGAGCATCTGTCATACCAAGAGATGAGGAGGGAGCTGGGACTGTTCAGCTAGGAGAAGTCTTGGAGCAAGCTTCTCACCATGTACAAATAACTGAAGGGGAGCAATAAAAAGCACCCACCCTAGAGCAGCTTCTTTGGTGGGGGGTGTTATGAGTGCAAAACTGTAAACCAAAGCAAGCATTCCTACACAGAACTGTCCATTCTCATGCAGCCATCTAAAGTAGTGGCATTTTATTTTTAAAGGGTGAAATTTTTCTATATTCTGTGTCTGGGAATGTGGGTGAGCTTGGGAGACATTGGTGGCAGCCAACTGAACACACATCATTAGGAGGTGAGCACACATCGTTAGGATCAGGTCTGATCCTTATTTATGAAGATAAATGGCACACTTTCTCCATATTCACACAGTACTTTTATATTTGCCACCCGCAGTCAGGGCTGAAGTGTCCCATGTTATTCTACCAGATCTATCAAAGTATCAGAGATGTCTATCACATCTTTGGTACTTGTTCTGCTCCTCATCTTTCCAATTGTGCTATAACTTTTTTGAACTTAATCAAGCTCTGTTGTCCCTGCACCAGCATTTTCCTACTGCTTAAATAGCTCTTCCCCTCTTTGGACATTTTGTATGAAAGTTTTGTAACGGCAGGACATCTGTGGAGGTGAAGGATACATGAAGAATGGAACAAGAAGCTGCTAAAGATTAGAAGATGTGAAGAGCAGATACATGGCTGGCATAAGACAGCAGCTGGGCCATGGTCTGCATTTTTCGAATGGCCACTGAGCATTTTTTTTCGAAGACTTGGTGTCTGGGGCTAAATCCCTTGTTTTCGGTGCCTGCTCTGTTTATTCTTCCCCAGTCGCAACAAGAGCTTTCCCTTCTGTGCCTAAAACATGACCTTTGGGGAGTGCATAATAAGTTGGATGATCAGACAATGTTTGTTTCAGACATAAAACACACAATGACTTTAAGAAACACACACCCAGCCACGACAATATTTCATGGGAGAGTTGGCTAAAAGGGAAAAGGGGGGTGGGGGAAGTTGCACTAACCCCAGATAACGCATCTGAATGAGAACAAAACTGAAATAAACACAAATTAATCAAGGACTCCACATCAAACTGCGGAGTGATAAGGATTCAAACAGGCAATAAACAGGCTGTGGGACACTTTGTGACGTTTGAGGAGCTGTGTTATTCCAGTTCTGTGCCTAATGTGGTGCAGGAGGTAAGTTGTTGGCTATGCCAAGAGACTTGAGCAGGGGTTTAGGTTTTGGGCAGTGGCAATTTTAATTTTTGGCAAGTTGATTGCACACAAACAGATGTCATGACAATCAAAAGCAAAGAGCTGAACGCTTTGTGTGTCACGTGATGCTTTGATATGCCAGGCTGAAAATAGCCACAACTGAATCCAAAGTTGAAAAGGCATTTCAATCATCACTTCCCTGGGAAAAGAAAGTCCTGACCAGTTCTTGCCCTCTTCCTGGCATTTTTTCTCGCCTCTGCTAAGGTTCTGCCCAGCTCCAGCTAAAGGCTCCCATTTGAGCTTTGTGCTGGAGTTTAATAGAAAGATCAAAGAAAAGCTGGAAAAAAAAAAAAGAAAATGTGAAACAATGGGTACAGCTCTGTGCTATTCTAGCTCTTTGCACGTAGCTGTGTGCCATATATTTGGAAAAGCAAAAGTTGGCAGGCATTCACCCATCTCTGATAACTGCAGTGGAAGAAGGGATGGAGCCATGAATGTGCCCTACCCTCCTTGTCCTTTTTGGAGCACCTGCAATTACCATGGCACGTCTATCCCACAGCCAGCTTTAACAAAGAAAGAGATTTGTAGCTCAGCTGTGTGTGGGAACAGAGATGGTGGGAATCTCCATGTGCTCACTCTTATATTTGTACACAAAAGAGTGAGGTCTAACAACACCCGTCAGAGTGGAATTTCCATGGGCTTCAATGAGTTTTGGATTAGATCCCTGGGTCAGGCTGGATGCACGCTGCTTCTATAGAAATACTGAAGTACTGAAGTACTAGAAAGACTGATGACTGCATGCTTCCTGCTCATTTCATTTTATTAACCTCTTGATTTTTTTCCTGTTACTGCTGCGAGTGCAGCCTGCTGTGAAGGAAGCTGCGGCAAGCTGTGCAGGTGTCAGCCATTTGGATTTGCACAGCCCTGCTCCAGGCAGCAGACGTTTCCTGTGGCTGGGTCTGTCCCACCTAGCAACAAAAATGGAGCGGCACAAAATAGCCTCCACATTTCGTGCCTCAGAATCCTATAAATGAAGGGGAACACCCTGATGAGGGAGGGAAGGCGGGTGTCTGTTGTCCATATCTCCCTTCTGTAACGATCAAACCTCAGAGAATCGTTGAAACACAGAATCATAGAATCATTAAGGTTGGAAAAGATCTCTGAGATCATCTAGTCCAACCGTCAACACATCACCACCATGCCCACTAAACCATGTTCCTCAGTGCCACATCTACACATTTCTTGAACACCTTCTTCATTGAGCTCTCATGGTGAAAGAGAACTTCCTTGCATTTGATGGCAGCTTTGCTCATGCATTCCAACATTGAACTGAGGGGATGAGTGGCATTTCTCAGGCCCTGTAGGTGTTTTGGGGGAGCTTAAACACAAACCTGCTATGAAATATAGGACTGGCACAGGTATTTTTCTGCCATTTCTTTCTAGGAGTACTAGAAAATTCATCTGATACAGCGCTGATGCTGCTGTTGCAAGACTGGCTGGAAATAAGGCAGTCAAGAAGAGAGCATGTAGCTTTTGTTGCAGATTTTCACTAATATCACAGAACATCTTGAGTGTCCTTAGTGAACTGAGGACAGTGCTTATGAACAACAATCAGAGTTTTCACGCTGTGGGCTTGAAACGAGACAGATGGTGAAAGGAAGGAAGGAAGTGTCATCAGTCCCATTCTACAGCCAGAGAGACTCAAGGCATGCACAGGCTCATCCAGTGTTTCAGCAACAGGATTAGGCAACCCAGGTTTTAGAGAATGCAGGAATTTAAAGGCTTTCTCCCTTCAGAAGGAGAAGAAGGCAATTTGGGGAGCAAGGGCTGTGCTGTGAGTAGCCTGTCACAAGGCACGTGGGGGTGGCTTTGGAATGAAGATGGCTTTTACACATTCATCCTGATGGCTGTGGAGGGCCATGTTTGTGGTCATAGCAGCGAGCTGGAGCAGGAACTCTAGTAGAGCTTTGCCTCTGTATGTGAACAATGAAGGGAAGCTCTGCCTTTTTTGAAGAATTTCTGAGAACGGCAAATTGCACACTAGATCACAGCCCTATTATGTTTCTTGGGAAGTCATCTGAAAATTAATGTTTCATATTAAGATTTAAATGGGGAATCCACACAGCTCTGCTACTCACAGCATCCTTAAACCCAGCCTGCCACAGTATGTTCTGTCCTGCTCAGGTTTGAGCATCCTGGGCTGAGGAAAAGCCTTCCTGCTTATTCCAAAATGGTCCATTATAGATTTCTAAAGGGTGTGGTGGGTATGCCATTGGAGTGGGTTGACCCTGACCTGCAGCTGAGCACAGCCACGTGCTTACTCCCCACCTGCTGATGGGATGGGGGGAAGAATAGGAAATAAGAAAACCTATGCGTCAAAATAAAGACATTTTAGTAGGTGGTTTAAATGTGATTGCTCACTGCCTGCCACCAGCACACTGATGCCCAGCCAGGTTCCAAGCAATAGCCATGGTGGGATGTAACCCTGCACGCTGTCCCCTGCTCCCCTCTGCACTATTTTTTATTGCATAATATGTTGTTATATAGCATGAAATATCCCTTTTGCCAACTGAGGGCAGTTTTCCCAGCTCTGTCACCTCCCCACTCACAGACTGCTCACTATAGAGGCAGGACAGGAAAAAGAAAAAGCCTTGATGCTGTACAGCACTGTTCTGCGATAAACAAAGCACTGATGTACTCTTAACACTGTTTTAGCAACAAATCTAAACCACAGCACCTTTTGGACTGTTATGACAAAAATTAACTCCTTCACAGCCAGACTCCATACACCCATCTCATTCGACTTTCTCTGAACTAAAATTTGGAGAGGAGTTAGGGGCTAGGTGCAGGAATGTCAGATTGAGGTTACAAGGTCCATGCAATTTAATGGGATGGTTGTCAGAGGCCACAACCATACACAGACAAGCCCTCAGAATAGGCTACAAATGTAGTCAAAAACTGTTTAACGAAGTCCACTGGTGTAGCATTACAACATGCAAATTCAGCGCTGTAATTACAAGACAACCTGCTGCAGTGGGTTAGTGCAGGACCTGCTCTTTCCAGCAAAATAAGCAGAGCAGATCGTTGTTCTGTCAGAGAGCAATAAGCCACTGCAAATCACCTTTGGCAAGACCTTTTGCATGTTCTCTGCTCCTGCATACCTTGTGTCCTCCATCTCATCTGCCTTCCTCATGCAACATCCCCAGCCGACTGTAGGGCCCTGCCCCTGTGCTCCCTACTTTTCTCATCCCAGTCCTCCCATTCCCACCTTCACCCAGCACTGGCCCAGCCCATAGCAGGATGCTGCAGGGCACAGATAAGGGGACAGTCTGGTCCACTGCTACACACAGCAGGTGCTGCAGCAGATTATCTGATGGTGGCAGCTGCCCAGGGCGATATGCAAGATCTCCCAGGTAACTATTGATGGGATGAAAAGTAATGGCCTTAAGTTGTACCAGAGAAGGTTCAGGTTGGATATTAGGAAAAATTTCTTCTCAGAAAGTGTGATCAGGCACTGGAACAAGCTGTCTGGGGAAGTGGTGGAGTCAACATCCCTGGAGGTGTTCAAGAAATGTGGAGATGTGGCGCTGAGGGACGTGGGTTAGTGGGCACGGTGGTGGTGGGTTGGCAGTTGGACCAGATGATCTTAGAAGGCTTTTCCAACCTTAATGATTCTATAATCATTTGAGAAATAGACTTTTCATAACCATGCTCAGCTCAGGAATGGCAATTGGACCCCTCTTTGAGACGACAATCCTAAGAGCTTCCAGCAACACTGCCATTGGTTTTTTTACAGGAGTTTGGTTTTGCTGTAAATTCATCTCATCTGGTCCTCAAAGGCCATGAGTCTTACACAAGGCTGAGGTCAATTCCAGCAGAAATTTTTAAAGTTTCCATTCATATAGCCCCAAGTTAATTATGCTCTCACAGATGACTTGATTCACATCCGTGTTTGCCTACTATAATCCCTCGTTCCTCCTGGAAAATCAGGAATTGCTTCTGTGAGCAGCGATTCATCAAGATGAAAGGGTTAAAAGAAGGAACTCTAGTAAAGGCTGCGCTGCCCTTTTGTGTTCTAACAATAAGAGGAAGCTCTGCCTAGTTTGAGGAATTTCCCACGTCTCAATTCAGACTTTGGAAAAGTGCTTTATTAAGCCTGTCTAAGAGGTGTTAAAAAAATAAAAATAATCAAGGCGATCAGGACAAAGATATCTTCCTAGAGCCTACGCATGTTCCCTGTTTGTTTGTTTTTTAAACCCGGATCACCGGAGGTAAGAAGTTCTAGGGAAGTTAAATAATGCCAAATGCCAAACACTTGCACCGGGTTCCTGCCGAGATGGTGTTGAATGCAGTCAGGTATCACAGTCATGCAGATGATAAAAATTTGCCCCTAAAGGTCCTCATGGAAGATTCTGTTCCCCAATTTTGCCAGATGTTGCAAGGCAGGTTAAGTGACAGAAGTAATGAGGAATGTTCTGGGTGAGAGTGGGATCTGTGGGTTGAGAAATGCGGTTCTCACATTGGAACAGCAAGTGATGGAGCAGGCAGAAACGGAGCCTCAGGCTTTCAAGTTCCCAGCATCTTCTCCCTTGCTGTTCCTTTGCCTGTTACAATCTGATCGCTTCCCATAAAACTGCCACTGAAGGTGGGAGTTGCAGCACGCATACTACACTTCTACACAAAATTAAAAGATCCTCATGTATATCAGTGAGCATCACCTCTTCACTGATGGGGAGAGAGAATCAAAGGTTCAGGAGGTCACATCACAGCTGTTTTTTCACTGAATCCCAATCCCTTAAGGACCTGGTAGCTGTGGCTGTGCCAGGGATGCTGGGATGGAGCAGGGCTTTTGGGTTATACACATCGATGAGTTAGAAAGCAACAGAAAGCATCCCTGCATCCCCCTGAGTGAGCCCTGCAAACAGCACTTTAGCATTCCAACATGACACCGTGGAACTGAATTTAGTTCAGGCAGCTCAAAACACAGGTCAAAAAAATAGAAACAAGATAAATGCAACACTCAGTACACAGCATTCTTAGTTTGTGGCACTGGGACATACCTCTCCCCTGCCAGCAAGCATCATATAAACCAAAGGGGGATGCAAGAGATTGCTGTTAAAATAAACAAATCCACTGCTTCGTACAGCTGACAAAAATACTGTGCCTGCTATCTGCATTGCAAATCCCAGCCACAGCCCTCTGTAAGCATAAAACAGACCAAAAAAATCCCTGTTGCAGTTGATCTTTTTTCTGAAACCACGTAGCAAGCCTTAGGTAAAAGAGCAGATAAACAGCATATTGCCATGCACACCCCTCTGTGCCTTGGATTAATCACAGCCTCCACTAAATTCCATTACCCAGGCTAACAGAAAATAGCACTTTGTGAGAATCTTGAATGGTTTTGTTCTTATATTGCAGGCACCTATCATGGAATCACCCCAAAATGAAAAGCACTCTGGCTGCTGTTCTCCCAGCAGACCTCTGCAGCAGGTTCCATGCAAAGCTCGCACTGCAGAGCCAGAACCTGGCCCTGGTCATTCACTCAGCCACTGCCACCACCCCAAGCTGTTAAACCACACATCAGCCATACCTGCAGGACGAGCGCTGGTTGTGCTGAGTCCTTCCCATCCAATGCCGGCTCCTGCCCCGCTCTCTGCCCCTTGTTTCCCCAAGAGCTCAAGACACACCTTGTGTGTGTTGTTGGTTGTCACGCTGAGGGTTGTTCCTTTTTGTTTTGCTTTTCTTTTTGGAGCAAATCAAACAGCCCGTGAGCAATGCTCCGTGAGCATGAGCGAGAACCTTTAGGCAGGCGATGACGGCATCCACCAAACCCCGCGACCTCCCTTTCCTGTGATCAGTGGGAAGCGGTCCCTGCTCCAGCACGGGGTGGGGTTGCAGCTGAAAAACACAAGCCTGGAAGCACCATGCTACTTGGCCAGGGCAGATCCTCCTTCGCTGTTTGTTGTGTCAGGGAACACAGAGATTCCTGCTGCACCGAAACACGGAGATGACCCCTGGCCAGGAAGGAACCTGGGAAATATTTTCTTATTAATTTCCTGCCATGGAGAGGAAACTGGACGGAAGAGACATTAGGGTGCGGGTACACACAGAGCTGCTGCAGAGTGTAATTTCAAGGTGATGAAAACACTTTTGGGATCATTTAGTGTCTGGAAGTAAAAGAAATGCGTTTTTTTTACAGGGGAACCTGTTCAGTTGTCACTACGTGCATCAATTTGCAGCCTAAGTCATGCAGGTTCCTTTCAGACTTTCTGCAATTTAGATACTTTCTTCTGAGCATCCAGCAGGACAGCTACACCCAGAATATCATAGAATCATAGGTGGGGTCATTACGGCTGGAAAAAGCCTCTAAGATCACCTAGTCCAGCCATCAACCCATCACCACAATAACCACTAAACCACGTCCCCCAGAGCCACATCTCCACATTCCTTGAACACCTCCAGGGATGGTGACTCCCTCACCTCTGTGGGCAGCCTGTTCCAGTGCCTGACCACTCTTTCTGAGAAGAAATTTTTCCTAATATCCAACCTGATATCATTAACCCATCAGATGACATGAGGCATGTGTCCATCTGTGGGGAGGATGGTGCAGGATCTGAGTGGGGTGAACCTGGGTCACACCCTCTGAGGATGCCTGGAGAAGGAAAATTGGGTACAGGTCTCTGGTCTCTGCTGCTGTTAGCATCCTTCTTTCTGGAGATAACAAGAATTTGTCTCAGCATCTCCACTCAGGATTGCTTGTAAGCACCTATACAAACAAGTGGGGACACTGCTGAACACACTTCACCTGTATATTCAGTNAAGAGGAAGGAAAAAGACATGGAAAGGGAGCATGGGCTGTGTACCCCATCTTTTCTTTACTTTCCATTGCAATGGACACTTGGCTTTCCATTAACAAGTGTGTTCCATATTTCCTTATGTTTAACAGCAACCACTTCATTTCAGTGGGATGTTCAGTTTCCTTTCCTTTTGTCCGGCTGGAGCTGGAAGTTTTCTTCCCATGTATTCCCAAGTTTTCTTCACCTGCTGGCTGGGATGTGTAAAACACAAAAGCTGGGATATTTAGGAAAGAAAATACTGATGGGATACTTTGATTAAAGTGACAAAGTGATTATTTCTTTAAAGTAGAGCACCTGAGTCGTCATTTTTAAAAGCATATAGAAATCTCTCTAGTATATTTATAGTTCAGTCATATTCTGGTGAGTTTTACTCCCCTCTACATCCTGGTTTGTCGTGGTGGGTGGAAGAGGGTTTCCACACCACAGCAGTTTCCAAGGTTTCAGAAAAGATCCCGTTCAACATCAGTTTAAACTCTTCAAGAAGACCTGGAGCAGACACTGCTGTCACATCTGGGAGCTGGGGGGGGACTGGGCACTCTGGCAAACCGTTAGATAAATACCTAAAACAGCGCAGGGGAAGTATCTAAATTGGTGCAGAACAGATGCTTCTGCTCTCCATTGGCTAATGAGAGTCTCAAAAACCAGCTCAGGAGCAGGTGTCTGTGTTGTTGACATTTCCAGTGAAGAGAGATGAGGCTTCCTATGACCAGTGCCTAGCTATATTATGCAAAATGGAATGGTTCTTTGGACTTCAAGATAAGAGCTGGCAAGCATGGCTCAGCAACAGCATCATCCTGCAACAATTCGATTTGCCAAAGTACAGACTCACATTCAGCCACACTGAGGCTGGACATACGAATTTGAAAGAGAGTGAGGAAAGCCTTGATATTTGAGCAGACGTGAATAAATGTGAGCTTCACCTGGGTTTGGATTATTTTGCTTTAAAGACTAGGAAAGCCTTGCAGGACCTCAGGGGAGTCCTATCATCTTTTAGGAAAAAAGATCCTCTATTGTGTGCTCTTCCTTCACGTGGCAAAGCTTGATTAGTTTGTGCAGCTGAGCACTGTGGGGCCCTGAAGCTAGCTGGGGCATCTCAAGCAGAGCTATGGCTGTACCATAAGAGCCACAGCTCACCAGAAGGATGATGCTGCAGGTGTCTGACAAACCTGTCCTGTTATCAAGGTGTCATGGCCGTGGAGAGAGCTACAAAGCATAGGGACAGCAAAGGGATATTTCAGGTGTCCCCGTGAGTCTGGCAGAGAACAAATATTTAACCTCTGCTCATACTGGGCACAGACAATCCCAACTCACTTTGCTCTAATCTGCTGCAAAGGAAGGAAGTAATGAAATGTCTCATTATACATCTGACTCGAGTAATATATTTAGAAGGGACAGCACTGCTGAAGGCTGCACAGTTTCATATCAAAAGGAGTGATGTGCTCTGGTCTGCCTCCCTGCAGCCAGGGCTCAGCTACTTTTTTTTATTTGGGTGGATAAGGTCCCTGAAGATTATGTTTTTTCTGAAGCACCAGGAACACATTTCAGTGATAGAACAATTAATTCAGATGTTTGGAGTACTTCAGACACACACTGCCATTGCCTGACCCTATGGGTTTCTTTATTGCTCAACAGTCCGGGTTTCCTTAAGGTTTAAATGACTGGAGTCTGTAATGTCTTTTTTAGGCTAATCAACCACGCGTGGATGAGCTGCTTCCTCATAGCAGAATGATGAGTACAGTAATGCGTAATGCAGCCATCGTGTTGAGAAGGTACAAAATGCTAAGTGGCTATTTCAGCTTCTAGAGAAAGAACAAATGTGAGCAACAGAAGCCGGACAGATTCAATCTGAAAGCGAAGGTCTGCCTTTTAATAACCCCATCAATCAATTGTTTGTGCAAATTGCCAGGGGATTCGTTAGTACTTGACACATTTATGTCTCAGCAGGCTGCCTTTTACACAAGGTGCTTCATTTTTCTTCATTATTGGGCTCAATGTAGAGATACAAGAATTTGGCATGCTTAACGTAGGAACTACTTTCAGCCTTTAGCCTTGCTGGAGCTCTTTAACTATTGAATTAGGAATCTGGGTGCTTTAGTGGGCTGTGGTTTTAACAACAGGTTTTGTCTAGGGTTATATAAAGCTTCATGTGCTAAAAGCAGTATTGACAATAGACAAACAAGGGCCCTTGTAGCTGATAGGAAATCCCAGTGCAGAGAGGTGGGCCAAATAAGGAACTTCTGCAGGAAGATGGAGAACTCATTGAGCACTTGTGGAAACCAATAGAGGAAGTGGAAAACGCCTGGACCTGGTAGCCTTTGTGTTCATGCGATTGTTGGATTTCCCCCAGCAGAAAATGCTGTAATTCCTTCAAAGATTTTTGAGTCCTTATCCTCAAAGCACCACCCACCCATTTCTTTCTGAAACCTCAGACAACTTCCTTTCGGTTAGCAGGACCCTGCTTGAAACGGACGGTTCCAGAAAACAGCCTATTTTCCCATCCTTTCTCCTGACAATGGTGGAAGAAGGAAATGTCTTTGAATGGTACAATATCAAATAGAAATGGTCACCTGAGAGCTGTGGACGTGCAGAGCTCTGCGAAGCTGCAGCCTGCCCATCAAGGGGCTTGAGGACTCCATGTGACTCAGGGTGCTGTGCATTTCCCACTTTTTATTGTAATTACCTGCACAGGCGTTGTTAATAACAGTAACAGTATCGTAACACAGAAAAGACCAGCAGTCAGAAGGAGACCTTCACATTGATGGTGTATAGACCATGAGCTCCTTCTGCAAAAAAGAGGACAAGCAGTAGCTGAAGGTACACAGACAAGGACAAAAAGAATGGTAGCATCTCACCTGGTGTGTCAAAGGGGCAAGTAGGACAACATTCAGTCTAGAAATGAAGAGCAAACCCCAGCAGGAGGAGGTGGAAGAATGTTGTCATCAGAGTGGTGCCATCAGCCAGAGCCCAGGTGAGAACTGAGGAAACTGTGAGGAAAGAGGATGTCTCCTAGAGCTGGGAGCCAGCAGGACATGCAGGGCTTAGGCAGGGTTCATGAGGAGGTAAGGCTCCAGCAGTGCACACATTTTGGCATGGAATGGACTGCACACCCATGAAGAACCCAGCTGGGAGTGCTGTAAGGACTGAGACCTTTCTTTTTATGTACAGTCAATGCAGCACATCGTCCAATAAAGTGGGAAAGCTGTTGTGTTAGGTTATGACAAATGGTGTTCTTCTGGGGCAAAGGGAGGGGGTGGGGAAACAGCTTTCCCCCCAGTCTCGTCCCCACAACAGGCACATAGTGGGGACATAGACTGTGCATTCTGTCTTTTCTTATGTTCTTATGCCTCTTTCACTTAGTATGCTGTTTATTTAGTACTGGATTTATTTATACGAGTGGAAGTACATAGATATTGTGATAATAAACTCATCTAGGGAGACATGGATGCAGAATCCTTGCTCTGACAGCAGATGTCTGCTGTGGGTTAACCCGCAGGTGGCTCAGCCATTCGCTCACCTCCCCGAGTGAGATGGGACAGAGAAGCTGAAAGGTAAAAGTGTGAGAACCCACGTGTGGAGATAAAGGCAGTTTACTAGGCAAAGCAAAAGCTGTGCACACAAGCAAAGTAAACAAAGAATTCATTCACTACTTTCCACTGGCAGGCCATTTCCATGCAAGCAGGGCTCATCGCACGTAGTGGTTACTTGGAAGGACAAACTCCATGATCATAGATGTCCCCACTTCCTCCTCCTTTCCCCCAGTTTTATAGTTTCACATGACAACATATGGTATGAAATATCCCTTTGGCCAATTTGGGTCAGCAGCTCTGGTTCTGCCTCCTTCCAGCTCCTGGTGCTCCCCAGCCCCTCGCAGGCAGGGCAGCATGAGAAGCTGAAATGTTCTTGGCTCTGTGCAGCACTGCTCAGCAACAACTGGAACATGGCTGCGTTATCATCATTGCTCTCATCCTAAATCCAAAACACAGCACCACGTCAGCTACTAGGAAGAAAATTACCCCAGCCAAAGCCACAACTGTGTCACATATGATCTTAAGGCACAACACCTAGAGCAGGTCCTCCAAAGTGTTTCCCATGCTGAATGTCTTATGGATAAGAGGAACAAATCTGCTCTCTGTGAGAGGCTCCAAGCTAAAGAGCATGGACTTTTCAAGCAGTACTGATGCACATTTAATGCGAAGTACATTTCAGTGGGTTACGTCTATATTTAGTTCATGGATTTACATGTATCTTTTCCAGTGAAAAGACAACTTTTGACGCCGTCAGACCCATGCTCCTGAATCGTGCAGGTGACTGGGAAAGAGCATTCTGGTCATACAGCTGCTTCGCAGTCATCTTTCTGCCCGAAATGCCAGCCAGCTCGCTGCAAAACTCCAGTGGCCACGAGACAGCAAAGACAGGATCTCTCTGGGGGAACCTCAGAGTCATGGATGAGTAGAGATAATTAAGCCCAAAGAAAGTCAGGTACAAATTAATTCCCACTTGCAGAGGCCATTCATTCAGCAAGCCATTTCCTTTTTTCCATAGGGAGTGACTAGACAAAACAGTAACTTCTGGGCATGCAGAAATCTTTGTACAGTTCCCTACGAAAAGCTTTCCTGTGTGAATCAGATCCTTTACAGACACAAATGAGATGTCTTCACCATCATGTGTTCCCTCTGACCCACTGGTCCAGAATCCAATCCAATTTTTTTTATTGAATCAAACTTCATTGCTAAGAAGTGGCTCTGGGACAGGAAGCACTCTTCCTACTCTTTTTGGGTGGTATTGTGTGGAGCCAGGAGCTGGACTCAATGGTCCTAATGGGTCCCTTCCAACTCAGGATATTCTGTGAATCTACGAATCTGAGATTCTACTGCTGCTAAAAAGAAGGCAGCGTTGCCTCAAGGATCTCCTAGCCAGATATGCATGGCACTTTTAAGGTCACCAAAAAGAGACAACACCTTTTGTATTGGAAGAAGCAAAGTAATTTGAGGAAGGTGTTTTTTTAACCACAAGACCTTTGTGTATTGCAATGTTTGTTAATTCCTTCACTGATACCTTTCAGACTGATCACACAGTTTATCCAAGGGATAAAAACATTGTCATTTCTCATCATCTCAATGGCAATAAATACCTACATACTTCCTGAATGTCAGAAGCCAAAGAGAAGATCTACAGGCTACCCTAAAGGACAGGTTTGATTTGCTTGGCTGCTCAGCAGCTGGGAAAGATGCCCAGAAGAGGCATAGCAAAGACACAGAAGGGTCTGCAGCAGAAGTTGTTGAATATAAAAGGGTGGAAAAATGCATTATTTGCATGGTTCACAGGACAATGTTCCTGTTCACTAAGGACTCTGGAGGAAGAAGCCCAGGCCAGTGTCCTGTGTGTGAGATATTGGTGACAAAGGAGCCAGAGCAATGGGGAAAGGCACCCTGGCTCTTAGTGGGGGAGGACTTAAGCAGGCCTTTAAGCAGGCCTTTGCCAGTATTACTGGAAGGAAAGACATGGTTCACCTGAATTGCCTACACACTGTTTGCTATGTTTCAAGCTATGACTGGAATTCCCACCTTCTAACGGAGACTTCCTTGTTTGCTCATAACCCTGTGAAATGGGGCAACCCTGACTGGCAACAGCACTGAGGAAAGGTGCAGTTTGTTTTCTTAGTAAAGTAGAAGGAATCTGGCACAATTCAATTTCCTATCTTGGAGATGCTGATAAACATCACCGTCCCTCTCACCCATCACCTGGTAGCATGGTGTCATGATGGTTGGATGACTTCCTCCAAATGTCCTTGCTTTGTGCATGGCTGCTTTTGAATCAAAGTAAAGAGAGCCACAAGAAACTGAATTCTCTTAAAAATCAGAATAACCTGCTAGGTATTTCAAATGCTGGATAACACTTTACCCTGAAAGTTCAAGTACTTTCCATTGGCACGGAATCCTCCAGCATAGCTTCTGTTCTCCTTGCAATAGCATACTCCAAGATCCAACAAGTTCCCAGGAAAGCCAGAGGAAAGGCTTGAGGGACCTAGAATCTGGCTTATAACTCCGTCGTTGTTGGTTCTTTAACCCATAGGGACAAGAGGTAATGGCCTTAAGTTGTGCCAGAGAAGGTTCAGGTTGGATATTAGGAAAAATTTCTTCCTTGAAAGAGTGGTCAGGCACTGGAATAAACTGCCCAGGGAAGTGATGGAGTCACTGTCTCTGGAGGTGTTCAAGAAACTGAGATGTAGCAGTGAGGGACGTGGGTTAGTGGGCATGGTGGGGATGGGTTGGTGGTCCGACTCAATGTTAGATATCTTTTCCAACATTAATGATTCTATGACTCTATGAAAGGTGATACACTGCCAGGGAACAAGAGGAGTGGGCTGCTCCACAGGGCAGAAGCTGGGATCTGTGCCAGCACCAAGGCTGGTAGGGCACTGGACTCAATGATGTGCACTGTGCTGAGGCAGATAAGCCAGGAAAGCAGAGCGAGTCTGGTGACAGTGACCATGTTTGAACACAGTTCCATCACCAGACAACTCCACAATGAAAGTGCAAGTCCAAGGTCAAGCCATGAGGTCAAGTCAATGGGTTGATGTTGCGATTAGCAAAGTATAAGGCTGAGCACAGGCAGATGCACAACATGGCTCAGATCTGGATTGAGGGCAAAGTTTAAATGTGGCTCCTAAGCCAAGGAGGATCTTCAGTGAGACATCTCCAGCTCTGTCTCATATTCAGCTGTTTTCCTGGCAGTCTGATCCCAGGCTACACAACTGCTCCACTGCAGACACAACCTTGGATAGAGACAAACAGAATTTGAAGAAGGGAGGAAAGAGATTGCAGAGCCTGTCTGTGCTCTCAAGGCCAAGACATCTGTTCTTAGACATCTAAATATGCAGCTAATGACTACTGGGAGCATTTAGGTGCATAGAGATGCAGTTGTATTGCAGAAATACCTAGATATTTTTGGATATATATATATATATGTTGTTGGGGGCTGGGAGAGGAGGAGAGAGACTAGCAGAGAAGGAGAGATTTGAGCAACCAAACATAAATTTTCTGGACAAGAAAAGTACTCACCTTGGTGTCAGAAGCCAAAGAAGTTCAAATGCCAGAGTTGCAACTGAGTTCCCCAGATCCAAGACCACAGCTTGACTTCCTTTGGGCCCTGAGCTCTCCCACTTGTCAACTTAAAAAATGCCTCTGAGGTATGCAGTCATACTAGTTTAATCCTACAGATTAAGCTTGGCGTCTTTGCCACCCATGCAGAACTGATGTAGTTGTTGCTGAGTGACTGCAAACTGAACCTGAAAAGGTTTGGGTGAGACAAGCATGGCAGCACAGACCCGTTAACATTTCCTGGATGTGCTAAGACTGCGTACCACTGGTATTTCTGGGGAAAAACAGGCTATGGGTGTGTGCTGTTGTGTTGAGAAGCTTTTGCTGGAAAGTCCCTGTGCTTTTCAAAGTAGGGAACTCCTTAGTCAAAACTTATCGCCTGTAGGGATGTGAGTACTTAATTCCCTTTCAAGTGCCAAGTTCCCTGCCCATTATCCATACCCTTGTTGACAATGCTATAATCCCTGACCAGACATTGCCTAAGCCTATGGATGCCTCTACCTGGTCAGTACCTATTGAGGTTCAACTCTGTTCAACTTTGCAGTTGAACAGAGAACAGTCTGCTCTGTTCAACTTTGCAGATTTCTGAAAGTTCTTTCCTGAGGAGCTTGGCCTTGGTAAGGTCCAGACACCATCCAACATGAAGGCATTGCTGAGGATTATAGGCTGTCCCTGGCCAAACTGAAGGTCATGGTCTTCACGTGTACTTTGTGCTTTCTCCCAAACTTATTTTCTTCCATTAGACATTCAAATCTCTGCTCTAGAAATGACTGAAAAGTCTGTGGGATTGTGGCCTACTGCAGAGATGTCACCTGTAGAACAATTATGGAGAGAAACTCTTGCTGAGGATCCCAAAATCCCCCCAAGAGAAAAAGGGGAACATGGGACAGGATAGTACAAAACTGTCAAGTTAATGAGTTAATGTGTCCTAAAAATGTCATTTATGGATGAAATGGGTTTGTCTGTTTATTAACCACCACACCTGGCCCTTTTATTACTGTGGCACAAAGAGGGCTTTTTCTTAATGGTTGGAATAAAAACGGAGAGGAAATATCAACAGTGGACTGTGTACATGAAAATAATACCTGATCTTAGGCTAAGTTCTGCATTCAGTATGCTCAGCTGACGCTGGGCACGAGTTTGATCTCCTCACAGGTTCCAGCTGAACAGAAAGGACAGCAAATGTTCAGCTTGTCATTCCTCTCACGCCAGTTTTACAGCAGCATGGTTTCACCAGTGTAATTCCTTCGTTTACAAGGGTGGATGGAGAAGGGGACTAGACCCATGGGCTGACAGAGCAGTGTGCTGTGGTATCCCCTGGGTCTCTTGAGCGCCAGGTCACTGAGCATGGTGATCCTTACAGAAGGGCTGATGCATCACAGCCTCTTCCCTGTGGACATTGGGAACATTCAACATTGGACATTGGAAGTGTCCAATCTTTCTGAGGATCTGGAGAATGCAGGCTGAATCTAACTGAGGCTAGAGGTGGCTGAAAGTTGGGTTTTCCCTCCAGCTGAAAGTCATCATATACTATAAAAATAACATCCTCCTCTGGGAAATCAAAGGAGAATCTCCAAAATGGTTTCTAAGAGAAGGAAATATAGGAAAAAATGTCTTGAAATAAGAAAAATACGTCATTTTAGTTTTCTGGTAAATGATACTGGGATTGAAACAGAGGGTTAGCCATGCCGACTGATGGTTTCTCTTACCTCAGCTGACTGTCTGCTGAATCAGTGAATACTGAAGTCTTACAGAATTTGAGAATTAGAAACAAATTGCCCAGGGCCAAGAGTCTGCATAGGCATTGCGAACCTTCTAGCAAGCTTGGAAGTGCTTCTTGTTGCTCACTGAGGATCCTTGATGTCCAGAATTGGACCACAGGGATTTAAGATGGCTTGGCCCCCCAGCAGGGGTATGAGACACCCTGGGACCCTCAGTATGGGATTCTCTGGAGGCACCAATGTTGGTGACCAGGGCTCTCAGGCAGAGAGAAAGCCAGCTGCCTTTTGTGACAAAAAAGTATTTCCCATTAAAAGAAAAAAAAAAGTCCATGAAGAAGATCCACAAGCGTTCACCTCTGGCTTTTCTCCTTGTCCCATCTGCACGCAGTGTTGATTGAAAGCAAACTTTCTACCTTTGCCTGGGTCAGTTGTACATTTCCTACAATTATTGTTTGCCGGGTATGCTTCCTGTTACGAAAGGGAAGCTGGCAAGATAAATTCCTTCTGACTAGTCTACACTTGAAAGCACTGGCCCTACCCTAACCCCAGCAAGGAATGCAGGGGGAGATGTGCTGTCACCCACAGACCTTGGATGGGTCTCCTGGGGGCAGTGGGACACGATGCAGATGGGTTGTGTTGGATGGAGGTGACATGTCACCTGTTCCCTTTCCTTTATCCAGATCCCTGACATAGTGCTTGGCTCAGCATGCTGACACCTAATCCAACTCCACCACCCTCATAGCCCCAGCACCATGAAGCAGGGGAAAACACGATGTGGCACTGCTGACACATGTGATGGAGGATGTTTGCACATGGACAGACCTGGAAGGCAAGCGCCTTTGGAAGAGGCTCGCTTGGTGCGCTGCACGAGAAGCCACTTTGGCACAGAAGTCCTGCACTACGCAGCCGTGTGGATGGGTCATTCACAGCCCAGCACTGCCATCTGGGGTGGTTGTGTCTAGTGACACTGACTGGTCCAAATTTTTGCCTTGTATCATGCAGCATGGGTGCCAAGCAGGATTGGGACACCCTGCTCTCAGTCCCAGACCCAGGCGGTCCCCCTGCCCCTAACAAAGATGCAGTTTTCAAGCAGAGGGAGCAGTGCAGGATCACTGGTTTCTCACATCCAGCAGCAAAAAGGGAGGTGCCATGGGGCAACACAGATCTGTATGCATGGCCACAACGTCCATTCCCATGGCCAAAAATCCAGCTCAGAAGGGAAAGGCGCCATTCCCCACTGCTTTCTGGGAAGAGCAGCTTTTGCTTTCTCCTGGTTCAAAGCTTTAAAGTTGGCCAGAGGCTCCCCATGGAGCACAGCCCAGCTTTCACATCGGTTCTGCTTAAAAACACACATTGATCTCGCACACAGCCCCAGCAAATCCAACAAGCACGAGCTGTGTGCTCGTATGGGGCTGTAGGTTGGCGGTTGTCCGGTTCAGACTACAAAGGATGTTCGTAGGGTGTCTCTAAGGGGCCTAGGATGAGCAAACTCTGCTTGCCTTATCTTGGGTAAACAGTTGATGATTTCTTATAAACAGACATGATAGAAGCAGGAAGGAAAACCTGAGGCATGGTTGTCCACCAGCACTGCTTAGCTGAGCAAGAAAATAAATCTTGGCTTATGATGATGTGGTTGGGAGAGCCAGGGAAGCCTTTCATCCAGTCTGCTCATTTTAAAGGGAAATGGCTCCAAGAGTGCAATATTTACTTAGTATTAAATGAAGTCTTTGCCAAGTATTGCAGAAGACAGATCTAGCTTTTACCGGAGTTGTCTGGCAATAGCTTGTCTGTCAATAGCTTGCCAGTCAACTGGTATGTTAGAATTACTAGAGAAACCCTGACAGCTCTGTACCAGACTCAAAATTCACCCGGGCAACTCCAGCTTGTATCTGGCACCCTTTCTGATGGGGGAAACTGAGGCACAAAGCACTGCAGTACTCAGAGTCTATGGGGGTCACAGCTTTTCTGAAGAGCACGATCCCTACTCCACACTTTCAGGACCTTCTCTCTAATGTTAAGAATAAATTTTAGCTGGCAAAAAGCTCCAGCACGATCACGCAGCATGCTGCAGCCACACTGCCTCAGCAGCTGGAAGCCGTCTCACTGCCTGCCTTCTCCCCTTGCCCACGCTGCTGGATGCCCTGCGGGGCTGGCTCAGCTCACTGAAAAGCCTCGTGGCTGTTTGCTGGGCTGGTTTGCAGCCGGCATAGTGGGACAAAGCACAGCAATGCTTGGGGAACTGGCGGAGCGCTTGAGTTGCCACAGGGCAGGGGACAAGGAGGGGACATGTCCAGGAGCAGGGGAGGAAGAGATGATCGGCTCTGTTTGAGCACTCATGTGCCGTGTAGAGGAGGTGGAAAAAAGTCAGGGAAGCCCCCACCCAAGGGATTTCCCTGCTTGAAAGGTTTCAACAGAAAATTTGTACCTCCTCCCATTAAATATTTTGTTTGGAGAGGAATTTTTCTCAGCCCTGCCTGTGAGTCCGTGTGTTACACCGACAAGCAGACACAAGCATGAAGCTTGGGCAAACACTTCTAATGTGAACTGAGGCACAGCACCCAATTAATTACCTTCATAAGAAGTGAAGGACAGATCCATTTAAATTGCTTAATTCCTCACTTTTGGGTCTGTGCGTTTCCATTTTTCAACTGGAACAAACGAGACGCTCCATCATCATCCCAAGGGACTGCTTCCTACTGGAAATGGTTCTTCCTTTGAGAAGGACCCCTTAGTGCTGGTGGCTCCCTGTGCACACAAGTGTTAAGGGAATTAATGAACTTCATTAACTCTCTTTGGGTGCTGCGTTCTTCCTGCTGCCCAGGGCTCCTCCATTTGCCCTGTGCTTTTTGCAGCAAAGTGGTGGCTCTGGCTGTGCCCCACGCCCTACAGACACAGGCCCTGGGGTTCTGGGGCAGCCCAGTGCAGCTCTTCTGCTCCCCATGTGAGCAAGAGCCGGAGCTGCACTGCTGCTGTGGGCCCATGAGCACCTTTGGGAGCAGAGGGACCTCGGGGACAGCTGAGGTCCCCGTGGGAGCTGGACTGTGTTTATGCAGCATCACAGCTGTGCCTTGTGTTCAGGGAGCAAATATCTCATTAATTTTACTGGTAAGGCAGCTTTGCATGACAGAGCTACATTTCCCCTTGCACTCACGAAGGTGACTTCCCCTTGACTTTTATGCTTTTGTTGCCCTCTTTTTTTTATGTTTTAATAAAAAATATTAAAAAAAAAAAAAGTTTTGTTACTTATCTACGTTTACTATTTTATATGTGGCCCAAGACAACTCCTCTTCACTACGTGTGGTCCAGGCAAGCACAAAGGTTCGACACCCATGCTTTAGGGTAACCTCCTGCCAGCAGCTAATGGGATTTAATAGGCAGCCTATTAAATGTGGGCTCAGACATGGGGGACCATTAAGAAACCACCCATTTTGAGTGCCCCTAGTCAGAAAGTTGGAAGGAGTAAACCAAGCTGGGCACTGCTTGCCCAGTGCATTGGCAAAGGATGAATCAGTTGATTTAACAAACAGCACTTTTTCAAAGGAAGAAAACGATAACAGGAAGATAATGAGTAACACAGGATACCCAATTGCTTTTGCAGAGCTTGGTCATAACTGGGGGCTGTCCTTATCTCAGAGTCCTCAGGGAGGCAACTGCAAGATCAAAAGCTGCTGAAGTGAGAAGCTGCATTTGTAGAACTGCGCGGGTCTTGGATGATCCGTGGCATAGCAGCATGCGGTGGGTGGGGGGCATGAGCAAGCTGTGCAGAAGGGAAGGACGGATCCAAAACAGCTAAAATCTGCAGGACCTTCTAGAGAGGGTTGCATGGAGAAAACAACCCCTCCACATCAGCTCTCCATCTGTGAGGGATGATTCTGTCTTCTCTGCTGCCCACCCCATCTCCCAGCTGGCAGCTAGAGGTGGGCTTGGGCCAGCATGTTTGTTCCAGTCTGCTTACAACAACCCTTGGTATTTATAGATGATTCAGAGCCAAAAAAATGTCCAACACCCAGTCAGATGGCTTTTCTCTGAACTAAACAAATCCAATCAGCCCTTAATTGAATTCCCCTCTGTTGAGGCAAACTAGAGCTGGAGCACTGGGATTTCCTTTGATTGTTCCCACCAGTGAAGCTTTCATCCAGTTTCACTCTTGTGTCTGGCACTTCTTAATGACTTCATATACATCTGAATGTAAATTGGCTTAATGAACTGGGGATGCTCCCAGCTGGGCTGAGAGGGGAAGGCATCAGGTCATTCAGTGCAGCATAGCATTAGCATGGGCTCCAACACTAGTGCCTAAGATAGTACATCACCTCGTGCAAGCATGTGCTGTAGGTGTGAGATCTGATGGATTAGACTGCTTTTTCTACTGCCTTACAGATCAGAGCATGCTTAATCACTCTTTTCAATATCATCTAAATCACCCAATGAATGAGCTTCAGGGTAAGAAGCCCCGTTAACCATGGAAAGTGTCTGCTCTGCAGGGAGCTTTGTGCTCATCATGGGTGCTGAGTTCTTCCAGCCAACGCGCATCAGCTGGTCATGTGGATCATGGATGGTGAAGAGTGAGTAGATTCCCTTGGCAGTCCCCACACCCAGAGGGCTGTGAAGCCCTGGGGCAATCCTGGGCAGCTGGGCCTGGGCTACATTTGCACTCACTAAGGTCATCAAACGAAGGGGCACAGCCCTCATCTGTGCCATCTCCAATCTGGCCCCAGTCCTGGTACACAAACCGCCAGGATGGGATGTGCTCAGCACCCTGCCAGTACCTACCTGGGGAGAATCATAGGATTCTAGAGTGGTTTGGGTTGGAAGAGACCTTCATGACCATCTGGTTCCAGCTCCCTGCCATGGACAATGGACACTTCCCACTAGATCTGGTTTCCCAATGCCCCATCCAATATGGCCTTGAACACCTCTAGGGACAGGGCATCCAAAGCCTCTCTGGGAAACCTGTTCCAACGCCTCACCACTCTCTGAGTAAAGAATTTCTTCCTTATATCTAATCTAAACCTACCCTTTTAGTTTAAGGCCTTTACCCTTTGTGCTACCGCTGCACTACAGTCCTCGATGAAGAGTCCCTCCCAGCTTTTCTGTAGTTCCCTTTAGGTACTGGAAGGCTGCAATGAGGTCTTCCTGGAGCTTTCTCCAGCCCTCACCAGGCTGAACAACCTCAACTCTCTCATTTTATCGTCTCAGCAGAGGTGCTCCAGCCCTCTGATCATCCTCGTGGCCTCCTCCAATGGCTCTGTGCTCCAACAGCTCCGTGTCCTTCTTGTGCTGGGAGGCCCAGAGCTGAACGCAGCACTGAAGGCGGGGCCTTACAAAAGTGGAGCAAAGGGGGACAATCACCTCCCTTGCTTGTGGGTGCCCTTGGTTACCTACCTCCCAAACTGGTAGATTGTTTCGGACAAGAGCTCAGACTCAGAGGAAGCTTTTCACAGCAATGAGCCCTAATTTTCCACGGTACAACTCTCCTCATCTTACCACAAGCCCCACAGAAACTTTATGACCTTCGTCCCACCTCTAAGAAGGGACAAGAAGCAGGTTTTCCCTACATATTGTGACAAAGGACCGTACCTGGTCCCTTCAGTGGCCCTGGCAGCTCCCCGCCTTGGGGACAGCCTGCCACCTTGTGTTGAAAGCTGAGGAGTGTCGGGTGGTTTCCCTGACGCCATCAAAAATGCCCCAGGCTTTATTCACTGCATTGTATTTCAGACTCCTAAAGCCCAGAAGGGGCGAAGAAAACCTCAGGAAGCTCACTTCTGTGTAGGGAGTCAGGGATGTGATAAAAATGGCCTCTGAGTCTCCTGTTCTGGCTTTGGTGGCACAGTTCCTTTTTGGTAGATCACTGCTCAGCGTTTCTGTCCCTGAGAAAGGGTGAGTGTTACCTAGGTCCCCAGCAGCCATTTCAGACTTTCTACAGTGGAGGATATTGGCCTATTCATGTTGTAGCATCACCCCTGAAAATGGACCTTGCTTACCTGGCCAGGGACCCACAATTTGGAGCACCCACACCAAAAATCTCATGGAAACTCCATTGCTTTCCTTCACTGAAAGACCCAAGCTTCACTGACAGATAGCCATGGGCTCCAGAGGCAGCTTCTGGGAGATCAACAGCCACTGAGTGGTGGCTGGATGCCAGACCAGGTCCTCAGAACATCTCATACAGCCCTAAATACTTGTGTGAGCCAGGTCCTCACACACCTCAGGGGCTTCATCTCAGACCAGACCCCACTTGATTTCCACTCGGCTCCTTTTACTGCCTCCATTCTTAACAAGCATAAAGTGTTCATTAGACAGAAAAGATGTTTATAGGGTGTAAGATTCTTCCCACATCATTTTTTCATTTTCCTAAATGCTCCTAAGAGTGTGACAAATTCCACTCATAAATTCTCTTAGTGGTTAATAAACGCAGAGGGACATGTGACGTCATTTACTGTAGTTTTCAACAGTTTTCTCTTCAATTTCTCCTCTGCCTTTCAGAGTTTCTTTCACATTTTTGTATTTCTTTCACCATCAGACTTTTTTCCCTCCTTATACTGTTTTTCTCCTTTCCCCATTCTTGCTTTCTGTACCACACATGGGTTAGGCAAGAAGCGCACACGTGATGTGCAGATGCTGTGCAGGACATCAGGTAAGGGTAAAACATTCACAAAAATATTTGCCCAGCTGTGTTGATTCTTGTAGCTCCCAGCCAAGAGGGATGGCAGCTGAGTTTGCTGTGATGCTCAGCAGAGGTGCAGGCAGCTGCCTTCACACCCAGACAGCTTTCACAGTGAGCAGGTAGATACTGTGCTGGAAAATGGTGAAGATACAGAACCAGCTTAGAAATGGGGAGAGAAAAATATATTCCTCTTCCTGGTCTGTATTTTACTTCTCCAAACCTGATTCCCCTATCCTTACACAGGTAAAGAGCTGCCCAGCTGGAAAGACAGGGTTTCGAGTTCATAACTCATAGGAAATGGTTGCAATACCTGTAAGCTCACCCACGGGGTGATGGCTTGACCAGTCCAACACGGTGCTCAGGATGAAAACCAAAACCAGGTTTTTAAGACTAACCCAAGTGATTCCCATGTGGAAGTACCAGCTGCTTCCTGAAATGTGCTGGATGTTGCGTGGCACTTCTGCATCGCTGGCGTAATGCAGTGGGGTCACGGGAGATGGTGCAAGTCGGTCTTGTGACAGATCACGGGCTGAGCAAGGCACATTTGGGCTGCTGCTTCCAAAACGGCCTCCCCATCTTCCTCCTGCAACCAGGCCAGCTGAGAATTGGTCTGCAGGATTAGATTGCCACCATATGCTGAGATGAACCAAAGCAGAGCTCTGGTGTGATGATTTCTGCTTATTAGCAGCTGGCTGGGGGCATGGTCTGGCAGTGTGGCACCCATTGAATTCTGCCCGGGTATTGAAGTGACTCCTGGCAGCCGGGCTGGAGGCTGACTTACAAGCTTGTTTACTTGTTGGAGCTCCAACTCATGTTCAGCACAAGCCAAGTAAATTTTTCATGTTTTGCTACATGGCGTGTGCACATCAGACATGAGGAAATATGCTAAAACTGCAGGGACTCAGCTGTGTGTTTTTGCACTCCTGTGTTTCCTTGTTCCTGCGCATCAGTGCTAGTGGAGGTGGGAGGCAGGGCTACTGCAGACCCTATTGTTAGCTGGATTCCTGGTTGCTGATCTGCTTATCCAAGTGCAAAATGACGTGCTAGAAGATTAAATCATCTTCTAAAGGTCTGAAATCTTTGCTTTTCCAGTAAACATGCAGGTAACTATTTACTGGCACATCGTGAGACCCTGCCAAGAAATTGTACAGAGTGTTAGCAACACAGGAAAATGAATCCAAGCATCCTCATAGCAGCAGGACCTTTAATAAGATAAGTAACAGGTACAAGGCAAGTTTCCAATTACTTTAACACACATAAAAATCAGATTGTGCCTGGTCATGGCTTTGCAATCTTTTGGTGGAATTGCTGTTCAGTACAGATTTGCTCCTGCATCTTTATTGCTTATTTAAAATATGGCTCTGCTTGGACTGGAAGTGGCACTTCAGGCTCCCACATCTATTGCCTTAGGAAACCTCACATTAAAACCTGTTCAGCTGCACAAATCCCAGCCTCATGAGCACCTGACACAATTCAAAAATTGCCGACAATTGTTGATGGTAACACCCACACCACATCTGCATTAATGCTCATGTATATGTGCCTGTAGCCCCTCTTCACTGCAAAAGTGCCCTTCTGGCTTCTCCTTGACTTAACAAGATGCAGTCCCCCACCAAAATGCATTTACCTCCACTCCACTTCCAAAGTGTTTTTACCTCTATAGTAGAGCACAGCATTAAATTATAAAGTAATTTGTTGCCTACAGGAGTTAGGAACTGTATTCCTCATGTTAGGACGTGCTGGGCTTCACAGGTGTTGCAATAGTTCCATTTAACAGAGATTGTTCTGCTCCCTCCTTTAGTGGCATCCAGACCTGAAGGTTTTGAGGCAAATGTCTCCTGTCTCAGCTTCATTCCTCTGTTGCGTGGTGAAAGGTTTCTAGTCAGGTGTCCAACAGCAGCTGGAAATCTGTGAAGCTCCCTGCTTCTGAGATAAAATATAACTTTGTTCACTAATAAGCCTGAAAAAAGAGGTAAATCTCTTTTCTCAGCCCTCACCCACAACTGGTGCCATACCTGGGGAGCCATTCTTTCAGCACTGCTATCCCCAAAGCCCCAAATGGGGATCGGGGCAACCTGCTCCCACCTCCAGGTTCCCACCGCATCTGTGCCTTCCCACAGCTCTTTGTATCAGGAATCACTGAGAGCAAACCCGGCTGAGCAGTATGTTTCCCTCCCACTCACCAAAAGAGGTCTCTTGGAAGAGCCACCTGCCACCACCATCTGGTTACGGTGGCAGTGAGCAACTCTGAAGTCTCATGCACACGTGCACAATTGTGCATTGTAGGACATGGTTCTGGGTTTGTTCTTTTTTCAACTGGGGTGGAGGGAGCCTCAAGCGAATTGCTTGGGTTTTGTTTGTTTGTTTGCTTTGCCTTTTGGTTAGCTTTGTAAAACGCTCTTTCCCAAGCTCAAACATATCCAAACATGGGAAGAGTCACTCTCAAGGTGAATAGAAAGATACGTGATGCAGAGGTAAAAAAGGACCAGGAGAGTGGTGCAAAAGAAAAAACCTGAGAACTTTTCAGGAACGAAAGGCAGCGTAATGCTATAAGTTTATTACTCTTAATGAGCTAATTACACAAGAGAGGACTCATAATGAAATGTTGAGTGGAGTCACAGTGTTCCTTGGATCCAGCTACGCAATGTCACCATCACACTGACGTTCAGCAAAAAGGCAGTAACTGGTCCAAGAACTGGGGTTGTTTTCCTTATCATCCCTTTCCCATCTGAACTTTGGTTCCACAATCTCTGGTTTTCCCTTTGGAAAAGGTGCGTGTCTTTCCCTTTAGAGGTCCTTTGGAATGGGTTAGGGTGGGATGAGGATAGACCCATGCCAGTAGCAGTGAACATCATGGAGGTGGAGGTGGGCATGAAGCTGGATAAGGGAAGAGTGGGGCAGATGGCTGCTGCAAGATGTTACATATTTTCTCTTCCAACCCCAAGTGGTGATGTAGACCAGATGGGGCAATATGGGAATTTTCTGAGCTCTTAAATTGGACAGGTCCCAGGTAGGTAATTCCCTCTTGCAAATGACTGTGTAGGTGGGTGTAAAAAGCAGTGGATGAGATTTCTGAGGATATGGAAAGGTAATCATCCTTAGCGGCCCTCACATTTGTTATTGCTTTGGGTTCTGGAAACAAGGTCAAGATTCACAGAGATTCATCGTTCCTACACAGGTTCTTAACTCTATGTCAGCATTGTTGTTTTTGGAGACATGCGGGGACCTGGCCTGGCTGGCACAGAGCAAACACAAAGCACAGGGCGTCTTGTGTGGGAGCACTGGTCGGGGGACGTTCTGCACAGCTGCCTCCAGCTCACTGAATCACATCACCCACACCTGGAAAATGGCCTTCGCTGGGCATGTTCTTGGCACCGTGCCTCCACGCACAGCAATTTTTGTGTTCTTGCTCATGAGGCTGGGCTGGATGTCAGCAAGACAGAGGGTGTACTAGAGACTGGCAAGAAAATTTCAGAGGATTTGGGTCTCCAGGGACCTGGGACCAGGTCACAGCAGAAAGACACAGGGGAATAAAATCAGAGAGATGTTGCTAGGCCCAGTGCACATCATGTCTGATCCCGCATTTTCAGTGTCAACAATTTTCCTTCAGTATTTTGCATCAAGGAAAAAATCTACTGTTTTTCTCCCCTGGTTCTGGTTCCAAGCAAATAAAAGGTGCTGCATCTGATGAGGGAAAACTGAACATCAAGGGATTTCCAAACATATAACTCTGAAAATTTAGAAATGTCTTATCCATTTTAATCTGTGTGCATACCCTTAGAAGGTACAACATAAGGCAAAGATAGGGAGGAAAAAAAGGGAAATAAAACCATTGTAAAATGAACCAGATTAGAAGGCTTTATCAGGAATTACCAAGGCGAGATGATTCAACACTCTATCTACTTGCTTGGTGCTGTTGCAGCAATAGGAGGCCTGAGGCTTAGCAGTGCCTCCACATCCCACCAAGGCTTTCTGCATCATGCAAGGATTTTCCTTGCTTATTTTCGGGAGAAGCATTTTGAAGCCCAACAAAGACTCAGCGGGTGCTTTGCCCCTCAGCCCTTGTTTTCCTTTTCTTTTGTATTTGTTACCTTAATTTAGCCTCCAGGGGGCGAAAACTCGTCAGAAGACACAGGAGAGAGCTCCGGTCTGCTTACAAAACAGGAACAGAGATCCGCAGTAAAGTATTCCCCTCAATTGTGCCTTTTTCGGCTCATTTCTGTGATGACGTCCGCGGCCCCCAAGCTTGACCACAGCTGAGGAGCTCGGGGCAGTGGATTTGGGGAGAAAAAGGAAAAATAAGCTCCTGAGCCAGGGCTTCCTGGAAAGCTGGGATGATGAAATCAGCTGGTGCCTTACGTCAGGTGGGGAGTTTTTCCACCCCGCTGTCCCGGGATCTGGTTCACAAGGCAGAAAAGCTGGGTGCAATGCTGGAAATTCCTAAATCCCACCCACGTACACATTAATCCCTGCTGCATTGTGATACGCAAGCAGTTTCCTCGTAAAATGCTTTGGGGAACAAAGGGATCTGCCACTTAGCAGCTTTGGAGTGGGCAGAAGATCCTGCCAGGTCAAAGCACCCTGGTGCTGCAACCCTGACCATAAACCAGAGCAGTGGAGAAGTGTGTCCCACAGCCAGCATAATGCAAGGGCTGGGTGCTTCTGAGGATGACACATACATCACCGCATGCTGGAAAGCCCCAAATCCTGAGAAATCCTGTGTCTGCTCTGAAAACCAGGTCCTTTGCATATGTCTCCAAATGCACTGGAAAAATAAGAGACGGTGGGAATGTCAGACCCACAAACAGAGAGGGAATTTCTGGCTCTCAGCTGAAAAAATGTTTCCTAAGAGAGTATGGAGACAGGGTGAAATGAGGAGGGAGAAATTGGGGGCTGAAGAGATGGGAAATGGGACTGAGGAAGGAGAAATTATACTTCTGGGAACCTCAGTGTACGGAATATTACAGGGTGTATACACATACACACTGGCTGTACTATTGATATACTTGCTGTTCATGTTACAATCCAATTCTATGCTGTATTTCTTGCCACAAACCACAGGAGAGCTCTGGGCTCACTGCTGCCCATGGGGTCTATCCCTGCGTCCATCCCAGCATCATCTCTGAAACGAGCTGGGTGCTTACACCCTATATGCTATACTTCTACAGGATCTCATTGCATGGCACCTGAGATGTTTTTCCAGATGAGTGATTGCCTGGGTTCTGCCGAGGTGATGCTAAATGTCCCGTCCCAGGTGAGGTTCCCAGTAGTAGCCTCAGAGGGGACGTTCAGCCATGGCACTTTCACCTGTACCAATGTAATCCTGGTCTGGATGTGGTGTTGCCTTGCCTGACATGATGGCTCATCACGGGCAAAACAATACAAAGAAATAAAGGCATCAACCAGGCAGAAACCCCAGCTGGGTTGGGCCACCCTGGTGTTCATCCATGTGCCTTGCACCAGGCTAAGGAGCCTTCCCTCTGCCTCAGCTGCTGCTTGCATCTGATAAACCCCAACCTGCTTTTTCACAGTCCAGCATTAACAGCACAGACGGAGCAACTCCACTGGAATATGCATGGCTTTTAGTCCCAGAATAAATTACTTTGGTTCACAGATGCTTTTTCCTAGGGCTACGATAGGCGGAAATGTATCTTACAGAAAAGACCTCCTTCTGTCCTGTGTTCTTTCCCATCTGAAATAACCATCCCAGCCAAATGCTCATGCAGGCCCGGCTCGGGGTTGCCAAAGGGTTCTTAAAAGCCATGTCTTTCAATTTTCAATTTTTGTGCATCTGACGCTGAAAGGGCTGAGTGCCACAAAGGTTCTGCCTGTTCTTCACAGCCACTTTTCGGCTTGTTGCTGTGCTTTGAAGTGGTTTGTACTGAAGGAAAACTGAGTGTCAAATACAGAGACAAGCAACAAGAGCCTTGTCACAGCAAACTCACCATCACAGCCATTCCCAAACGCTTTGACTTTATTCTTCATTTCATATGAACATTCAAGATACTTGCTTTCTTTCTTAAAGCAGAGAATATGATGAGTGCTTCACGGAGTTTTGCTAGCAAAACTTGTCAGGTCCTTCATCTGGAGCTGCTTGGCTTGACAGCCTACAAACTCGAATTTCCTCAACCAAAACCCTGAAAACATGATGTTCTGCTTAAACTACTCTAACCCTTTAAACTACTCCAACCCTTCAGAGCTGTTTAAGCTGCTTAAGGTTCAGCTACATTTTGGATCAATTCAGATGTTGCAGAGTAGCCGAATGCTATAAACTCTCCTGGCTTTGAAATGATCTCAAAATTGAAAATGTTTCAACTGGTAGCATTTAAATATTCATTGCTCTAAGAAACTTGTTTCTAAATAGGATTGAATTATGAGTCTCAAAGAGATTTGCAGCACAAAGCCACATTTGCAGGGAGCCTGAGTGGCAGTTTTAAAGTTATTAACTTCTGCAGTTGGGAAATTCCTCCTTAAGTGGCATCTTCAACAAATGCTTCATGAAATTGCCAGTACCAACCGAACAATACAGATGCAATTATTTTGTCTTGAAGTTTAAAGCTCACTGACATCTACAAAACCAGATGTACTTTATCACCCTGTACACAAGCCGAGTGTGAAATCTGGCAGTGACATATGATGAGCGTCTCGATGTCTTGCGCTTGTTTGCTCAGGTCCATTAATTAAACCATTTGTGATGGGGATGTGCAATTACACACAGGGACAGGCACAAGCCTCCGTGATGCAAAGCCATGGCTGAGATGAGATGGAACAAGTCCAGATGCAGGGCTTTGCGTGCTGCTTCATTCTCCATTTAAAGCAATCAGCAGCCTCTGTGCATTAATAGGATGCTGTGCCAGCAGGTTACTGCCAGTTTTCAGCCTGTTTTTGTAGGGGTGAGAGGAGGTGACAATGGTCCAGGTGAAGAGCCTGGAGGTGCCTCCAACGTACAATGCTTGTGGCCAAATTCTTTCAAACTGAAAGAACAGGATGTGATTTTCCTGGTAGAAATAGGGTGAGACCTTATTGGGTCACCTCTTCTTCTCCGCACTGGAAACGAGTTAAATATCAAACGCAACAGCCCAACTGATTAACCTGCCTGAATGCTGGTGGAAGCAGCTGGGGTGGCAGCACTGGGAAATGTGGAGGTGCACTGAGCACATCAGCATGCCTGGTGACACCCTGCCAGGGGACCTGGGGATGGTGGGGAGCTTGGTATGGATGATGGGGTTGGACAGCCTCCAAGGATGACTAAGGAGAGCCATATGGGGACTGAAGGTGTTTCCCCTGGGCTGATAACAGTCACCAGTGCCTTGTGGGGGCCTTGAACACCTTCATCCAACGAAGAGATGCTGAAAGTCCCACTGAACTCATCCAGGGTTATTTGGATGCTGTACAGAGTGGGAGATGAGAGGCTGGAATGCAACCCCTGGAAAGGGATCTGGGGATCCTGGCTGATGACAAGTTAAATCTGAGCCAGCAGTGTGCCCTGGCAGCCAGAACGGCCAACTGTGCCCCAGGGTGCACCAGGCCCAGCACTACCGGGTGAGGGCAGGGATTGTCCTGCTCTGTTCTGCGCTGGTGAGGCCTCACCTTGAGCACTGGGTGCAGTGCTGGGCACCNGCCAGAGTTCAAAGAGCATTTGGAAATTACACCTGGTGACAGGTGCAAGCCTAACATCATGCTCAGGCTGTTTGCTCCTCTCTTGGTGGAACTACAGCAACCAGGGACGCTTCCAGGCAGTCAGTGGGAAGCTCCTTGCCTTCCAGGATGTTAAATTCACACCACTGATTGCAGGACTACATTTTCCTGCCCATTGCAGGACAAGTTCCTGTGGGCATCTTGCTGTGACCGCCAGACCAGAGGACATTTGGGGCATCCGTGAGACCAGCTTTGGGCCCTCCAGAGCAGACCAGCACGCACACATCTGACAGCCTTGCCTAAGAAACGTTAACAGTGCAGCTCTTTCTCGAGCCTCAGCTCTATAATTAACAGTGCTGCGTCAGCGTGCGTTAATGCTGCAGTGCTAATTGTGCAACTTGTTTTCCAGGAGCTGCCTGGAGGGGTTATTTCGGGTGACACAGCCATCGTACAGTCCCCTTATCACTCAAACAAGGCTTCCTTTATGGCCCCATAGCTGTAGGGAGCAGGGCTAGGAAGACTTGACACTGCATGGGACCCCAAGACATCAAGTCCTTCCTTGGTCACACACCCTTGGGTTTCCCCATGTCTGTCTGTCTGCATGCTTGAGAGAAGAGTTTCCCCAGCATGTAAAGGCGGTGATTGATTTTTACAGCAAATAACCAATTAGTCTGATTGGGGAAAGCTCAGATTGGATCTGTAGGATGTTAAACATGGTGTGTGTGTCTTGGGGAGCCCCATCAGACAGCTTTCACATGCCCACCCAACACAGAAACCCCATAGGTTCATTTCTCCTGTGCTTCTTCCCACATGTTCATGGCACAGCTGAGGAGTGCAGCTACGCAACCATGTCACCCCCAATTTATGTCACTGCAGGAGGGAGGAGGGCCAGGGTGATTACATGCACGTTAGATTAGTGGCCCTATTTCTAGGATAACAGTAAGGCCGAGACGTGTTTTGCAGAAGCCTGCAGGCTTGCTTTATCCCAGGCAGCAAATCCTGACTCAGCCTGTTACATAAATTATTTATCACAGTCATCGAGAGCCACTGGAGAGAAAGGCTGAGCTAGCCCAAGCAAGGAGGCCCCTGCAAGTGAAATGAAAGCATGGGTAGCACAGGGCTGTGATGAAGACTCCTAATGGCAAGAGGACAAACTTACACCAGGTGAGCTTCACCTGCCATTGCCTCTTCCCTGGGGGAATTCAGATGGGACCATGTGGTGTGAGTAGATGAGAATTAATATTTGGGATAGGAGTAATCCTATCCTATATTTGGGATAGGCTATGTCCACCGGCCTTGGTGCTGCTGAGTTTATTTTATCCGCAGTCCCCAGGAGTTCACTGCAGAGAATTGCTGGAGGAAGCCTGAAAGCTTGTCATGTTGAACATGTTGAAAGGATCAGGAATCTGCCAACAGCTAACATCTTGCAGGGAAGGCATCTTGGATCACACCAGATGCCTCGCCAGCGCAGGGATTTTAGGAACAAACAACAATTCTGTGAAGAATTAAAGTAATACTCAGCAGTGAGGGCCCTCCCTTGGATGTCTGCAGTGGGAAAGGAAAGGGGAGCAGCCAGAAATCAACAAAACAGATAGCCAAGAGCTACAAGGAAGAATATCTCCTCCTCTGGAAGAGGAGAGCAGATGCTTGCAGATGGGAACCCTTAAATGACCAGAGCTTGTGAGTCAATGCACTGGGAAAGCTTAGATTCCTGAGTCTGCCAGTAGAAAAAAAATGGAGGGAATGGGATCAAAGTCCTTAAATACCTCCAGGTGGGTACTGAGAAATGATGAGGGAAGAACAAACATCAGGAAGGGAAAATATTTAATTTAGCTAAAAGACCATATTGACACACACACACAAAAAGAACACAAGTGAAAAATAGCAAAATCTTATGATAGCAGAGGTGTTGGGAGCCTGGAGCTGGGCTTTCCTCCTGGGTGAGATGGGTGAGAGCAAGGCAGAGGGTGCCCAGGGATGCTTCTTGAGAGATAGCGTGATTGCCAGCTCAGTAGCTGTTTTAATGAGCAAATTATTAATGGAAACCATGATTTGGGAACACCACTTGCTGTAGCTCAGCACTTCAGACCCCAGAGCTCACCCACAGGCTGCTCCGGGGCTGGGCAGCTCCTCGGGTCGAGACATTTCTCTGAATGCCACCCTGAAGGTTTCTTCTGATCAATTTGCTATTGTGGAGCTTCCACTGTGCTTTGTTTTCTCCAGCTGCAAAAAGGTAATAACACTACAGCCTCCTCTGTGCTGTATGGGCAACCCACTCACCAGAATAAAAGAATTCATTATTAAGTATTAGCATTATTAGAAAAAGAGAAGAATTGGTTGCCATGAAAAGCACTTTTATCCCATTGAGGTACCCTGAGAGATCAATGATTTAATCAATCTAATCCTTGTGAAGTATTAGCCCAGAGAGACCTGAGCTTCCAGAAACAAATGCAGGAGGATTAATATCCTGACCACACGACCTGCTTTGCTGTGGAGTTTGACACCTCCTGGCAAAAGCACCAGTGCCCTGAAATTTGTTTTGGAATGAGCATTGCTCCAGCTCTGTTGAGCACTGCAAAGCCTTGGGATATAGTATGACAACCGTGAGCTGCCAGAAATGCTCACAGCTGACAGGACAGGCTGGTCTCCATCCATCTGCCCCAGCCCCTCTGCTCCCAGCCACCCAAACAAGAAGGGTGCCAGGAGCTGCAGTGTCAGTGAGTTGTACTCAGGAATGGTGGAGATGAGAAGTGAGGCAAGAGAAGGTTTTTTCCTTTAACTGGGAGAGGAGAACGGGGCAGAGCCAAGCAGTAAGTAGTACATATGTATTAAATACCTCTACAAATCCATGTAACAGCACATGAGGTGATAGAAAGCTGTTCCAAGGGGTCTAAAAGAAATCCTTGTGATCCATAGCATATGCAGAAAAGCTAATCTGGAAACATTTATTGCTTACTTTAAAAACACTCAGAGATCTGCTTGGGAGCTTGGAGCTCCTACTGCAGATTTCCAAGCTGACAAGTAGGTAGGAATCCAGAGTGGGCCCTTCAAGGAAGATGGTTGGACTAGATGATCTTAGAGGTCTTTTCCAACCTTTATGATTCTATGAAGGTGCAAATGCTTTCTGCTGCTTCATGGTAATAGTTAAGAGTCAAACAACTTTAAATTAAAAAAAAAATAAAAGCTTCACCAGTTTGCATTCTAACTTGCAGAACCGTGGATGATAGAGATTGGAAGGGACCTCAGAGGTTTCCAGAGCAAGCAAAGGCAGCTCTGGGGACAGATGAGGTTGCTCAGGGATTTATCTGATCATCTCTCGAAATCTTCCAAGGATGGAGATGACCCAGTCTCTCTGAGCAACCCACTCCTCTGTATTCAGCATGAAAATACCCTAACCCTAACCCTAAGCCTTATACCCACCGTGGTCTTCTATGTCCTCCTACAGCTTAATAAACACTTCATAATTCTGAAGGACAACTTCAACCCCTTCCCAGCCCAGTATTGAAGTGAAAAGGTAAAAAACAAGAGAATATGCCAGATTTTTTACATCAAAACTGAAGTCCATCGTCTTGGACACAAGGTATTTTGAGGTTACGGATGAGGTGAGCAGAGGAATGATGGTGTTTCCAGCAATAAAAAGGGAATTTTCCCCTCCTGGCACTGAAGACAGGCTTGTGGCCACGTGAGGGGTGGAAGATTTCCAGAGGAGAACAAGAGGCAGGCTGGCTCCCGTCAAGTCATCCCCTCAGGCTAAGGAGGACCTAAATGTACATCTCCACTTCCTTTGGTGTGGTCTAGCAACCCGATTATTAGGCAAAAATTTGGGCAGGAGCTGTGCCTGGCTCAGCTCCCCACTGCATGTGCTGCTGCCAACCAAGGAGCTCCTGCCTCTGCAGGGCAATTTTTTCCCAACATTCAGAACAAAAAGGGTTTGGGAGAGTCATCCTCAAAGCAGAGGTGAGCAAAAAAACCACCACCTGCATGGAAAAGCCATGAACCATGTATGACCAGCAGAGACCGTCGGCATTTAGGGCTCTTCACATCTCTAATTCCCTGACTGTGGGTTTGAGGGATTAGCAAGGCTTTATGTCTAAGGCAAGAGATTGTTTCTTCCCTTGCTTCAGCATCAATAAGAAAAAAACCATGAACATTTAAAAAAAAAAAATTGAAAAGAAAAATTTTAACTTGGGAAGTCACACCATCTTACAAAATTACCAGGTTGAGCTATAAGGGTGATACAGCTTTATTCTTCACCTCAATCTTACCTCCACCTCTGCTGCCATTTTGCCTCTGCCTGGATGTATTTTTTTTCTGAGTGACTGATAAATATTCACAGGACTGATCCGACAGTGATGGCTGATGTGGGGGGACAGAGCCCCAGTGCAGCCATGAGTACCAGGCCCTGCACTGCACGTGGGACCAGGGACCTGCTGGTGGGAGGTACCCTGTTTGCTCCCTGAAAATTGAAGTTTCGCTCAGTGTCTCAGCATAAAAGCTTTTCATTGTAAATAATTGCAGCTAGAAAATGGCAAAAACACATTAGATATGTTTAGCTGCCTTGCACTTTTCTATTTTGGAGAAGATTTCAGATGAAGACTGATGAGAATGTTTTTATCCAGATTATGTGACAACAGTCCCAGCAAATTTGCTGAATGGAGGAGGATCCAAATTTAGGATTGCTGCAGAGGACATTTCTGCAGGGCAAGAACATGGGAAGGAGTCAGCCCAGTTTGGCTTCACCTTCAGATGCCTCTTGGGACACGCTACCCTGGCTTCTGCAGCTGCAATTCCTTCCGGCTGCCAATATTTGCAATGCTGTATGAAAAATACATCATCAGCTGAGAGGCAAAGATGTTGCTCTGCACCTTGCTGAAACCCAATCCAACGTCCCTGAGCAGGAACAAGGACACCAGGTGTCACCAACATCCAGGTGTGGAGCAGCAGAAGGTAAATCTGGGTCACACTGGGCAATGGGGATAGCTCAACCTCCCACTTGTGTTTGGTGGATATATGGGGAGGACTTCAACTCACAATGTATATTTAGTGAACACAGAGGGGCTATTCCAGCTTCTCGCAGACTCAGTCTCAGCCTGGTGCTCCAGGAGACTCCAACCTCCCATGAAACTGAATCCCCACAAACAGTAAAGCTATATCAGAAATGGTGAAAACCAACCCAAAGAAGCCAAATAGGGACCAGGATGGGAAGGATGGGCAGTGGTGGACATATTCCTGTGGCTGCTCCCCATGCTGGAAGGAGCCTGGGCGTGTTGGGGTGGTTCAGATGCTCCTGCCTGACAGAGGAATGGTGGGCATCTAGGGCTCAAAAAAAGTTGTTGTGGGGTGGGAGGTTTGGGAGGAGCAGCTGGAGAAGAGAAAATCCAAGAGCAGTAATATTGAAGGTATGGCATCCATGGCAGGTGGCTTTAGCTTGGCATGCCCAAAGGATGAGACCTGGCTGGAGGCCACCAGGAAGTCACCCTTTGCCCAGCCAGCCTGCTCATTGGCCATGAGACAAACCCTGGTGAGCTCCTACAAACCTCCTAACATACCAACATGTAGGAGCCAGAGCAAAAAAACACGGTTGAATGCCGAGGGCTGAGTCCTACAAAGCCTTCCTCGCTCGTGAGGGAGCCAACGTGACTCTGCTACTGCACCCACAAAAAACCTCACAGCTCTTCTCACCACCAAACGCACCTGGCATAGACCTGCTGCAGGGCTGCACATCAGGGTTTGCTCCTGCAAGCTTTTCCAAGTGTTTTTGCTCAAAAAATACCATTGCCCTTGGTGTGGGCTCCCATGACTGGATGGAAAGCTGGCTTGGGGTGACATTGCCTCATCCCTCCCAGCATTTCCCGAGCTCTGGGGAGCATCTTCACAGGGTCTGACACAAAGATGCTCCATTGTGAGCAATTTCTGTCTGCTCTGCTTTGGGCAAACACATGCCACCTCCATGGTGAAGTACAGGAAATGTCAGTGGTGAGAGAGCAAGGAGCAAAGAGCTGATTTCCAGCAGGGATCGGGGAGGCTGGAGGCTGCTGACCCCTTGGAGGATCTGCTGTTCCCAGCGCATCTTGTCAGATTCCCAGTGCCACCTCGGCCAGCCCCGAGCTCAGGGCAGGGACCACCTTCAGCCTGGTCCCTACCAGGGTGCAGGGATGAGGGGAAAAGTGAAAAATGGGAAACGAGCATCTTCCTTCTCCATCCTGATGCCAGCAGAGCCTGAGCAGCCTCTCAACTCCAAACCAGCACTTTCCATCACCTCCTTCTGCTCCATGCAGGTGGGCAAGGGCAGAGAGACAGTGATTGTCTTCAGAACAAACCTCACAAAGGAATTTCTTTAGAGCTGACTGAAAAATAAAAAAAAATGTTGCCTTGCAGGGCACACAAACCGCCAGAAACCATTTCCTGAGTTTATTTTTTTCATCTCAACAGATAACCCTGCCCTCCCTGCTCTTCCACGCGCTGAATCAGTGAAGGAAATAGTGATAAAAAGTATATTTTTAAGGCCTCAACGTAACTGAAAGCGCTTGGGAAATCATTTCTGGTGGGGAGAACGACATGTGCCTGGTGAGCACGTCCCCTCCTGCTGAGGAGCTGCCCCCTGGCACTCAGCCATCCAGCTGCACCAGCCTTGATGATGTCCAAAAAATATTGCAGGGAAGAGCAGCTCCTGATTGGGAATTAGATTGTTATTATGGGTTGATCACGTAGCAAAAGCAAATTGAAAAAGCATATGGAGGAATAGTTCCAACATTGCTGAAGGGACCTCAGAGCCCAATACTCAAAGAGCATTTAGGCACCTCCTGAACACTGGCACAGGGACCAGAGAGGTGGTGGGGTCTCCTCCTCGGGGATCTCCCAAAGCCCCTCACCATGGTGCTGGGCACCTGCTCTGGGTGGCTCTGCTGGGACGGGGTGGGGACCAGAGGAACTTCAAGGTCCCCGCCCACCTCAGCCATACTGCAATTCTGTAAAAGAGAGGCAGCAAGAACCTCACAAGGCACCCAAACCACAGAAAGCTTTGTGCAACCCTCAGGAATCCCCCAAAGTCCCAGCCCCAGCTGCTGGCTGGCACCCCCATCTCCAGCTGCTCCCACCTTATTTGGATGCTTCTGGCTTCATTTTTTTTCCCTGCTCCTGGATTGTATCAGTTAAGGAAAGGCAGGAAGCTGGGAAGGCAAAATTAAATTACAGCATTCAGAAGGAAACCATAAACCTCTAAATGCCGGCACGGTGAACGGGAAGCATCATCCTAAAGCTGCTGTGATAAACAAGCTGGGATGCTGCCACCACCAACCATCCTCGACAAACATATACACGTTATTTCTCCTTCATTTTTCCAGTTGCCCTGGAAACTTCCCCCTCGTGCTATTCACAGAGCAAAGTCCATCAGGAGAAATCCCTGTGGCGATGGCTTCACTATGGGTACAGCTCCAACACGGGACAACATTAGGGACCATCCCCATGCCCACCCCCCTCCCACCCAGCGCTGGTGTCCACTCCATGCTATTCCCACAAAGGCTGCACTGAGCACTCCCCCCACACACAGGCTGTGCTGGCACTGAGCTGACGCACATGGAGCTGCGGGGCGGAATAACCCCGGCTGCGCTGATCCACGGGCAGTGCAATGCATCGCACCAGGCTGGAGGTGGTGGGCTGGGGTAGGGGAAAACAGCACCTGGCGTCTTGTTCTTCTGCAGGGAGCTCCAGCAAATTGTGAAAAAATTAAAAAAACAAAACAAAACCCAAAGCTCATTTGCACTGGATAAAAGCAGAGCCCCAAGGATGCTGAAGCACCTCTGGAGGGTTTTAGTGACAGGGGGGTGGGAACCAATTCTCACACCACAGCTGATGGCTCCTATAACCTTCAGGAGAGGAATTTCTGCCTCTGCCCCCATGTGAGATGCCCACAGCAGGTGGAACAGGGGGAAATGCCTTCCTCTTGCTTCCTCTGCCACCTGTCACCACCACCCCAGCACCCAAATTCCCCCTCCTCCTGGCCATCCCCATGGGGAGGACAGTGCGTAGGGACACACTGTGACCATAGCTGAGCAAGTGGGGCAAGAGGCAAAGCATACATCAAACCTGCAGCCCTCACCTATCAATGCAGGCTCAAAAGCACATTTTTTAATGTATTTTTTGCTTAAAATGCATGTTTATGCATATTATAAGTCTCTATATTCACAGCTTCATCTCGCTAGCCCCTTTTTCTCAATAGCGTCACTCCTTCAGGTCACAGCATGGGCACAAGCGATCAGGTTTGAGCACAGCCCTCAGTGCCTCAAGCCATGCCCAAGGACAAGGACAGCCTCACCCCCACGGCATTATGCCTCCAGGTCACGAACCCATCCACCCAACCTGTGGTTTATTTTCCTACCCATGCTTTATTTTCTCAAGGCATAAGAAAGCACAGAGGATGGGTGTGGGCACTGGGCTTGTGGCTCCTCACACCTCCCACGCCTGAAGCACCAGGAAATACCAGGGCACAGCTGCTCTCAGACATTTCCCCCACACACCCCCAGCTACATCCAATATTTTTCATGCATATGTCTGCTTATATATATATTGCACATAAATGCTTACGCGAGCAGCAAAGGGCTGCTTGCAGGTCGCAGCTCAGAGATAGGAAGGGATGGAGCCAGGACAAGACCAACATCCCAGTGTTGGTCTGGGAGGAAAGCAATGCTGCTCCAAGGATTGAGCCAAGGATTATGCAACTCCTCTCCTGCCCCACCATATGCCATGCAGATGGGTTCAATGGGACAGCAGTGCCCCAAAAGGGAGGAAATGATGGTTCTGGCATTTATAACCCATGGGTTTAGCAATTGGACCATCAGAAAATGGTCCACAGTTGGACCACTGGATCTAGTCTCACAGTTGGACTAGTTGATCTTGGTGGTCTTCTCCAACCTTGACGATTCTATGCAAAGGACAAATCCCCAGTTTCCCAGCTGGGTCAGGTACTCACTCCAGGAACACGCTAAGGATTACCTACACAGATGGTTTGTGCTTACATAAAGCCATCAATAAGTACATTAACACACACCTTTCCCACTGCTTGGCTGCTCCTCCCTTGTCAGTTCCTGCCCAAGGCGGATCAACAACACAAAACTGTACCCAACATGGAGATTTAAAAAAAAAAAAAAATCCTCACCAACAGGAAGGCACTCAGCTCCACCTCAAAATACCACTTCTAGCCATCTGGCATATGTTGGGCACACAGCCACATCCACTACTGCTTTGCAGTACACTGAACACATGCAGCAGCCACAGAGCCCAATGCCTCCTTCTCAGTGAGGGAGAATCCCACCCCAGTGCTCCCAGCAGAGTTTTGCTATTTTGTGCTACTTCTATCAGAGGTATTTCATAGAATCAAAGAATTGTTTTGAGTTGGAAGGGACCTATAAAGGTGATCTAGTCCATCTCCCCCTTACATACAGAGACATCTACAGCTCCATCAGGGTACTCAGAGCCTGCTCCAGCCTGACCTCGAATGTCTCCAAAGACGGGGCTTCCACCACCTCTCTGGGCAACCTGGTCCAGTGCTTCACCACCCTTATTGTAAGGGAACTTCAGGGTTATTTCATCTGTCCTTGCGTCCAAAGTTTAATCCTACACCTAAGTATGCTCCCATAACAGCAACTTTTGATGCCAAAAGGAAAATACAGCAGAAAACACTCTGTGCAGCTAAGTATACAAACTGACAGTATTATAAAGCAGAAGCTCGTGTACCGTTAAGGTTTCCATTTGTACAGCAGAACAATGAGGACTGTGTTATTTGGAAGGGGGAATGGGAAGGACATCGCCAACATAACAGGACAACAAGTGCTGCGGCTGCGAGACCTTCGCTGCGCGGTGAATCAGCACAGCAGCTGCAGCCTGGAAAATGAATGCTTCACACCCCCAACAGCCTGCAAAGCCTTTTGGAGAGCAGACTGCAAATTGCAAATTTGCAAAACAAATGGCAAAAACTAATGTGGGAAGCCCCAGCAGCCACCTGATCCATTTGCCAGGGTGGGAGTGACAGGTGGCAGCATCCCCTGCTCTGTAGGATGGTGCTCCCAGCTGCTGGCCAGGATGGGGCTGCAGAGCTCCAACAGCCCTCAAGGGCTTCAAGGCAGCATTTTCAGCAGAAAGCAATCACATTTTGGCCTCGAGGCTTAGCACAGCCTGAAGGAAAAGTCCCCTAACACTGACCTCCCAAATCTCCATCTTCACCACCCATCGCACCCTGCAGCCCCCGCTCCAACTACGGTGCCCCAGAGCAAGGTGTTAAGGAGGTTAACACTGAGTCAGGTCAAGTAACAAACACCTAGTATTTATTAATAAATTAGTACACTGGAAGGCAATTTTTCAGTTCATTCCCCTTTTCCCCACTCCCACCCCTTCCCACGAGGCAGCACATGCCACCCTAGTATTGTAATTTTGTCAAATTGAGCATATTACAGACTGTTCATTACGGGAGCATAATAGTTGCAAATATAATCAGACAGACTTCTTAACGATGCAGCTTTTTTTTCTTTTTTTTGTTTTCGTTTTTTTTGTCCCCCCCTCCCCTACTTTTCTTTTTAATAAAAAGTGAAGTGTGATTTGAAGAGACTATTCAAGACCAGGCAGGGTCTTTGGAGAACCTAACCTATTGGTCATGTCTGTATAAAAAACAAGAGACACGAGTGTAAAAGCGTAGCTCGGGAAATCTTACGGCACACGGAGAGCAGAACCACCAGCAGTCTCCCCAGGTCCAGCCCCGGTGCTGCCACAACCGCTGTCCTCCTTGGGGCCAGGCGAGATGCTCCTCGCTTGGTTCCCTTCCACCGCAGGCAAAGGACCGTTTCGCTGCCGTGAAGGTTGGTGGAACTGAACCTCTTCTTTCTGTTCATCTGCTTCTGCTTTAGCTTATAGGAGCACAATGCATTGTCCAGGTGAAAACCATACAATAAATAACCGTGCTAGTAAAATCTCAGCAATGGGTATGAGCTCTACGATAGTACATTAAAAAAGTCAACTGGGGGGAAGCTTAGATGCGTTAAGAGAAGGTACCCAGCGACAATCGGCTTTGCGTGTTTCACCATTTACCACTCCGAGGCGGAAGGGAGGTAGCAGGAGACAGTCATTCAGAGGAACAGCTTTGACAGAATCAAAACGGGCTACAGAGCAATCCCAGACTCAATGCCTAAGTGACACCGGATTTGTGGTCTTTTAGTTCATTAACTGTATTATAAAGTGCATCGACTGATCTGATTGGAATGAGAACAAGAAAAAGACTCTGAAGGGGGCAGAGGGTGCAAAGACTTAACTGAGCAACAGAGTTAAGGTTGAGAGGTGCAACGCTCACAAACTGCCCCTCCAGAAACCAAGGACAGCTCAAAGAAAATACTGGCCATGTATTCTACAGCGAACCTGCCTCGCATTGTCGGTCATCTTAATAAGTGTCAAGCTAGTTCTAGCAAATATTTGGAGAGTGCGCGGTGACCAATGCCTACAGTAAATCAGGAAGGTGGCTATAGACAGAGTCCAGGAGGGTTTGGCTGGCTTCCTGGCTCTTGACTCCGGCGATCTCAAACAGCCTGTCCAGCTTGTCCTCCGCCTGCGGGATCTCCTCTATCACGTGGAGCTCCTCGGGGTTGAGGATGTGCAGCATGTCATCGAAGATGGGCTGCAGGTCGCAAGGGTCCAAGCGCACCTGGCGCAAGACTGTGTCCTTCTTTTCTGTAGGAAGAAAGAGTGGGNAAAAAAAACCCTGAAGAAGCCTCCAGTTGGGTTCTTCCAAGGAAACCTCCTTGGAGACCCTGACCCATCCTCTGCTGCCTGCTTTAGAGAGGGACACACAGTGAAGGGAAACAAGAGAAGAAGAAGGTGGTAATACATGTTGAGGAACAGAAGACAGAAACCAGAGCTGCAGAAACGCTATATAGGCACCTAATCCATGATCCTGCTAGAGCAAATACAGCAGTTATAAATGCTGAACGGCCAATACTGAAAAGTTAAGGGGAAAGTGGGAGGAGAGCCAAAAAGCTGAATTCTGCTATTTTGAGTTGTTTTCATTGGGTCAGCTTCATTTCTGCACCCAAGCATAAATTTATGAGGTTGTTTGAGGTTGTTTCACCTTCACCAGAAGTTAAGGAAGATTAAATGCAGCAAATTAAATGCAGTAAATCAAACCCCCTCAAAAGGCAGGGGTGAGTAATGGTGATTTACATCTCAAGTCACACGCTGCAGCAAGTGGGACAAAGGGTGAAAGATGAAGAAAAAGAATTCTGAAATGACATCTTTTTGTTTTCATCTCATGCAACAACCCACTCCCAGGGACCAAAATCCAGGAGAAGGCCCCGCAGACATCCAAGGATGCTGCACTTCCGATAGCACCTAGAAGAGTGGAAGACTTTTAAAAGTGTTTTCCATCTCAAATCTTCACTGACAGGATGCTCCTGGTCCTGACTCAGCATGTGATAAACATATCCTGGAAGGCCACTTTTCCCCAGTTATTTACTTTAATGATGTCAAGTCCCCAGTACTCATCGGGCAGCTGTGTGCATGCTGATGGCAGGGATGTGCTGTGGCCACCCTTTGGGTACCTCTGTGGTCCTCCCGCATCCCTGGGCTGATTTTGGTACCTTTGGTAATAAAGGAGCCCGTCCGGCTGAGCGCAGAGGAGCCGCTGGAGGTGGAGTCGCACCGCAGGAGGGGCTCTGACTCGTCGACGAAGAAGCATTTCTTCTCCGAAGGAGAGGGCTCCACAGTGAGGACGGCTGTGTCGGGTGGTTTAGGGCTGGGGGTGGGCGCGGGGCTGATCGGGCTGGGGCTCACCGGCAGCGCCAGCTTGTCACCTTCCAGCTGCAAGGGGAGCAGAGAAAAGCCAGGCGGTGAGGATGCTACGTGACGAGCTCGCACTCCAAACCACTCGTGTCCTAAAGGTAACTCGTGGTAGCTCTCACCCCACCCTCAGCAGAAGCCAAGAGAGCCCACACCCACGAGGCCACCATATTCAGTGATCTCCTTTGAGGACCTGCTGACCCAGATGGGGCACCAGAGGGGATCTGTGATGGACGTCAGTGCTGGCATTTGGCATACAGCGTACGGCACAGCAGGCAGGTGGGGTAAAGCAACCTGCGTTCCCAAAAGGAGCAACCACAGCACTGGGGTGACACGTGCAGATACTTACTGCCCTGCTATTTCCTTATAACTTCAACTTGCTTCTCCTTCTTGTGCTCAGGGAAAGGGTTACTAAAGCCCAAAGCACAGCTCCTGGGGGCTAAGCTCTCCAAACAGGTTGTCATTCCTCCAAAAAAACTACTCCACAGCTCTTATTTCCTAGAAGCAGGGCATAGCCTGGCTCCACACTTTCAACCAAGAGCTGCTGCACCCCTTGGTGATGTCCACAAACCACGCTTCCTTGATCAGGGTGTTAATGCTAAAACAGCTCTGGTGGCCTCAGACTCTGGCTCCTCATGCATTGCTGGGATTTTGTCTCTCAGTACACAATGTTCCCAATTTATATCCCCCCTGCCTCCCTCACTGGGATGCTGAGCCACATTCCAAGTTAATAATTTGTTTGCCCTGTCTGGCCCCTGCACCCGTGAGCACCCCATTAATGTGTTATGGAGAAATCCATCTCAGCTGACCCTGTCTCAGGGTCAGGAAGGACAAGCAGGGCTTGGAGCTGACCACAACAGCATCCTAGCACCTCCAGGTTTCCCCTGGGCCTCTGAAGCAAGCCAACAGCCTACATTTGGCTCCATGGTCATGAAGGCCACAAGTGCCATTTTAGAAGGAGCATCACCTCAGTGGAGATGTGAACCCTCCAAACTCAGCAAGGCCCCAATCTTTCTTCCTGAGGTTCAGCAGCCAATATTTTGTGCCCTCCTTGCTGTCTCAGCACCCCCTTTGGGGTGGGGAACCTCAAGCACAGCATTTGTCTCCATTCCCCACAGACAGGAGAGGCTCATGGCAGTGTCCCCTTGTCCCAGGGCAGCAGCTGTGCCCCTCTGCAGCTCACCAGGCTGCTCTGAGGACTGTGGATTACTGAACTTCAACCCAGACTCCACGTCTTTGCTTGACTTTCATCCTCCTCTCATCTGCAACCACCCTCCCAAAAATCATCTCACAGCCCTGTTTTCTCCTTCCGCAGCAGGAGGATCTGCCTGAATGCTTCTCCTGATGCCCAGGGATTAAAAAAACAAAACAAAACATGGACATGGATGAGAGGCAGGAGCTGCAGAGCCACCTCCACGCAGGGGAGGCACGGACCCGGCAGCAGAGGCATGGATGCGCCCACACGCTCCTCGCTTGCATCGAGGAATTCACCGCCCACATGTCATGTCCGCTGAGATGCCTGTGAGTTCACAAATTAACATTTAAGCCGGTTTGTGGAGGAATAAAAGGCTTGTGTTTTGTTTTTTTGGCGTTTTTTTTTTTCCCCTCCCTTCTCGCTCCATCGAAAACAAACAGGGAGGAATTGTTCTGGCTCAGCACACAACGCAATAGGCATGTTATAAATAAATGTCAGCTTTAATTTTTAATTAAAGGAATCTGCATTCTCCTCTTGAACCCCCCCTCCCTCAATGCAGTGCATCGCTGAGATGCAGCCATTACTGGGGAGAACAGGCAGCCCTGGCTGCTCTCCAAGCTGTGATATACTCCTGTTTCCCCTCTAACAACAAACAGGCTCCAGGGGTTTCTTTCTCTCCTGTGCAACTTTGTGTAATACCCAGCTGCAAATTCAAGTCCTGATTTCCAAAACGGACCTGACCCCTCTGCAACTCCAAAACAGAGGGCACAGAGAGCTGCCTACCCCAGCCCTTCCCAGCAGAGGGGATAACACTTCCCAGAAGCGTGTGAGTTATTTGGAGTTTAATTAAACAGCTGCTAAAGCACGCTAGGAAAGCACCCAGGGTTATTAGACTGGAGGCATCCTTAGAACCTGAAGCCTTCCAACCAGCTGAGTGTCCAGGAGCAAAGCAAACAGGATGCTGGGATGAGCGTTAATGTTTAAACCGCAGGAAGAAAGCAAGTGGGAAGGAAGGTTTTGAAAGGGCAGGGAAAGTAAAACGTTGCTCTGAGGTGAAGCCTCTGGAATAGGCGTACAAACAACCATTCATAGCCCGTGACTCATCTGCTTGAAACCGGCTCTGTAATTCCTATTTCAAGTGAAACCACAGCAGCCGTGCCCCTGGCCTGGCTGGAAAAAAAATAAAAAATAAAAACCTCCGCAGTGCTTCTGCCCTTCCACAGTGCCCACATTTCTCACCTTGCCATCATCGTTAGAGCAGTCCTGCATCTGCCACTGAGGCTGCGCTTGCACCTGCACAGACAGACAGACAGAGCCGTTAGATGCGCGCCCATGAGAGGAGGATGGGAGGAGCTGAGGGTTTGCAGCAGGACAGCCAACGCACCCGCAGCCTCCTGCAGGCGAGCACAGCTCCATCCTGCTGCGATGCTTCTCCTCAGCTGGAGGATGGCAACGGCAGGGGAGGATTTCTGCCAGCCTTTCCCAAATGCCCTCTGTGGAGGGAGGATGGGGATGGAAGCAGAAGGAAGGCAAAGCTTTGGCCTTGCTTCATGTAACATCTATGGAGCTGCCCGACTCAGGTGCTCGGTCCCACATTCTGGCTAAGCAGTGTTTGCCTTCGTTTTACCATACACCACAATAAAAGATCAAACGGGACAAACAAACTGCAGCCACCCTGCTTGCATCAGGAAGGATTGGGCATAGGCATTAAAAATAAAATAAAATCTCTCTGGAGGTGACACTTTCCAGAGATCGCTCCTGCAGCAGCCAGCTGGTTGTGAAAGCCCCCCAGAAATAAAGCCCCAGCTCGAGCACAGGCAGATCTCAGAGTGGGACCGTGTCGGTTCAAAACAACCCTTGCAAGTCATTCATCAACCTGCTGAATTGATCTCTAGAAGAAATGCTGAAGAGGAGGAATGTGTTTGTGTTTGTTCACTCCAGGAGACTTCTCCAGGGCTTGTGATTGTCGTGTCTCCAAGTGACATTGACCTTGGGAGCTCAGTGGCCTCAGTCGTGAGAGGACTGAGCCTCCAACACTTCTGGGAGCTGCTCCTGTCTGGCCAAAGCCCCTAAGAGCACCCAAAAGCCCCAGAGTTTGCTGTTGGGCCAGCCTGGCTCTGGGCACAGAGCCCACAGCAGCAGCTGGGGTCAGGTTGGGTTTTTCCTGCCCAATGCAAACATGGATGAAACAGATGCTGTTTTTAGAAAGAAGGAAAATTTGCAAGGGGCTGTGGTCAGAGGATAAACCTCTGCAGAGGGAGACGGTGGGGTGAGTGGGTCAGGTGGCCGCGTGTCATCCCAGAGGGGATAAATTTAGTGCTGAGGTCACCGTTTCCCGGATTCCCAGCTGAAAAATGACACGGGCAGACACAAGCCCCATATCCAGGTTTGCTACAGCTCTGTACAATGCTCAGAGAGGGATGGGAAGAAAAACACCATGGTTGTGGGGGATGCTCTCCTCACAGTACCAAGTGGGACCCACATAGGAAACATCTGCCCACATGAGCAGCTTCGTGCTCCTCCAGCACTGGGGATTTTCCTATTAGAGTGAGGCTGTCACATCCCATCAGCTCTCTAGGGAGATAGGGTGAGATTATGGGTGACAGCAGAGGTGACTGGCTGGGTAACCCAACAGGTACATGCGGAGTGACAAGTAATCTCATGGAATGCCCTTAAACCCAAACTCACAGAATCACAGAACATTCCAAGTTGGAATGGACCCACAAGGAGCATCAAATTCAACTCCTGGCTCCACACAGCACCACCCTAAATCGAAACCGTGTGTCTGAGAGCAGTGTCCAAACGCTCCTTGAACTCCAGCAGTGTAGGGCCATGCCCCCTGCCCTGAGCAGCCTATTCCATGCCCATCACCTCTGGTGAAGAACCTTTCCCTAACCCCCACCTGACCCTCCCCTGACACAGCTCCATGCCATTCCCTCGGGCCCTGTCACTGTCCCCAGAGAGCAGAGCTCAGCGCTGCCCCTCTGCTCCCTGTGAGGGGCTGTAGGCTGCCATGAGGCCTCCCCTCAGCCTCCTCTGCGCTGGATTGAACAAACAAGGGGCCTCAGCTGCTCCTCACACAGCTTGCCCTTCAGACCCTGCACTGTCTTTGCAGCCCTAGGATGAGCAAGATGTGCCTTGAGGAGCCTGGTGGGATTTAGACGTCAGCCAAACATTTAGAGCAAAACGCAGCCTCCTGCGAGGGAAGCGGCTCCTCCCCACCAGCCCCAGCCACTGGTGGGTCAGGCCCTCCTCAAACCAGGAACTGCTGCTGACATGAAAACTTCTGGTGGCTTTTTCTTTCTATGAATTTGCCCAGCCACTTTTTGAACTCAAATTTCTAGCCTTGATAAAAGTTGAGGTTTCCCAACTCAACTACAGATTGAAGAAGTCAGTATCTCTCTTGGTTTGTTCTGACCCCACCATCTTCTAGTTTCATCTTAAGCTCCTGAGCCCCTTACACTCCAAATAACAGACCAAAAGGACATGTGGCTATATAAGCTGTGAAACCTCAAAGATAACTATCAACTACAAAGTTACATTGGTCCTTATCCTATGTTCTCCAGTCTGGTTCAAACTCAGCCTTTGTTCATTGAGAACTGACCCATGGTTTAGAGCAAATCCGCCAAAAACCAGCTATGCCTGACCCAGCCACCACTGCAAACCCAACCTGCCCTACTCCTGCCCCTGGCTTCTGGCCAGTTCATACTGCAGCTCTGTGCCAACAAACAGTCAAATTACTGGCCCCAACCCAGTTCTGCTTTGACAAAGAGGAAACGAAGCAAATCTGTGGGAGCCCGAAACCACCCAAAGCCAGGGCTGGATGGGAACATTGCTGCGCCAGCCTCCTGGCCACGAGTCTTCAACCTGCGAAAGAGGAAGAAAAGGCACCAAGAAATGCTGCCATTGCCTCACTCAGGGCTTTCACATCCTCTTCTTCCTCAGCAACTGCCAAAATCGCATGGCTTAACCTCATACAGCTCTGACACCGGGCTTTTCCTCTGTCATATCTGCTGATTCACAGGATTATCTGCCAGATGAAATTAGCCACAGACCTAAATCTCACTGGGATCACAGCTGCAACTCCGTTCTCCACCAACAATTTGTTTTTTTGCTGCTGAATGCCTCGAGCAAAGCTGTCTGCTTCCCTCCCTCTATCAGCTCTCCAGAAGACTTCAGCTGAGGCCAGCAAAGTCATAAACACAAAGATAAGAGCTCAGAGCAGCACTCACAGCAGCAAACACAGCACAGCTCATGGACACTGCTCAGGAGCTACCTGCAAATGCTCTAATCCCCCTAAAAACCCCTCTTAGTGTCTGTGCCACACTGAATTTTTCCATTTATACCTTCAAAATTGCAATTTGCTGAGACTGCAGTGAATTCTTCTTCCTCTCCTTGCCTCCTTTTTTCTGCTGCTGTCAGCATCACCAACGCAGGGTGTGCCGCAGCTCGCACGCTGCCCTCACAGCCACCCGTCTGCCCCAGCAAGCATGCCTGAAGGGGAGAGATTTTGCAAAGCCTTCCACGGGAGCTGGAAAAAGCAAGCATACATTGCCAGCGCTGAACAGGAGCTGTGTGAGTTCAACATGTCTCAAACATCTTCCCACAGCCACCACGCTCTTCCTATTTTCTGGATCAGTGACTGCTGCAAAAACTTGCAAAGCGATTCAGAGGGCTAATCCAGTTTTAACCTAAATTCATGCAGCATGGTGTAAAAACAGCATAATCTTTTGTAGCTAAAAAAGCCGTCAAGCAATCAGAGCTCTTCTTTCCCAAAAGGAAAGCCTTCCTGCCACATACCATAATGCTCCAGAGGCTTGCATTAATTTGCCTTTCCTGCCTTATCAGTGGTTGTAAATATTTATATTTCAGAGCCCCAGAGGCTCCTGCAGGCATGGGGCACTATGAGAGAGCAGCTGCGTCTCTGCAGATTGCATGGGCTGAAGATGGAAACTGGATAAAGGATTTGGGACAACAATGCAGTAGGGAATGGGATGGTGAAGGAAGGCTGGGTACAGGGTAATGATTAAATTGCTCTACAGAGAGGGACCTGGGGGTCCTGGTAGATGACAGGTTGGCCATGAGCCAGCAGTGTGCCCTGGTGGCTAAGAAGGCCAATGGGATCCTAGGGTGCATTAAAAAGAGTATTGCCAGCAGGTCGAGGGAGGTGATCCTCCCCCTCTACTCTGCCCTGGTCAGGCCTCAGCTGGAGTACTGTGTCCAGTTCTGGGCTCCCCTGAATAAGAAGGGCAGGGACCTCCTGGAAAGAGTCCAGCGGAGGGCCACAAAGATGATAAAGGGCCTGGAGCATCTCCCCTATGAGGAGAGGCTCAGTAAGCTGGGTCTGTTCAGCCTGGAGAAAAGAAGGCTGAGAGGGGACCTGATCCATGTTTATAAGTATCTTAGTTGCGGGAGGCAAATGGAGGTGGGGAATCTCTTTTCGGTGGTCAGTGGGGACAGGACAAGGGGCAATGGCCTTAAGCTGGAGCACAGGAAGTTCCGCACCAACATGCGGAAGAACTTCTTCACAGTGCGGGTGACGGAGCACTGGAACAGGCTGCCCAGGGAGGTTGTGAAGTCTCCTTCCCTGGAGATATTCAAGACCCGCCTGGACGCCTACCTGTGCAACCTGCAGTAGGGAACCTGCTCTGGCAGGGGGGTTGGACTCGATGATCTCTTGAGGTCCCTTCCAACCCCTGCAATTCTGTGATTCTGTGAAATAACACAGCTCCTGGACAGCAAATAACATCATCTCTCACCTACAAGTTGGGGCTGTTGGTGCTTTCTTCTTCTCCTTACTCTGCCTTCTGCAGGAAAGGGAAATTTCCAAGCATTTTCTCCTACCAGCACACTCTTGTGTGCACGCTGTTGGCATCACGTTGACCCATTAGCTGCTGCACACATTTATTTGTGTTGCTTATGAGAGCCCTTGCTCCCCTTCACAACAGTAAAAGCTCTTTTTGTTTTTATGGTTTTGGCAAGAGTGCTTCCACACAGCTCATTGCTGGAGGGATGCAACGCAGCACCAACTTCTGCCACGACTCCTTCAGATCAAACCAGTTGGGTGTGGAGAAAAACCGCCTCGATCCAGGCTGCGTTTGGACAGACAACTCGCCGTGAGCCAAATGGATTAGTGCTAATTAAAGGCTTTCAAAGCAGAGCAATTAAAAACAAACCCAAACAAAACCTCAACGTCTGCTGCTGGTGTTTAGCAATAAGCAGCCCCAGTCGGAACCGCCACTGTGCCCTGGAGCCTCACGCCCACATACTTTGGGCTCCTTGCACAAGATGCTTCCCACGGCTTTCTGCCTTCCTCGTGTGCCTCATGGAGATGGAACAGCCCCAGGGGCCTTCATCACCCCAATTGCAGAATGTGACTCAAGGAAACGGGCTACAGCAGGTAATACCTTATGGGATCTGTGCCCCGGGGTGCACCTGTGCTCCAGCATCCCACGCCCTGCTGCAGCACAACCACCAGCCTGGTGCCTTCAGGAGCATGCACGTGGTATGGTTGATCATTATAGACTCATCTGAAAAAGTCCCATCAGACAGATGGGGGAGGAAAATGTGCTGGCTGGGGTGAATTTATTTTAAAAAGTAGGAAAAAAAAAATCTCACTTTCTGTATAGGATCTACAAGCAAAGCAGAGAACATGCTTGTTTTCCTCTCAGCAAGAAGCTCAAGGTTTTGTGTCTACCGAGATTCTTTAAAAAAGGAAATTGAGCACTTGAGGCATCTCAAACATGGTCAAATCCCAATAGACAGAAAGCTTCCAGCTGCTCACCAAAGCATTCCCAAGGGGCTCTGCAGCATCTCCCACATGGTGAACATCAATTCCTCCCCATTCCCATCTGCTCAGCCACTGCAACCATCCTGTGGGGTTTCCTCCTGGGAGGCTGACTGGTTTTTCAGCCAGAGTCTCCAAGTACTTTGCTGAACAGCCAGAAGGTCCAGAAAGGCCTTAATACAACTAGCCACAAGATTTGGGTTTCCTTATTCCCTGAAACATCTGCTCACTGGATTTTCAGATTTTGGGGCACATGTTCCTCAGTCATCAGAAGTCCAGGGGCTCAGAAGGTCACCTTATAAATCCAGTTCCCAAAGTTAGCACCCTTTTTCCCCCCCCCGCCGCCCTGTTTGAGAGCAAGCACCTGATAATCCTGGCTGAAACAGAGCAATGTTCAAGAGCACTGAACACTGCACAATCTAGGCCTGCTAATTAGACATTGTGCTAACAAACCAACCCCACATTTTATCTGATGTCCTAGCCCAGCACTTCACTGCAATAGTCAAAATAGTAACCAAGAGAACAGTTTACTACCTGCACCAGGAGACCAAAAGGACAACGTGTCCTCCTGGCACGTTGCAGACTGGAAACTTTATCCACATGTACTACAGACTTCAGGATAAAAATTTCCTCTGCCTGGTTTCCTAACTCTAATTTTGTCTCAGGCTTTTCTTTTTATATGAAAAGCAAACAAAAAAAAAACCACCAATAATCTTGGAGCACATCAGGAAAAGGAGAGAGTTCCATACTGCTAACCAAGAGTTAGAAGGAGTAAAACAAACTATCACAGCACTTGGCTGTTGAACTCAGAACAACTTGAGGACTTCTACTAATACACAGAAACTGTGATTTTGGATTGTGGTTACAAAAGACCTGGAAACAGCAGTGCTACAGAAAGTCATGCAGGTTTATGTGATGCTGTAAAGTGACTCAAGTCCCACCCAGAGGGGGAAGTTTCCTGTCCCAAGGAGGAGATTTGGGAACTCCCTGCCCCACAAGCTTTGCTACGTACATCCATGAAGGTCAATTGTCAGGCTTCCCACAAGCTGCACATAGAGGTCTGTAGGAACTCACCTAACTTTGGGTAAGTCACTTCCAGCACCAACAAGAAGTGTTTCACCATCTGGTCTGGGGGAAAGAGCCCTCCACTGACCTCCCCACCTGAATCCACGTATCATCCCATTGGCTTCCACATTCAGAAGCAGCCCCACTCACCACCTTTACGAACTTTTCCAGAAGATGGCTGAATTAGAACCCCAAAAAATAAAAGCACATCAACAGCTAAGGCAAGAGGTAGCCAAAACAATCTGAAAAGGTCATCAATGCTGGCAGCTGATCTGTGCTCCCAAAAACATACACTCAGCCAAGACCCGGCTACAGGATACTCGGCAGCAATTATTTATTCTCCAAAAACAGGGGAAGGCCTGTTTTAAAGCCAGAGCTGCTGCAGAAGGACAACAGTTCTGGAGGACAGTACACATGGACCCTTCACCTCTGCAGGGGACATGGCTGTCCCTATGCCACCAGTCACCACCTTGGAGGAAGCAACTCTTGGCTCTATAGCGGCAACATTTAGAGCTCAAGGATGCTTGGCACTTCTTATAAAACCCAGGGTAAGTCTTTAAGAGCAAGTCTAACAAGGGATACTTTTTCTTGTGTCTCTCCAACACAAAAGCTCAAATACCAGGTCCTCCTGGTGATCTTCAGACATACATGCAACCACAATGCATGGGACTCAAAAGCTTCTCAAAACTTTGCCTAAGCTTGACTGAAAGCTTGACAAAGCTTTGCTCAAAAGTATCGCAAGGCTTAAATATAAGCCCCTGAGAAGCAATGCGCAGCGATGGGGTCCAGCTTCTTGGGTTTTAGCTAAGCGAGACGCCACAGCTAGGCCCCATACACCCAGGGGGCTGACCATGACCAACCAAGGCAATGGATCAAACAAGCCAGTGCAAAGCCCAGCCCAATTACCGGTGTGGTGTCTTCCATCAGGCCTCTGATCTTTTCCACTACATCGTTGCGACGGTGCTGGCGGAGGGCACTGATGAGCTGGGCCAAGCTGGCCTCAGGCCCACGGATGGTCCAGTGCTGCAAGGCGGCATAGGCCCGTTCGTGGTCGGCCGCATAGCCGTTGGAGAAGGCGGCCACCTCGCGCTCGCTGGCGTTGCACAGGAACTGGTAGATGTCCTTCCACTGGCTCCCCACCTGGGCTGCCACCAGCTTCAGGATGTCGATGCCTGCAGGGTAGAACAGCCACAGGTGAGGCAGAGGGGCCAGGAGACTTGCAGCCTCCTAGCATTGTGAACAGAAGTTCTAGCAAAGCCTTTCTCATTCCCAAACAGGCACACTCTGCTTTGGTTTGGGGATAGCTTTTTTGAATTACTATTTTTAAAACTTTACCAAGAGGGAACATCTTACAAGTCCAGGCCACAAGGAGCTTTGCAGACGAGCAGCACCCATAACGTGTTCAAACATCATTAACCACTACTATGCAAATAAAGGGTGGTAAATCCATCAGTTGCTCCTACAGAGGCGCACACACACTGTAAAATGAACCGTGCATTCACTGCTGCCTACAAGCTCTAAGCACAGAAAGCCCTGACATTCAGCCAGTGACACAGGCAGTGCTGTTCAGCTGCAGGGACTGAGAGTGCAGGGGATGGCAATGGGCTCGCCCTCACACCTGCATCACAGCTATAGCTTTGAATGGAAGCTGGATTACGAGATGAGTCACATCAAAGCTTCTCCTTCAAGATGAACAGGATTTCATAACAGCATCTGCAGCGGCTACAACTGTATTTAGGACAATTTCCCATGCAGACTGGTGGCAGCACTCAGTTACAGACAGGAGATGTGATGGGAACATCAGGGAAGTATTGCATGAACAGAAGATTTGGCGTGAGATTTAAATCATAGAACCATCTAGGCTGGAGAAGACCTTCAAGATCATAAAATCCAACCACCAGCCCAACACTACCGAGTCCCTCACCTCGTTTAAACACCTCCAGGGATAAGAAAACCACCAATTCCCCTCGCCTAACCAGCCTTTCCATGAAGGAATTTTTCCTGATAGCCAATCTAAACCTGCCCTGGTGCAATTTGAGGCTGTTCCCTATCACTTGTCACCTGGCAAAAGAGACTTACACCTCCTCACTGCAGCCTCCTTTCAGACAGTCGTAGAGAGCAGTAAGGTCTCTCAGCCTCTTCGCCAGGCTCAACAACTCCAATATCCCCAGTTGCTCCTCACAACTTGTTTTTTAGTCCTTTGAAGAGAAGAAAGATAGGACTTCCCCCAGAAAAACCTTTAAGATACTGTGTTTCAAGACCAGGAGAATCTCCTCCCTTTAGTTCCAATGGCATGCCTTGCATCTGCTCAGTGGCTGGAAATTACACCTTCATATAAAGCCATAACTCTTGCACAAGAGCCCATACAGTCTGTTTTTACCCAGTTGAACACTACCTTGCTTAAAACAGCCCCACAAAGGATTGCCTTAGAGCATCTGCAAGAAGAAACTCACTTTTTCCAAGAAGTTACCACACCTCAGGCATCCCCATGAGCCAGCACTCCATGGTTGCACACGCTATTTCTCCTTCCATCTACAGAGACAACATCTCTGTCAGCAAAAATAGCTGCTTACAGAGGAGCACTGTAGCCAGGGTCTTTCCTGCTGGTATATAATTCAGCAATTTCTAAAGCAGTTCAGTCCAAATCTCCCAACTGCACCTTCAGGTCTCAGCCCTGATAGAGCTAAACACATTATACAACCTGATAAAGACACTTTTGACCAAACCCCTCTTCTCTCTTTCAAAGCAAGCTTATCACTACTTGTTACATAAAGACACCAGTTTTCACTTTCAAGCTAGATAAGCATGCGGCATTTTCCAGTACCCACACCCTACTGTGCTCAGAGTATCCAAAACTGGTGTTTCTGCTGCAGAGCAGGTCAAATACCAAAGCACAGATGAGGTTTTGCATACCCCTGCCCTCCTCCTTCTGCAACCCCAACATCTTCCTTCCCCAGCAGATTTATGAGCAAGACCTCAGGGACTGCAGCCTACTTAGAATCACAGAATCATTAAGGTTGGCAAAGACCTCTAAGATCATCTAGTCCAACTGTCCACCAACATTGCCCCCTAAACCATGTCCCTTAGTACCACCATCTAGATGCATCTCAAACACCTCCAGGCACAGCGACTCCACCACCTGCCTGGGCAGCCTGTTCTAAGTACTTGACTACTCTTTCGGAGAAGTGTTTCCTAACATCCAACCTGAACCTCCCTACTTCTCCCTCTGGCAGGGTTTGACTCCACTTATTGCTGAAAGCATGTGGTTTCCAAAATATGCATGTAATATCTCACCAGCCATCACAGATAAGTGATGGGTCAGGTTCTGCCTTGCATAAAACCTAACCCCCAACCCAGTACAAGGGATGCAGCCCCAAGCCAGCCCTCCATGGGTGGAGATCTCTCCTGCCAGCCTGGGATTTAATGCTCTGGATGCTGCTGCAGGCGTTTTGCTAACACATTTCCTACATACAGATGAGGTGGAGCAGTTGAATTGATGCAATCAGCTGCCACATTCACACTGCCTAAGGAAGCGGTGCTGGCAGCTGCACATTTACATCAGGGAGTTACGGGTGTGTCCCAACAGCCCTCCTGCTCTAGCAAGAAAACACAGAGATTAAAGACCACATTTAGAGCGTGACAGCAAAGGAGTTTAAAAGAAAAGACGAGCATCACTGAGCTGCCTCTTAAGCAGCTTTAAACTCAAGCTGAGGAGCAGCAAGACGAGGTTTCCCCAGCTCCGTGTTTCAGGAGCAATAGCCACGGGGCTTTGTTTTAACTATGGGAAGGTTCAGGGTGGGGAAGAAAAAAGAAAAAGGTTGCAGGGAGAAATCCTTCCTCATTATTCAGAATAAACCCAAGACAAAAGAAATGTTCCTCAGCATTAAGAAACTAAAAAGGTCTGCCAACACGCTATTGTGCTTTATGATGGGGTTAATTATCTGAGGCAGATAAATTGTAATCGCCCATAAAATTTCAGCACACAGCCGCCAGCAGGCATTCGATCTGGTCCTGCTGCCTCTCCCAGTTACTCACACAATGACCCAGCCATCCTCAGTTCAAGTCGACACAGGTCACCTGCGTGCTTCCCAGAAAAATCACAAATTCCTTGCCCTTGGAGGCAGACAGAACATAATTGCTGCTTTACAGCCCTGCGCAGTGCACTGAAACCACCTAAGAAAGGGAAAAAACTCATACAGCACCTGCTCCCGCCTACACGTTGAGCGCTGATACGATAAATCCCAGTGTTTATAGCTGCTGCGCTGCCGAGAAAAGTTTTCAGCCAGTCAAAACGTGGTTTGTACCGCTTTTACAAGGTGGCATGACATTTCGTCCTCATGTTTCCAAACAAGATTTATGACACACAACACAAACGCACCTACTGACATTAGAGTTTGGTGCATTTCATCTCACAGTTCAATAAAGCGGCCCCACAAACATGTTTATATCTCCTGGCAGTAATACCCCAGGGCACCAGAACGCACCGCACAGCTGAGAACTTAATGGCGTGTAATAATCTTTGGAGAACAAATGTTCCATTAAAAATGAATTTGGAAATTTCTACCTTAATACTTTAAGAACCTTAAACTCATTTTCTTGTAACTATTAAATGAATTTAAGCCCCATACGTTCACTACATCCACTACAATATTGTTCAAACAAACTCTAAGGAGATGTGGAAGAGAGAGACTTGAGCACAGATTTGGCTGGAGTCATGTAGAAAACCATCTACTCCCTCTGTTCTGAAAAATAAGATTAAAACCATTACATGATGAGTTGCTGCTGCACACTGCCAAGTACTACTGCTCAAGCCATTTACAGTAACTTAATTCACTTTTTCAAAACTAAAATAAGATGTTAATGCTTATAATAAGCTTACAGTCATACTATTTTCATATTTCCAGAACCCTTACAAAGTTACTCCACAGAGCTCTAATAGGGCTGGAGTGTCCCATGGGTGCCCATTGAGGTACAGCACATTTCACCAGCACGAAATTTGCACTCTCCTGTTCCCAGCCCATGGGACCTCTTACAGGAAGCACGGACCAAGAAATCCCAGCCTCATCTCAGGTCTTCCCCATCTGCCAACCTTCTCCTACCAGTTGAGGCTGGAGACAATGCTTGAAGCCCTTCAAAGCTCAATAACCCCAAGTAAAATGGTTGAGCTTGGAAGGAACAGTGCTTTAACCCATCTGTTCTGTGCTTCCTATGCAAGGCTGGTCATAGCCACAACAGCACGATGCCAACCCTCTTCTGAGCATGCAAACAACAGAACAGCCCGAGAAGCTCTCCATCCCGCGACTGACGCTCCAGCATGCCCTGTGGTCACATCTCAGGGGGCTTAAGGACAGTTCCATCCACCTCCCCCTACAGAGAGCAGCCTGGGAGAGCATCCACCATCCTGCTACTAATCCAGGAGGTACCACCACTGGGGACCACCATCATTTATTACCCAGCTTTGCTGACCTCAAAAGATGCTGAAATTAAAGAGCAGCCCTTGCTGTGAAATTCTCCCAGTTGCCACGAAGCTGCATCCAGCAGAGCTGATGCGATGCGGCCATGGGTCCTCTGAGTGATGGAGGATATTAAAGTACATCCTGGAGACCTGGGCAAAATGTGGTGGGCTACAACATGGAAGCACCTAATATTTCAAGGTTATAATCACCCCTGAATTTCTGCCTCAGGCATTAGGACAAAGATTTTCTGTAGAAATGGGTTAATACTGTGTTTGAACTCAGTGTTTAAGCTGTCTGCTAGGAAACTGCGTGGAAACAGTTACTGGAAGCGACACCCACGCACTGCCTCCAAGACAGCTCAGACTCCGGCTTCCTGATCTACTCTCAAAGCTGATTGTGAAGCTCCAGAGAAGGACAATGGAGAACAGGACTGAGGTCAACCATTGTGCAGGTAAGCACGATGTTTGAGGGTGTACATGCACAGTGGGGAACATGCGCACAACTACACGTCTGTAGACAACCACACAAAGAGCAAACAGGAACAACCTTGCTCCCAAAGCACGGACAGACACCCGCACAGCTGTACAGCTAAGCAGTAACACTGAAAACAAGTCCAGCCCATCTCCAAAGATACTGAGCTGCAGGGAGGACCTCTGTGGAGAGCAGAAGCACACTGCTGTGGCAACTCCACAGCCTGTCTCCAGCTCACCTCCACCCAACCTTTCCCATAAACACTGTTTCGCCCACATGATCTGACTTTCAGTTGCTTATTTTGTATCGGATTCAACATCTTTCGCCTCAAGTTTCCATCTCTTTTGCGTGCCTCCAGCTTCTCTGTAGTGCAGAAGGTTTAACTTAGCACAGTCACTGCTGCCGTTCATGAAAGTCACTGAGATGGCCATCGCACAAATACACAGGACTTTTCCATGCTTTCACAACTCCCTTAAGATTGTTTTGGACAAGTCTCCCTCATCTTACATAGCTAAGCTATTTACAGTTTGGGAATGAACTGAGTTCTTCTGTGATCATTCAACCTCAGATCAGGCAAGAAGCCAGCGTTGCTCAGGGTCAGCAGACCATTTCTACGCCATTGCTTTTTGCTGTCTTCCAACAAACACGAGCAGAGTGGAAGAGCTGCCCTACCAGAGGCTACACCCAAGCACCTGGCAGCACACAGAAAAGACTAACCGCAACCTAACCACACAGAAACTTCAGTTCCTTCCTCTCCACATCCTCACACAAAAAGCCATCATTTTCATTTTCAGAGCTCAAGGCAAGTGTCATTTGGTATTCTTCAGGAGAGTGCTTGCTGAGAAGTTGCTGCCTTCAAGGGGAAATCTCATGCTGAAGTCTGCAGAGCATGCCACAGCCATGTTCCTCCTGTCCCACTAATAATGAAGGAGAAAGAGGTTAACTCATCAGCTTCAGTGAAAAGGAAGAAAGCTGAGGAAACCCTCCATGGCATACATGGTCTCATTTAGTGAGATCCCCAGGATTATTGAGTCAGCTTGATGAATTTTCATGAAGGCTGGATTTCGAAAGACTCCATACTTCATCAGTAAGGAGAGTGCCCACCAGTCACAGAATATCCCAAGTTGGAAGGCCCCACAAGAATCAAGGAGTCCAACTCCCAGCTCCACACATCATCATCCAAAATCCAAACCCTACGGCTGAGAGCAGTGTCCAAACACTCCTTGAACTCCAGCAGCGTGGGGCTGTGACCACTGCCCTGAGCAGCCTGTTCCATGCCCACTACCTCTGGTGAAGAACCTTTCCCTCACCCCCACCTGACCCTCCCCTGACACAGCTCCATGCCATTCCCTCAGGCCCTGTCGCTGTCCCTGGATAGCAGAGCCCTCTGCTCCCTGTGAGGGGCTGTAGGCTGCCATGAGGCCTCCCCTCAGCCTCCTCTGCTCTGGGTTGAACAAACCCAGGGATCTCAGCTGCTCCTCACAGAAGCCCTCCAGACACTTTTCCATCTCCATAGCCCTCCTTTGGGTGCTTTCTAATAGTTTTAGGTCCTTCTTATATTGTGTTGCCCAAAACCACACACAGTTCTTAAGGTGAGAGTCCATCCACAACACCTGCAGGAACTGGCCTCCACCACCCCAGTACCAGTTCGAGATGGGGTCCCAGAACCAGAGGCTTCCACCACCAGCCTACTCGTGCAGGTATGCCAGAGGTGCGCAATATTAATTATTGTGTATACACAATGAGTAGACTAATGACTTAATTATCAATGTAACCCAGCCCTCCCATAACACAGTCCTTGAAATTTGTCTCCTCTGAGAGTTTGTTATCACCAGGTCTTTGCTCTGCATGGGAAAGGCTGCCATTTCACCACTTTCTCCATCTGCCCATTTCTGAGCACAGGGCAGTACATGGACTGACAAATCCTGTGTCAGGCTGGATACATTTCAACATTTACACAAACATTGAGTACTAAGCATCACAGGAAGAGAGCACAGCTGAAGAACACCTGTCACTTAGATGGGGAAACTGCAGCGATGCAGTCCAGCCCTCCCTTATGTTCAGACAAAAGCTTCACATCACTGCTAACCCAACTCTGTTCTTGCGCTCATCCCACCTATCTCCTCCAAATATCTTACTGACTCATGTAAAACACAGCCCCAGAAGCCTATTTTTATCTCCAAAAATACACCAAGAGCCTACATGCACAACTGAGCCACGACACAGCACATCCAAACCCCAGTTGTCTACAGCTTGACCAAACAAGGGCTTAGAAACCCTGGAGTCCTGATGCAAGTACCTTCCCAAAATGAGAAAAATTCACCACCTTCCCAGAATAGGAGATGAGTTACTGGAAACTCAATCCCCTCACCACAGATATATTCCAGGTCCCAAGTGAGGTTTGGAAAATGTGCAAGTGCACAAGAGCCTTTGTCCAGAGGGAAGGAAAGGACACATGTATGACTATGAGCAGTTGACTAGGTTTTCCCACTGAGGACAGTGCTGTTATCAGATCCTCCCAGTAGCCAGTGATTCACACCCTCAGAAAACACCACTTAGCGGTTTGTTGTCCAAATGCATTTTATCTTTTTTTTTTTTTTTTTTTTTAAACAAAATATCTTGCAGGGCAGGAAACTGACTCCTGACAAACACTTCCCACACATTCTCTGGAAAGTGACTCCACCAAACCAGACAGTCACGGAAGGCTGGATCAGTCATGTGTGATGTTTCAGACCCAGGAACTTGAGGGTCAGCACAAAGAACAAGCTGGGCAGGAGCTCCTGCATCACAGCTCCAGGCTACATGGGATCACCTCTGGAACAGCAGGTGAGGCACCTGTTCTGGTTCTCTTCTGGAATCTACATGAGCCATCCACCTCCATGGCAAGTCCTCCCTGCATGCCCCTTCTCTGCTTGACCTCCATCTGCCTGGGACACAGCAGAGTGAGCTGTGCAGGTAGAACTGCTCTTCCTTTGGTTTAAAAGGAAACACTCAGTGTAAGCATTCTTTGTAATTATTACATTTTAAACAGCTTTTGCAGAGTTAATCTTCATTATAACTCCCCCAGACAGGCTGGTAAACCCTTAGCAAGCACACTGCTGTGGCCAGAGTCATATAAATATCCAGACATACATGGATACCAGCCTGAGGATTAAATTCACCTCCCGATTTTTTTTTTCCTCAGATGAAGACTTGGCAAGCAGGGAAAACCTGACTCGTTATTTCAGGAGTTATGTGCTACAGACTTTCAGAGGTGAGAAATCACAGCCTTCCTGTTGCAGAAGTTGGCAGGGTTTTCAACAAATAAACCTCAGCGTGTTTTTCTGCAACAGAAGCCAGTTACTGTCACTCAGCCTGGCCTAACAGGCACAAATTCCAATTGCTTATATTCGTTATTAAATTAATACAGCAATTTTGTTTTTTTGTGTTCTTTCCCCCCTCTCCTTTTTTCAGTGGCGGTGGAGGTTGTTGAGGTTTTTTTGGAGCAGATTTCAGAGCAAACGTACCATCTTCCCAAGACAACCCTGCACGCGTTGCGAACAGATGGCTGGTGTAGCAGTTGTGCATTAGAAGTGATCAAGCACCAGTCTGCTGGTCTGCTAATGCAATAAGATTCAGGATATAATAAACCCACCCATGATTAGGTTTCCTTCTCTCTAAGCACACCAGCGTTCTTTCTCTCATTTGCGTTTTTGAAAGATACCTCTCACCACAAAGCTGTAATCAGCTCCAAAAAGGTCAATTTCGGGGCAAAGCTGAGCAAAGTTGAAAGCCAAGCAGTCTGAAGAACACAGTGCTTCAAATTAAGCAGAGGTCATCCCCAAACTCTCATAGCAGAGCTCTACACTGCAGACAAAGCAGCTGGAGGCTTCTTTATCCCACTCTGAAATGGAGCATCCCACCTGGGCAGAGTACAGAGCTCCATGCATCCCAACAAGCCCCGGTGAGGAAGCTCAGCAGCACCCACAGCACCTGTATTCTTCAGGGCATATCCCTGCTCTATCAATTGCACAAGCTCCCTTTCCAGGTCTCATTTTGAATAAGAGGACAGGTTGACATTTGAGGGCCAGATAGATACCTGCAGATTATTAATTATGCAGATTATTAATCTGCAGATACCAGTGGAAAGGCAGCTTTAAAACACCCTTCTGCCTGTTCATTGTGGCAAGTAGACAAACATTAATCCCTCATCTCATGCTTCGCCTGCCAAAGTCATATTAGGATACATGGACATATTAGCATACATGGACAGAGCTTCTCTGCCCCAGGTACAGCCACAACTAATGAATTACGTTAGCAGCAATGGGCACATCTGCCCTTGTGAGATATTGCTGGCCATCTCTACCCTACCCATGGTCCTTGAGGTCACCACAGTTCGAGACCAATTAAACTTTGACACCAATCTCTCCTCCCCATGCTCTGCAGATGCATAGTCAGGAGCTGGTCAAAGGGAAAAATAACTCTATAAAACCAAACCACTAAGTGGCTTTCAACTCATTCACCTACACCAAGCACTAAGGAGGGGTCAAGAAGCCACCTCATAGACCTGTGAGTGCCATTCGTCCAATTTGGCTTGCCCTTCTAACAAGGGTAGCAGTTGAAGAGTGAGTGAAAGCAGGCTTAAGAATATCCTTTGCTGGGTTGTTTCCATACACTTGCTTACCTTTATCAGGTGGTGGATCTATAGAGATTAAGGGCGTGGGAGATCATCTTTAGACAATGTGCTGTCTCTTAAAAAAATCAAATTGTATTCTGAAAAGCATTTTCCAAGACTGCTCATAAAAGAGCATTTGATTCCTTGTGAGGATGAGCCTGCAGTGACCCAAGATGTCCCTGTGCACACTGTCAGCACATCCATTATTACATTTGCATGGGGATGCTTGGTAGCCACAGCACAGGGCCAGGCAATGCAGGGCATGGGGCTTTTAGTGAGACTGGTCCCCCTTCAGGACCCTCACCAACCTACCTGGACAGTTTGGGCTTTGGATCAGAACAAGCTCAAGCCTAGCTTTGTATTACAGTAACCGAGCTGCAAGCCAGTTCAAGAAACACCAACTCAGGAGATCCCAGTGTGGCAGCTCACATCCTGACAGCCAAGCAACCAAGATCCCCAAACCCCAACACTCTGCATCCTTCCAGCATCACCTCTCAGCTCTGCATTCTGCTTCCAGATGAGACCTCGATCCAGAGCCATTTCCGGTAAGTTCTCTTCTACCTGCAGTCAAGTCTCAGCTCCATCTCTACTGCAAACAGCTTTGCAGAAGAGCTCATTTCTCTCAGTTATTTAACCAGAGGCTTCCTGCCTTTGCTCTCACCGCCCACTGCAATAATGTGCAATTACCAGACTTGAAGGAAAAAAATGAAAGGGAAGTGGCATCTCCTGCCAGGCCAGAGCTGCCAAGCTCTATTCTTCAGTCTTTCAACTCCACAAATCACCAAATCCTCTTCTTCTCTCTCAGCACATCATTTCAGATAGCTTCTTCAGCACGCATGAGGTTTTACCCCAAAAGATAACTCCTCACGCAGCTCATTTCAGTCCTTGCCTTTCACTCACTGCTACTCAATAGGTGAAAGTCCAAGACAACACTACAAGCAAGCTCTGAAAAGTTATTTTGAACCAATCTTCACGTTTACTAAAGACTGATGCAAGAATTACAAAAGATGGGCTTCAATTTTCCAGCTTTATTGAAAGGATTCTACTTGTTTGTTTTCTCACCTTTGGAAGCAGATGAAGAAAGGGATTGTCTGGAAGAACAGTATTTCGAGTATATAGGCTGTTCCTAATCTTGTAAAAGGAAGGAGTCAAACAAGGTTAAAACTATTTCCCTATACCCATGTAGTTTAGGCAACGCACTAATAATTAACTGCTACTTTCTCTGGAAATCTTGGCCAAGCTGTCCTTACCCTTCCAGTTTCCACCTGTAGGGTTAGATGAAGCAGTGAGATCCAACTTCTCTTACTATGCCTGTACCATTGGTGCTGCTCTGCCTTCAGGATCCCGTGCAGATGAGAACTGGGGGCTCTGGGACAGCCAAGAGCCCCCACCATGGGAACAGACATGGAGGTAGGCTGGCTGTGTTAGCTCAGGCCATTAGTCATCACAAGCTCTTCCCAGGCCTCTGAACCATTTAATCCAGCGAGACTACGAGGCATTTGCTGTCTTAGCTGGAACACATCCATATTGAGGACACGGGTCTTCTTTTAACACCAGCCACCCAAGCCACTGCTAATTTTAGTTTTAGGCTGTTATTTAAAGCATATATTACGACCAGAGGGAGCATGGGGCACAGACACCAACTCATGAGAGAATGAGCACAAGCAAAATGCCCCACCACAACAACTGCTGTTGAGGATCACAAGCATATCACAGCTATTTAAGCAATTTGGTATCAAGTGCCATCAGGAACCAGACAAGAGTTTGAGCCACTGTTTTCATCCAGGTCTGTCAGAGTAGCAACAACAAAATGGGCAGAAATAACTTTTTAACACTGCAGTTTCTACATGTGGAAAAGCTAGTTACAATATTATCACAAAAAGACACAAAATCTCAAAAATCACCCACCCACTCTGGATTACTCCTAGGTCAGGAAGGAGCCCATCCCCAGTGACATGCGTCTGCTCCAGCACTGAGCAGTGCTAATGCTGCCTGACTGTGGTGTACTCAGCTTAAAGAAATTGATAATCAAATCCTCCAAAAAGGGCAAAGCCTCTGAGCTCAGCTATGCTGTGATGCTGATCCCTCCAGCACCAGTGAGGTGTGAGGGGGGCACCTCCCCAAGCACAGCTCCCCCGCACCAGGGCTGTGGCACCTACGTCAAAGCCAGTCTTCCCTTTCAAAGGTTAAAGCTGTTTACTGAAAGGATTAGAAGGGAGGAGATGGTAAACTGGGAGGAAGCAGAGGAGAGACGGTGCGCAACTGTCACGTAGGTGCTCCAGTGTGGTAATAAATGCCCTGACATATTGTTGGCACAGCCCTTGGGAGTGACCTGAGGAGGCTGAGGGGAGGCCTCATGGCAGCCTACAGCCCCTCAACAGGGAGCAGAGGGGCAGCGCTGAGCTCTGCTCTCTGGGGACAGTGACAGGGTCTGAGGGAACGGCATGGAGCTGTGTCAGGGGAGGGTCAGGTGGGGGTTAGAAAATGGCTCTTCACCAGAGGGCAGTGGGCACAGCCCCACACTGCCAGAGTTCAAGGAGCATTTGCAGACCACTCTCAAGACACGGTTTGAATTTTGAGTGGCCCTGTGTGGAGCCAGGAGTTGGATTTGATGTTCTTGTGAGTTCTTTCCAGCTCAGGATTTTTTAATGACTCTGTCAATCCTACTCATGTATAGGTCCATCCCCTGCCAGTACCAGACACCAGGGCCTCGCTGCCAGGCTGCAGAGATGGTTTAAACTACGGAGACTACTTAAAGCCTAATCCACCCTGCCCCATACAACCCCACTCTGACCACAAAGCAGGCTAACAATCTGGGAGCTGTGGATCTCATATCTACAGAGGCTTCATCCTGGCTTCCCACCATGGAGACACCAGCATGCCTGGCATGATTGGCACCAGCATCACAGTAGGGGAAAGATTTCCTCTCTGCAACAGCCTGGAGTTAGTGCTGGGCTATACTGACCTTGTCCAAAATGCTGCGAAACATGATTTGGATATAGACACTGCTAGAACAGCAGAATACTAAGCCATGATGCTTTCGCTCTGCAGTACATCTTAGCTGTATGGTCAGTTGTTAAAAAAAAAAAAAAAAAAAAAAAAAAAAAAAACTTCTGTTTTACAACATTTTCTTTCATTTTAAGTAAACATGGTCTTAAGAGCCAGACACTTAAAACACAAAAATCAAAGAGGGATTTCTACATCATTGTGGAGAAGAACAATTTACATATCTGACACAGCAGAGTAACATCATCAAATAAGAGCTAATGAGCGAGGCTGTCCTGGCTAAACAGTGTGATTTAAGCAACATCAGTGCTGCCCTTAAAGCAAGACAAAGCATTAATTGGTTTGTGCTCATTTTGCCTTTGCAGCAACAAGTTCAGCTGAGGACATTCAATGGTAGGAGCAGGTCATGAAGCCAGCTGGGCAAGCAGGCACCAGCGTGACTTGCCAGAATGGCTGGGAGGGTGGTGCAGAACTGCCTGACCAGAGTCCTGAGCAACAGGGAATTCGCCTCCAGACTGGAGGGGCTTGATCAGATACTGGGCCAGCTCATTAACTGAGTGCTGTTTCTGCAGTTACATCAGGTTATTTCCCAAGACTGGGAGAAAACTTAGCAAACACATTATGAACTTGATGCATTAGCTGAACTCAGCTTTAAAGGATGAGAAAAAAGAGATGTTTTGGGAGGTGAAGGATGAGCCATGAATTACTCTGTCCTCCAAAGGATGACAGAATGTAGGTGGTGGGGTTATATCTGAATAGTCTTACACAGCGTAATTGCTCACCACGTATCATCTTATCTTATCTGCATGGTTTCTTTAACCTGAATCATCCTCAGTGAGCATACAAGCGCCCTGCCCAAAGGGAGCTCTAACACTGTCTGCAGAAGGACCACCTGTAGCACAGGCACTTCAGAAGGCATCTGAAACATCAGGTTAAAAACCAGGACTGCATCTGCTCAATGTAACTCAGACTAGTCCCCGGATGCCATCGCTCCCTGAGCTGTACAGACCCAACCCCTGCTTTGAGATGAGAGTATTCACTGCTCCAAGCAAAGGAAAGAAAAATTTAATCTACTCAGGGAACTGGTAATGAGGGTCTTAGGAGGCAAAAGAAAAAAGAAAAAAAAAAGAAACAATTCAGGTTAGTAACAGCCTGTACCTTCTGGCCAATGAACCATGGCTGAAGCAATGAACCTTGGCATTTCCTGAAGCGTACACAAATAAAGATGTTTAATAAGGTTCTGCAATCCTGCTGCAGATCACTTACCATAGCCCCAGGGACCATGCTTTGGGTACCATTGTTTTTAGGGACAAAAGAGTGCAGGTCTTGCTGGAAAAAAATTGTGAGAACATATTGCAGAGGGAAAAAAAAACAGAAAAAGAAACAGCATCTCAAGAATTCAAAAGAGTTAAAAGGAAACTGATAAAAGCACAAACACAAGAAGGCACAAAGCTAATTCCAACAAGACCTTACTGGTTCTATAAACGCATTAATGAAGCAAACAAAGCCTAGCTCTGTTAATGAGCAGGAAGGAGAACAGAGCACATAACAGAAGACGCCCTACTCAAAGCCTTCTTTGCTCTGTACTTAAGCACTTGAGGATGACTTTCATCAAGCACTGATCTCCCTTAAACCTCTTTCTTTTCCAATCTGTTCTTTGTTTGGATTCCCTTGTTAAAAGTGCTTTTCTAAAGGTTAACTGTGGAAGGATGTTTGTTACTCCTCAGTCCTGTGTCTGCAAGATAAGGACATATTTGCCACCACAGCTTTGCGGAGGTAGAACCATGCATCCTACCAGGGAGATCATGGCCACACAATACTCAATGCTCATGTTCATGCCATTAAATTATCACTGGCTTTTATGAGTCCCAACTTATGACCATAACAGCTTACCTTTAAGTCCCACTGAAAAGCATATAGCAAGTCATCTGCCACAACAACAGAAAACATTAAGAGGCAGTACCTCCAAGATCATGAAATGTGTGATACAACTGTTAACTGCCCTTGCTCTGGCAAGGAGAAAGGGCTGGGGCAAGAAGCCAGCATTCAGGATTTAGGGATAAGAGCCTTCAACTGAGGTGCTGCCAACAGACAGAGAATGACTCAGTCTTCCAGAAACAGAAGTGGTGAAGGAAAAAAGACAGCGGGAAAGATAATCAGACGCAGGCCTGAGTCACTGAGAAGATAAGGATGGAGAAAAACAGAAGAGCAATGAAAAAGGAGAGATAAAAAAAAAAGTTTTCTTTCAAGATCCTCCTCACAAGGAGTAGGTGAGAAGCAGGAGAACTGGGGTGTGTGCTTTACCCTAACTACCAAGGTCAAATACGCCAGAAAAGCAACCAGGAATGAGACGTGGGATGGCCCATTCCAAGCACCATGAGATCTGCAGATGCACAAGAGAGGACACTGCTCCCCAAACCAGCTGCTACAGCCCCCAGTCATTGCTGCTCACCGTGCCCGTTGCAGTAATAGATCCACTTCTCCCTGTTCTGTGTGGGGGTGGTGGATTTTTTCATAATAGCTTTCTCCACAATGGCACTGGGATCTTGCCTCGGTCCCTTCTTCAGAGTCCTTGAGCTCTTTCTGACGCTGCAGACAACGATAACTACCAGGACCAGCAGTAGGAAGAGGACAATCATCCAGGGCAAGTGTTCGTTGATATCGAAGTGCTGGTGGACATTTGGTGGCCCTCTCCGGGGGGGCCTGTAGGGGATGCTGGACTTCTCACCCCCTGAAATCTCCTGTGCCGGCTGCTTCCCCAGTGCTTGGCTGGTGTGTTTGTGCCGGTAGCGCTGTGCCTGCCCAGCGGTGCCGGCACTGGAGAGGCTCCCAGGGGCACGATCTGTTCTGTTGGCAGAAGTTTCGTTGTAGTCAATCGTAGGCTCTGCCATGCTGTTGGATGCATGTGGCATGAGAGAGGGAGTGAGATCAGAAACTGAAGAGTTCAGACCTGCAAAAGGAAAGGAGAGGTCAGTGTCACAGCACCAGAGAGGCAATACGGCACTGTGTCTTGGTCCAAGACCTCTCTGGACATTGGCATGGCCAGTAGACCAAAACCCAATGCAAGGCAACGAGAAAGGGAAGAGGTGAAATTGAAGTTTGGCTCTATAACAGATAGCAACAGAGTTAGGTTCAAGACCAAGTTGATCCTCACTGGTTAATGCTAGTGGCAGTTCCTTAACTAAACAGAGTGATTAAAAGCATCAGTCTGTGTTTGACCCAAATTCAGTATTTTTATTTATTTTTTTTTAAAAAAATCTTCAACTTTGAGGGGGTTGGCTTTCCTTTCCCATGAGCATTACTTTTACTCTGAGCAAGGAAAGTCTGGTATTTAGACTAGAAACACACAAGAACTCAGAGGTTTAGTATCTCTCAATTGAGTTAAAGAAGCACAAATATTATACCAGCACTGCAAGCCCGCATAGGTGCATCAACTCCAAAACAGATTTCTGAAGTGACAGAAATGACCCATCTTCCCTTTAAGAGTCACTTTTCCACCTTTATTGAGTTTTCTTATCAAGAAGCAGCTCTCAGGACCCAGCCAGTCTGGCAAGAAGAGAAAGGGCTGCTCAAGCAAGATCAAGAGCCTACTCTGGAAACTTGGCTTTTGAAAACCATGTCTCATCCCAGCCAAGCCAGAGTGGGTGTAACCATCTGGAACAGGATTTTTGCCTCTGACTCGGTTACCCAAAACACTCTGACCAAGATAAAAACAGGGAAAACACTAACTTTAATCTAATTGTCTACAATTGATATCAAAGTTCAGGGAACACCCTCCCTTCCTCTCCCAGTGACACATCAACATCATATTGAGCTTTGAGCCCTAAAGAATGAGAAGTAATGGCACCTACCACTGTCAACACTTTCTTGCGATTGCAGTTACTGGCTCAGATGTAAATGGCATCAAAAGTTGAATTTTTTTTGTTAAAATGCAACATTTCAGACACCATAAGGAGTGCCCAGAACCATTTCAAATAGGGTCCCACATGACCTCTAAAGCCAGCCATTGCTATAGCAGCTCTCAACACAACAGCACCCTGCCCTTGGGTTCTCTGGGTGTACAGTCTCCCAACGAAGACTACAATGATCTGTGATTTCCAATTAAGTGAGAGAATATGGAATTCAAGATAGTCTTTCCCACCAGTGATAACTAACAGAAGTCCTAAAGGTTAAAGAAAAGAAGTTAATAGCACAGTCTAGGTTCCTGGAGCGCTGTTTTGGCAATGGTTCCCATTCAAGCCAATACAGTGGCACTATGCAGGGTAAAAGGAACAGGGGAAAGCACGTGCACAAAAGCAGCAAACCCATCAGTCTGGTGGAGAGAAGCTCTCCTCTCCTTGCGGAGGCTTCTCTGCTGCACTCTTCTCTGCTCACGTTTGCCACAAACGCACAAAGACTTGTGCCAGCACAACACACAGATGGGAGAAGTGGCTGAGAACACGCTGTCCTTTTAATCCAAACAGTAGGGCAGCCAGAAGTCCAGTCATCAGCAAAGTCTCAGGGAAAAGATTATTAAACGTGGTCTAACACAACCAATGGTAACCTGATGTACTCCTGAGCTGTGTTCTGGCAAAAAATCAAAAGCACCACCCACACTGTAGATCAGGTTGCCTTTCAACAGCCTAAAAACAACCATGACTGAGACAGAAATGCAACCTCATGAGTGAAAACACAACTGTATTTCACAGGTGGACATTACCTTTGGGAATATGAGCAGTTGGAGGAGCTTCATAGGTCTCTCCATCTTCTTCCGCATTCGATGAAGTCAAAGATGTGTTTGGAAGAGATGCTGGAGAACCACAGACGTTGTCGCTTTCCTTTGTCCCAGGCTTTATGACCACCATGTTTTTCCCAAAGCAGTCAGTGTAGGTTTTGCACTTCATCACACTAGAAGGCACATCAGAAAAAGTACCCCGAGGGCACGGCTTGCACCTCACATCTTCCGTCTCAGTTCCTTTCTTGCGGACGCCCCAGCCAACCGGGCACACCGTGTAAGGGACGCAGGTATCGTTAATCTGAAACGTACCCGACAGGCAAGTGCACTCCCGGTCGGTCAAGGCAGTACAATGAGTTTTCTCAATCATTGGCAGTTCACAGGGTTTTCTGCAAAGGTGGCATCGTTCTATGCCATTCTCGTGCTTAGTAAAGGTCCCATCCAGACAAGGGCTGCACTCTCTTAAGGTACTCTTCGTGCAATGCTTGGACACGTAGGTTCCCGCGGGACATTTGTCGCAGATCAGCTCTTGGTTGGTGGCACGGTCGAGGTGGCGGTACTTGCCAGCAGGGAGGTTTATGGCATTCTGCTCGGAGGTCAGCTTGGGCTGAGCGTCAGCGGTGCCAAGGAACATGAGCAACTGAAAGACGAGCACAAATCATTAGTGAAAGCAGCACACGGCCAGAGCCCTCTGCCAAACACCCTCAGCCACCCCATGCAGAACCACAAGGGACATCCCAGAGGAGGTTCTGCACCCAGGGCAGCAAGCTCAGCCACACTGGGGTGGGATGATGGCACGCATTCTGGAAGCTCCACCAATATCTTGATGCAGGCAGTGGTTACCAGGGCATTATGAATCAGCTACAATTCCTTAAATTTGATGCCACATTTCTCAGCAAGACCATGCACCATTCACACTGCAAGCTGCCAGGGCACTGAGTGCTGTGTCTCAGCACACCGTCTGCCCAGCCACCCCAGGAGAGCTCAAACCAGCTCTGCACTTCAGGGCTGAGAGGTCCCAGCATGAGCTGAGAATGCAAAACCCATGCAGGTGGCAGCTCTGACTCATGAGGCTTTCTTCCGCTGAATGCTAAGCTACAGATGTGTTATTCAAAAAGGCAAATACATAAAACAGGTCAAAACCTGGACTAGCACATGACTTCTCAGCCCCTCTCCCCTGCCACAACCTGCGTGCCCCTGCGCAGATGGTGAGGTTCTTGAGGGCTCTGCTTCAAGCCTCCACCTGAATGTACTTCAAAGCAGATTTGCAACAGGAAAGGAAAAAATGACACTATCCTTCAGCTCTTTCGGGGGCTCTGCTGTAACTTATTTCCTCATTGCATCAGATACAGGTAAAAGGTCTCCAGTTTTAGACACCTAACTGCACCTAGCTGGGCTCGGCGATGACTACAGATCTGTTCACCTCTACCCATGTCCAGTCCCATGGTTTTATTCCCTTCAGCCCTCTGCACTGATACCATGGGGCTGCTCCATCCCCCCAGGACGCAGCGAGACCTCTGCTTCCTACAGAAGACTTCTGCACCACACACACAGCATCAGTTATGCTGAAATAACACACAGAGAACAAAAGGCAGCTCAAGAGGAGCTGCCCCAGCCTTATTCAGCGTGCAAAGCAGCTTGAAATACATTTTCAAACAGCCTTGGATTTCCAAAAGTGATTTCTTATACTGAAGGTAGAAAGAGCACAGACCCTCATGCTTTTCAATCCAATGGCCATGGCCACAGATCACCCTGCTAGGCTGCACAGGACCTTGCTTTTGCTCTGCCACATATCCTGGGCTATCAGCCAGCAAGAANAAAAAGAAAAAAAAAAAGCCTCCAACAACATGACTCTGCAGAACACATCGCAGTGGAGCTGCAAGCTGCGCCGCGTCATTTTTGGTGCAGTCTCTTGCTTGCTGGAAAACACACGCTCCGGCAGCGCATTTCTGTTCCACCTGCTACATAATTTATGGCTGAGGATTTGTACAAAACACTTCAGGTCTGTATTTTTTTTTCCCTGAAGCAGCAATTACAGAGGCAGCAGCAGACAAGCCTGCAGGAGCTGACAAGGATCCTGTAGCGGCCAGGCCAATTACAGCAGGTCAAATTAAAACAGAAAGCGAGGCTGCTCCTCCAGCAGGCACTACGGGCTCACCCGACACCTTCCCCCCGCCTCCCCTAAGAGGTGGTTTCACAAAGCACTAAGAAACCTGCCACCGTTAGCATCCTGACGCAATCCCCAATTAGCAAACCAGATGCAACAGGATCCAGCCTCCCCGGTGCCCTGCGCAGGGCATCGCGCTGTGCCGGAGCGCCAGGAGATGCAGGACCAGCAGCTTTGGTGCATGGGCATCTCCATGCTTATGGAGGACATCGAGTCACAGCAGGGGAAGGCTCAGCAGCACCGAGCAACCGTGCAGTTCTTATGCGGATTGGTGCTTCTGCTCCCTAAAAATAACCCACTGGCAGCACTCCAAGAGCAGCAGGAGGACATCTTCACTGTAAGGGTGTCTGCTGCCCAGACCCACCAACCTCATCCTCCTTGGGAATTATGCATGCAGTGTCAACAGCAAAAGCACCAGCATAATGAAGTGAGCTCTGCTTAGCCAGCGGACTCCAGTTCATTACTCCAGTACCAAAGCAAGCATATAGAGTAACAACAACACCGGAAAAAAATGGAATCTGAGCAAGGCAACCCCGAGCAGCATCTCTGATTTCAGAAGGCTTTGGTGCTGCTCTCCATGTGGGAGGCAGATGCAGGAGCAGCCCTGAACCACGTCCCGCAGAGCATCCCCAGCTCAGCCCCACATTGCTTCCCAGTCACCCCAACCAATCCCAGCACCTGGAGGACTCACATCGAGGAAGAGCTATGAGCAGAAGCAAGGAGCAAGCCCTGGAGCTGCTCAGCTCACCTCCTACCAGGAGCTGGATGAGTCAGTCTCAACGCTCACATCTACGCAGCAACCACCCTCTTTGATGACCGCAATATTGCGTCCATGTGTCTGATAGACCCATTGAGCAACCTGCACAGTGAATGGTTTTTATGGACCTACGATCTTCCCAGGTGCGAGCATGTAGGATGCAGCAGGGAATACCCAGCGGGTGGGATCCCTGCCCATGGCAGGGGGCTGGAGCAGGATGATGCTTATGGTCCCTTTCAACCCAACCCATTCTATGATTCTCTGAATACACGAGACACAAATCCACTCCTCAGCCCTGCTGGCAAAAAGTTGGTAAAAAAGCGGAAATTTGAGTCCTGAAACAGGTCAACACCCTGAGACATGGGGTCACGGAGTGGGTTGTGCATGGTGCTGCCCCGCTGCCATCAGCCCTGCAGCAGGGACAAAGGCAACGATAAGCTTAACAAATCAATAAATGAATAAATAATAGCAAAGAAAACAATAATAATAATAAAGTAAGAAAGAAAAAAGGAAAAAAAGGAATAGAAGTCAGCTAAACACAACACACATGATACCAGTAGAGAGGAGCCGGGACACACAGCTGTAAGCAATTGGTGACCGCCAGCACTACACCAATACCCCGGGAACCATTTCTGAGGAAAAACAGCAGAATTCCCTGAATCAGGCAGACCTGCAGCCTGCCCGCACAGTGCCCTGGTACAAGCCGGGCTGCACAGCCCTTCCTTCCCCAAGGTCGCTGCTGAGCAGCACCGGGAAGGCACTTGCGACACTGAAGGAGGGAAAGCAACAACAAAAAAAGAGGAGAAATGCCAGTAAGTAGGTCCAGAAGTCCCACGGTAACTTTACAAGCACGAGGAGCCCACCTCCTGCCCCATGCTCTATTGGAGAGATCAGGTTACTCACACTGAAAAAGTTGTTTGGGGTGAGGGTCTCAAGGGAGAGAGAAGTTATCACTTGGTTAGAAGCAACGAGTTATTTCTGTTGGGATGGGGGTTAATGGTAGCGGGGCTCAGCCGCTCCGAAGCCCCATTGATGCCTCCATGTCCCATTGACGCTCCCACGCAGAGCAGCTCCGCAGCAGTTCCCGCAGCACTGCAGCTCCCGGAGCACTGGCGGCTGCACCCTTCCCCACCCCCAGCATCCATCTGCCCACGGGGCCACTGGTCCGAGAGCCTTAACTCCTCACCAGCCAAAGGGAGCGGCCCCGAATTTCAGCCTCGGCTCCAGGAGGGCTGTCCCACAGCAGCGATAGGCTCGCATCCATGCGTGCATAAGCAATATCTGCACGCAGTCACTCTGATCCCCAACTTCGTTTTGGAAAACTCCCATTGGATTAACCTACGTATTTATACGGATTTTGGTTTTCCTCCAGTAGAAGGACTCAGTGCCTGCCCCGTTCCCAGCGGTGCTGCAGAGGGTCCCCACGGGACACCCACAGCCACGCAAAGTTCTGCTCCGCACTGGAGGCGGCAATGCCATTCCTCACCTACAGCTCAGCTGTAGGCTCTCTTTCTTTACCCAAATTCCTGCAGAGCTACCACTGGCACCCACAGACCCACCTTGAGCTCAGGAGCAGGCGCGCTCCTGGTTACACAACCGAGCTGCAGCACGGACCTGGCACACCAAATGACCATCCCTCCCCAAAATGAAGGCGTTTTGCCCTAAAGCGCCGATCAGGGAGGGCCCTATGTGAGATGGCAAAGCCGGAGGTGAACCCTCTGGGTAACACCTTGGAGGCAGCTGGGGGGGGGGATATTGGCCTTATGCTCAAAGCAGGGAGGGTAAAAAATAAGATAATGATAACAATAAAGAAAAGAGCTGGAGGACTGAGAGCATCCCTGAAGGAAGCCAGGGAGGGGATGATGCCCTGGAGAGAAATGAGGATAAGGAGGGATGCTGTGTGCCCGCTCGCTNACTGCCGCGGCGGGGCGGCGCGCACGTGGGGCGGTGCGCAGGGGCGGGGACCGCCCTTCGTGGCGTCAGCGGGCGCGCAAGTGGCGCGCAAAGGGCGCCCCCCTGAGCGCGCGCGCGGGAAAACGCGCGGTGCTGAGCGCGCGCCACCGTGGCAGTGGCGGTGTCTCCCCATCCTGGAGGGGTGCATGTGGCACTGAGAGATGGGCGTAGGGATGGGCTCGAACTGCCGAGTGGTGGTGGATGTGATGCTCACACAGGTCTTTTCCATCCTGTGCGGCTCTGTGATCTCCCTGCCTTCATCCTCCACGAAAACTGCGTGGGAGTAGTTTCTCTTCCCTGTGTAGTTTTGCTTGGGTGGAGCTCGGGCAGTGAGTTGCAGAGCAATGAGTGCCCAACAGCGTCGAGTTTTGGGGTTGTTCTTTTGTCTTTTTTTCTTTTCTTTTTTTCATTTTCTCGAACACATAGTACGTTCCCTGTGACAGAGTCAGGGAGCAGCAAGACCAGGAGAGGATGACCACAGCACAGGCAGTGACTTTAAGGACCAGGGCCCAGTCCTGCAGCATCCAGCAATGGCCCCAGCCACAACCAGCAGTGGGAAGAGGTCCCAGATCTATCCAGGGAGTAGGAGAAGCAGGAGATCTTCGAGGCCCCTTCCAACCCCAGCCATGCTATGATTCTGTGATTCTAGGATGCTATGAGATGGGGCTGGACACCAGGCTGGAAAGGCTCCAAGGTCCTTCCAGGAGACAGGACCAGAGCTGAGGCTCTAGGATGGGTCTGAGCTCCAACCAGGAGATCAAAGCAGGGGTTGAGGAAGCCCCGGGTAGGGCTGGGCAGGGCCATGAAGGTTCATTAGTGCCCTCAGGACGCATCAAGGCATTGTGGATGCTGCTGGTTGCCTGCTGAGGAAAACATTCAAGCACCTGATTTCCAGAGCTCTCAGAAGTCCCACTAGCAGTCCTGCTCTGGAGACATCCTGAAGGCGATTGAAAGAAGGGAGAGTTTTAGTGCCACACTGAAACGAACAGCACATACCCCCCATGAATGACAGAAAACGTCCAGAAGAAAAAGACAAGAAGGGACATTCTTGCTTTACAGGAGTATGGGTTTCATTCAAAGCCTTATGAAGTCCACACAAAGCTGATTTCAGGGAGGTCTGAATCCAGCTAAAACACTCATTTTCCAGCTCAAATGGAATTGAATTGGAATATTTTCTCCCTATACTTTCTCCATTCCTATTCCTAGAAGAGAGCAATGACCTCAGGGAGCCTGGGAATGAGCCTGGAGAAGAACTTTGTTCCCCAGCTGTGGTGACAGCAGCAGGACAGCCATTTCCAGGAGATGACAGTGTCACGTGTGCAGGAAGAGGACCTTCCTCGACGCTGGCCAGGCTCAGGGTTCCTCGGGGGCCACCAAGCCAGGCAACAACGTGCTCTTCCCAGGAGGTGGGGGAAGGCCAGAACTGCCCTGTTATGGCATGCTGGGAAGCTGTGTCCCACATGGCAAGTTGAACATGAGCCAGCAGTGTGTCCTGGAAACCAAAATGGGCAACGGTACCCTGAGGTGCACCAGGCCCACCCAGCACTGGGAAGGAATTGTTCCACTCTGCCCTGCCTGGTGCAGCCTCAGCTTGAGCACTGAGTGTGGTGTTGGGCACCACAACATCAGGACATAAAGCTGTTACAGAGTGTCCAAAGGGGGGCTACAAAGATGGTGAAGGGTCTAGAGGGCAGGAGGTGTGAGAAGCTGCTGAGGTCCCTGGGTTTGTTCGACCCAGAGCAGAGGAGGCTGAGGGGAGGCCTCATGGCAGCCTACAGCCCCTCACAGGGAGCACAGGGGCAGCGCTGAGCTCTGCTCTCTGGGGACAGCGACAGGGCC